>CM062226.1:27687137-28232853 GCA_031216235.1 Syzygium jambos | reverse complement strand
AAAGCACCGAACTCAACTATCGACACGAGGTTCGGTCAAATACCACAAAAGCTAACCATTCTAGCGCAACTGATATCCAAGAACCCATTCGGCCAAGGTAAATTTACTACTCCAACCAAGCCTTAGAAATATTCAAAAAGCAACAAGCCACGATCAACGATGTCCATCAAACTTACCTCCTTTTCAAGCTTGGTGACCTTCTCGGCGATCGCCTGGCGGTCCTTCCTGTCCATCTCCGCCTCGTCCAACAGACCCGCCTCCCTAAACCGCCTCCAGTCCTCCATATCCTCCAACCCAGCATTCCCCATCCCATTCCCACCCAGCGAGGCCACCGGCGGGGGCGGCGGCCCCCCGTCGAGGGAAGCCACCGCCTTCCCCTTGCCGCCGCCGCCCCTCGCGGCCTCGGTCCGCGGCGTCAGGGAGAGCGCCGGGTACGCCTTCCTCTGGGGAGTGAACATGCTGCCGACGGGGAAACAAAAGGAACCAAACCCACCCCCCCCCCCCCGGACAAACCTCAGAGACCCATCAAGGAGAACATGCGGAGAGGCACGGGAAAGAGGCGTTCTTGCGAAAACCCTAGAGGGGGGAACGCCGTGGCCCGACTCGCGCGCGCCGCAACGGGAGAGAACCAGGGCGAGGAGGAGAGAGATTGACGGGGGTTTGCTGCTGTGAAGTTTGGAGAGAGAGAGGGAGAGAGAGATGTGGGGAAGCGGTGGCGATTTCGCGCTCGGTGGCGGTTTCTCGGAGGGATTTGTGGAGCGAGCGCCGAGCGGGGGGCGGCTATTTCCGTCGGAGGGACGCGGAGCCGCAAACGGGTAAAACAACAATTTATGCAGTGGCTAAAATTTGCTCAAAATATAGAAAAGGGTGTGTTTTTTTTTTTCCTTTTATTAGTATGAACGAAAAAACATGACTCCGATTTACATCCCCGCACGTTGTTGCCTTTTTTTTTTACACGTGTATTTTGCTTTTCCTTAAGATTGTGGATTGGAAACTTTTTTATTTAGTCAAAATCATGCGCCTTCAACCTTTAAAAGTGTATAATTATTAATAGGAAAAATACATCCAAAAACCCCAAATTATATCACTTGTGATAAATATACCCTGAATTTTTTTTTGTAATACAAAAAATCCCAAATTATGCCACTTGTAATAAATTTACCCCATAATACTTTGGCCCATGGGCATTTTCATCTTTTTCCTTTTTTTTGTTTTTTTTTCTTTTATTCTCTCTGCCCTCCGCCGGCCATGGCGGAGGAAAATCGGCAAGGGCAGCCTCACCCGACGCAGGCAAGGGTTGCCCTTGCCCAATCCGGCATTGGCGTCGAGCGAGGGCGACCCTCACCTAAAGAGAGAAGAAAAGAAAAAAAAGAAGGAAAAAAACAGAAAAATGAAAAAGACGAAATTACCTATGGGCCAAAGTATTGTGGGATAAATGTGTCACAAGTGGCATAGTTTGGAATTTTTCGTCTAACAAAAACAAGTTCGGGTAAATTTATCACAAGTGACATAGTTTAGGATTTTCGTGTCACAAAAAAAAGTTTAGAGTAAATTTGTCACAAGTAGCATGGTTTAGGATTTTTTGTAATATTTTCCCTTATTGATATTTAGAGAGTCGTTTGAGTCTTCTTATTTTTCAAATTTTAAATAACGTTCTTTCTCTCCTTCGGAATTTTCTAAGGGGAATTAAGAAAAAACATATCAAGTACATTTACTTCTACATTTATTCCAATTCCGGTCTTGATAAATAAAAGAAAACAGATCATTTCCTAAGTTATCCGTATATTAAACAATAAATTGATGTATCTTTCGTTCCGATCGATTTCTGCCGCAATAATTATAAAAAATGTGACACTAGTCTAAAGAAAAAGTAAATAAAGAGAGCCTTGGCTCTCCACTCCGACGCATGGAGTACCAATTTTGTGACTAACTTTAGTATAATTAGCAATTCCCTCAATCACTTTGGCCGAACTTTATTAAAGTACGATGAATGAAATTTCATGGGTGATGTTTCTCGTCTATAACCCCTCGTAATTCTTCTTATAAAGAATAAAGAAATACAGTAGCAAAAATATTTCCATGGACAAATATATTTTTCAATTTGAAGTGGAACTTCACCTTTCACGTGACTATATAAGGAATCCACAAAATACTTCATAATTAAGGCTCTATTTATTTTCGTGAAAAATAAATTATCTTGAAAAAAAAATTAAAAAAAATTACTCATATCACTTGAAATAACTGGCCAATGACAAACAATCTAAATATTTCCGTTTCATTCGTTCATATTTGCTATTTTGCGAGCGATATAAACAATCATTTTTAAAAAAATATTTTTTAAATTATTCATTTTTTTCGAAATAAACATATTTTGAGTTAAACTCGAGCTCAAATTGGAGTAAATGAATTAAATACGAGATTATTTACGCTCAAGATAACATGTAAAACTGGCAAAGTTTCTAATTCTTGTTCATTTTCTCCGGCAACGCCGTACGAAGATGCCTTACAAGCGCTGTATCTTTTAAGTGCGCATGCTACATGAATAATCAAGAACTGTTGATGCATTATCCCAATAATTAGGGAAGAGTTGTATTAATTATTGTTTTAATTTATAGAGACAGAGATTTTTTTTTCTTTTTGCGCTTAGCATACTACTTAATTTATACTTGCATCGAGAGTTAAAAAATAATGTAAGTAAAATCTTCGCTATGTTACCATATAACCAATCACTTTAAATTATTTCACCAATAATTATGACGACGTATATGAAAATCATATCTAAAAATTGATTACTTGCCACTACAAGCAAGATGTGTCGAGATTGCACAAACACAGCCATCTTGACCATAGCTCGACGTCTCAAGAAAAAACATTTTAAGGAAGTTAATTAACATTTAAGAAATCTGAAAGCAATGGCAGCTAAATTAATTTCTCATATTACAATAAAGGAAAAACCCCCAAATGGCAAGAAATCCAAGAATTATTGAAAAAACTCGAGGTTGGCTCCAATGGAAAGAAATCCAATAATATTACCGAAAAAGTTTGGGTGGCGCCAAAATGGGAAGAAATCCAATAATTATTTACAGAAGAAAGTTTAGGTGAAGGTTTGGGATAAGCATTGGAATATTTCCGAAATCGATAGTCTGTTTTTCTTGCAACTCATCAAATGAAGGGCATGTCTGTTTCCATTTTTTTAAAGTGAAAAAAAATACTTCGCTGTATTTTTGCTAAAAATATATATATTTATCAATTTTGAAAAGTTACTAGGGGTTTGCGTGATTGTAAATACTCTTACAAATTTAGTGCATTTTGCATATGTAAAAGCCTAATTCGAAATGCTGAAAAGTAGAAAGTATAGACAAATATTGCTCCAAACACGCTATTCATGAGAGATCTAAATCTAATAACAATTTGCGACGATAATATAATAGAGAGAACATGATATCATCTAAAAATAACTGGTACTTTATCTCAAATAGGGATTAACATATAATAATGGTTATTACCATAAAAAGGAAAAAGCAAGATTGTAGATGTAGTAGGCCATTGCCGTTAGGGGTGTCAAAACCAAACACAATATTCGAACCAAAACACGAACCGACCTGACCCGAACACGAAATATTTTTATTGGGTCGGGTTGGATCTCAACTTGTTTGGGTAACAATAAAAAGAATTGGGTATTGTTTGGATATATTGGGCTTAGGTATCCAAGCCCAACCCAAATAATAAGCCAACCCAAACAATAATCAAAATCCTTAAGATTGCTCCTTCTCCCAGGATCCTGCTGCCGACTTCTTCTTCCCCAGGTTCTGCCGCGCCGCCGCCGTCGGCAACATCACCCTTAGCGGCGTCGTCAAGATCGACGGCCTTGGCGTCCTCAAGCTCACTAACAAGACGCGGTAAAACCCAGACTAAACCGATGACCATTTGATTAGCCCAACGCGACATCATCGGCAAGAAGAAGACTTTCAGAGGCTTTGGACAGAAAGATGGCCGATGGATTCTAACGATGCATGCAACACCAATCTAATGGACTTGAATTCCGTTTGTCTGTTTTCATCCTAGAGCATACGAGTAATTTGCAGTGGACGCTGGCATCTGTTCCATTAATCAAGGCTCTGCAACTCATGCTCTCCTTCCTTTTCTCGTAAGCTGATTTTTTTTTTTTGTGCTAGGAGGTTAGGTATTATTAAAAGTTTTATCTGTGGAAGATATCGTGATCTGTTCTGACTATGCAAACTCTGCATTATCATTACAACGTCGTGCTTTTTCACTTCAAATTATACGATCTAGGATTAATCTTTCGAACAATGGAGTTGTAGGTAATTACGTACATGTCCGAACAAGGATCACTTGTTTGAATTAAGTTATTGATTAAGAAGTACATGCATTTATGTTTCCCACATTAATTGCTATGGGGTAATAACATAGACCGGAAAAGCTTTATACCTTTCTAGAGTAGTTGATGATACATTTACTTACAATGCCAAGAACTGTATTGGAAAGTCATGTTAAATCCTGTAGGAGCACTAACTGCTGTTTCAGGCTATGGCGAAAGATTACATAATGTAGATGCTCATTCTTCTTGTAAACACTACTTACCAACTGCCTCTTTTCGTGAAAAGTTGATCCAGCAAATATGGTGCCTTTTGCAGGTATTCGTGCTTTTATCTTCAGAGGTGTTCTTTGTGGATGTCTTTTGGGGTCTATGTATCTGGAGTACTCTTTCAGACGGCTTCTTTTATATCCTTCTTGCTTAGTTCTCATGGATACTGAGCTTTTAAATGATTAGCAAACATCTAAACCCGACCCGACCCGACCCGTTTGTGCTGTTAAATAATGTTCGGGTCTTGTTTCGGGTCGGGTCAAGCATATATATTCATTTGTTTCGGGTCAGGTCGGGTATTATGAAAATCCGACCCGATCCATTGACACCCCTAATTGCCGTAATAGTATTTTAAAATATCGGGCGAATTTTTGCGTTAAATAGCGGTGTTTAGCGGCGTGCAGAAAGCAATCGTCTTGCTGCTGATAGGCGCCAGTGTCAGAGTCAACGACGATACAGCGCGGTATGAAAATGCAGACAGAGGGGGAGGACAGAATTAGCGGCGCTCCGGCTTCATTTCAACCGAAACACGACTGTTCACCTACAGGTCGACGGGAGACGCAGTTCTTTGATATACAAAATACTTCCATGCCGGAGAAAATCACGCGCGTAAAAAACAGAGGGAGCATGGAAATAGAGGTACAAGGCATTTTCCTACACCGAAATCCTTCGGAAAAAAGCTCGAGGAAATTTTAGGGGAAAAATTATTTTCATGCTTCTCTATTTCTTTTTCTTTAATGGGTAGTTTTCCATTCAATTCTCCCACGCTGGAATAATCCGAAAACAGCTCGAACAAATTTTAGGAGAAAAATCATCTTTCACGGTTTTTATATTTCTATTCCTTAAACGAGTAATTTTTCATTCGATTCTACATGCGAATTAACCCTGACAGTCATATTTTCTTCCATCAACGTTCGAGGATCCGATTAAGATCGAAGGAGCAAAAAATACCATAATCCATCTCATTTCTCTTGATTTTTTCTCCAACTTCGGATTAAAAGCCACTTCCCATAATTCATTTCCTAGCAAGAGGAAGGAATAAAAAAAAAAAAGGAGGCCAGAAGAAAATCCGAAATGACGTGGAGGTCCCCGATTGGTCAGAAAATCTGGGAAACTGAAATTTATAGAAGAAAATCTGGGAGAAAAAAAGGCAAAACAATAAAACCTCCCCAAAATTCCGAAGAGCACCCCCCCTATATAATACCTGCGCAGATAAATCACGCACGCAACGAAGGTCTCTAACCTCCCCCGCTCCCCAAAAATCCCCAAATTTCCAAAACCCTAAATCGACCGTTTCGATTTCTCCCTCCCTCTCTCTCTCTCCCCTTTTGACCTCGAGCGAGCGGGCGAGGGGAAATCGAGAGCTCCGGCCGCCGTCCCCCCTTCCCTCCGATTGCGCAAAGGTCCGATTCGGGGTGGCCCCGGCGAGACGGCATGGCGACGGAAAGCTCCCCCGCGAGATCGAGCTCGACGGCGGATTCGTACATCGGGAGCTTGATTAGCTTGACGTCGAAGAGCGAGATCAGATACGAGGGCGTCCTCTACAACATTAACACCGACGAGTCCAGCATCGGGCTCAGAAATGGTAATTTCCGGGGGGGGGGGGGCGCTTCCTCCCTTCTCTTTAGGGGACGCGTGCGGTTGCGGTTTCGCGCGTGGTTTCGGGGGTTAATCTGGGTCGGCGATCTGGGGTTCTGGCGTCGTTCTGGGTTTTGCTGAGTGGGTTCTTGGTCGAAGTTGATTTTGAGATAGTGAGACGGAGGAGCTTTTAGCTTTCTTTTTTATTTTTTTATTTTTTATCGCCGTCAGTGTTAAACAAAGGAGAAAAATGTTGCCCTCGTTCTTGTTGATTGTGTTAATTTTAAGCCACTCACGGTGTCGCGATTTTTGTTCATCGAGATGTTCCGCCGCCGATAGTCTACCATTCGTGCATTGTGATTTAGGGAATCATCACTGAGTGACTGGTACGTTAAAAGGAAAAGATGAGTGTTCACTAAGCGGAGAACTGTGAAAATGGCGTCTGCATAATTGTGCTGTTTGTCCAAGCTTGCTTTTAAATCTGCATAGCTGTGCCGTCTCTCCAGGGTTGATTTCAAGTCAGATGGTGCGCATTTCTGACTAGGAACGTTTTCTAGTATCAAAAACACTGATAGTACGGTGCAATGTAAATTGGATTTCGCTGCATCTTATTCAATGTGGCCTGATACATTTAAGACGGGGCAATATTCTTGCCCAAATCACAGCAGTAGCTAGAGTTGTCGATGCGCTGTGCACGGCCTACATAATCGCATGGAATTGTGGTATTGAGCTGTGTTGTATGAGTAGCTAATACTTGTTCAATTCCTGGTGGATGCAGTAGATGCCGTGTGATATTTTCTTTTTGTATGCATATATTTGTTTGCAATAACTGAATTTACTGAAGTGGTCGACACTCAGATATTGAGGATTTAAATATTGGGATATCTATATTGTGTGTTTATCCCTGTACATACTTCTTCCAACAGCGAGCTGCAAACTATTGGTGTCTATCACGTTGTAGTAATTACTGGTGTTTGTTCCTGATAAATGCTGTTTGTGAAATTTGCATGGACAATTATGTATTGATGTTGAGTTGTCCTTTTCCTTTTTGGCAGTACGGTCATTTGGAACAGAAGGACGGAAAAAAGATGGACCACCAGTCCCACCAAGTGATAAAGTTTACGAATACATATTGTTCCGAGGAAGCGACATCAAGGTATGTTTTGCATGCATGAACGTATGTTCATAGTGTTGAATAATAGAATGAGTGTTTGTTTTAATTTCTTCAAGCAAATTCCAAAATAGAATCCCAAAAAGGTTTGTAACTCGGGGCATTCGACAGTTTGTTCTCTTCATCTGTGTCAGCTGGGTTATAGTCTCAAACTCACAATGCATAATTTCTCTGTAATTTCTGGTTGCATCAACCTTTTGATGTGGCTTGCGTTAAACAAAGCCTATGTTGTGTTTCATCCTTCCTTTTTTCTTTTAATTGGAAGCTAGAATTGGAAGTAGAATATAATGCCATCTCATGTACTAACAACAAAAAAATGGTTACAGAATCCTTTTCATGTGGCTTGGCTTAAAATATTTCTGGATTCTGTTTGTCCTTCCTTTTTTCTTGTTTGGAAGCTAGAGTTCGAAGTGGAATATGAAGCCAGCTCACTTGTTTAACAATGATTGACATAGCTGCAGAATCCTTTTCACTATTAATTTAACCCATTTCGTTTATTGTTTTTCATATGGCCTTTCCTTCAGAAGTGATATGTACTGGTAATGTAGCTAAGCTTTCGTTTCTCATGTTCTCTCGTCCGCTAAGTTCTCTGTGCTTCTCTTTTTGCAGGATTTGCAGGTTAAATCCTCTCCACCTGTTCAGCCTGCACCCCCACCCCCACCCCCTATCAATAATGACCCAGCAATCATACAGGTACTTGGGTGGAAAACATTTTACTCTAAATTTAAGTAAATGGAATCTCATTGTTGTGTTTTAACATTTTGGCAGTCTCACTACCCTCGTCCGGTTTCAACAGCTACAAGTTTGCCTCCCCCTCCTAGTGGACCCTTAAGCGATATTGGCTCCAACACGGCACAGATGGCACTACCTGCCTCGAACTTTCAAGGAGGCCTTCCTTTATATCAACCACCTGGAGGGAATATAGGGTCATGGGGAGCTTCCCCAGCCCCAGGTGCAAATAATAGCGGGATTATGCCTATGTATTGGCAAGGATATTATCATCCCAATGGGCTTCCCCATATTAATCAGCAGACTCTACTTCGGCCACCACCAGGGCTGTCTATGCCTCCTCCTCTGCCGCAGCCAATGCAGTATCCTGGCTTTAATACTTCTTTCCCTGCCGGAGCGTCGAACTTGCCAGGTCCACACTTGCCAGATGTCCCATCTCCTTTGCTTCCTGTTAGCAGCAGTTCACTAAACATGACTTCCATTTCCTCATCTGCTACTCTGCCATCAACTCTCTCTACTGTTCCATCAGCTACAACATCTTCGGATTCCCTTTCGAGTGTCATACTCAATAAGGCACCGATCTCTGCCCTTCCTGCTGTCAGTCTGAGTGCTAATTTGCCATCGCTCCCTCCTCTGATGACTACTTCGGAGATTAGCAACATAATTCCCCCTATATCTAACAAGCCCAATGTATTTGCTGGTCCAACCTGGCAGTATCAAAGTGCTCCTCAATCCACTTCTTCCATTTTGGGGCCATCCAATGCTGTCAATCAAGAAGCTTCTATACAGATGCCAACACCAGCAGCAATACCTTCATTGATAACGCCCGGTCAGCTTCTGCAGTCTGGACCCACTGCCACCCCTTCTTCTCAACCTTCACAAATTGCTCACAAAGATGTGGAGGTGGTTCAAGTCTCACCATCATCACCGAAGCCATTGGCACCTGTTGCATCAGAATCTCAACCTCCTATATTACCTTTGCCTTCGCCTGCACGTGGTGGTTTTAAGGTTGTATTCTCTATATGCATATTTTAAATTTGAAGCACATGGCACATGTCCGAAAGCATAATCTTCTTGTTTACTGATGTACTTGTATTTTTGTTTATCTGCGCATAGTTTCATTCTGATCTTAAGATTATGCATCTACCTAGTGGTCTCTGAAAAATTATGCTGAGTATATAAGGCACATTGAGATAAATCTATTCATGTGAATTACTACGGGCCTGAAGCATGTCGTGTGCTTGTTGCACTCCGTGTTCTTATCATTGGTTATCTTGTAAATAACATGAATAATCTATTCATGTGAATTACTACTGGCTTGAAGCCGGTAATTAAAAAGTTTTGTCTGCTCCACTCTGTAGTAATTTGTAAGGCTGTGTACTTACAACGAGTCTCTGTCACCGAAACTGCTTAATAAATCTGAGCTAGGTGTTTTGACACGGATTGTCTCTTTTCACCAGCAGAATGGAGTTCCGTATCAGGCTCATTATGGACAGAGAGGTCGTGAAAGGGGAAGAGGAGCTCGGGTAATTATTCTGCGTTTTGTTTGTCAAACAGTTTCCTTACTTCTTTGAGAACTCGTAATGATTATATAATCGAACCATCTATATACTCGTTTAGGGTCCCTCGATATGTGCTTCTATCCGTGTCGGTGTTATTGTTGCTTCATATGCGTTGGCAGTGGTTTATGGGACTTGAGTCTCTTAAGATTACTTGGGTTCAGGCAATTGGAAGTAGACAAAGCTCGCAAGCCTCACGTTTTTGTTTAAAGAAAAAGTGTTTTAACTGCTATTTGTCCCTCCATTTCGTCAAGGATTATGCCTTGGTTTTCAATAGCGGATTTAACACGTTAAGTTCATTACTGCACTTTCTTTCCGTATTAAGATTGAGTAGTATTATGGGTGATTTGTCTTTCTTGTGGAAGAACTGGAAGCTGAAATTAGTTTTTGACATTGAGTGATACTTAATCTGGTAAGACACTCATATTTGTGCTTTAATTTCCGTCCATGATGGCTACATCTCCTTTTCTGGTTTAATAGAGTAGCAATATCATTTGTGCAACTGCTAACGGCTAGTCCGTAGGTTTTCCAAATCCAAAGATTACCTGGAGTTTGACTATGTAAACATTAACTGTATGTTGAGCAGGGTTCACGTCCAGTCACTAGATTTACTGAGGATTTTGATTTTACGGCAATGAATGAGAAATTCAACAAGGATGAAGTATGGGGTCACCTTGGTAAGAGTAAAAGTCATTCCAAGGACAAAGATGTGGAGGGCGATGTGAGTGATGAGGATAATTATTATGATGAAGAGGATAGTGAGCTACCAAATATGGAGGTCAAGGTATGATTGCTAGTTTTTGTGACGCTTTTATCTACCGAATATTTGGTGGTGGAGGCCTGCTGCTTCTTCCTGTTTTTCACGATGCTTTTCTGCTGGGCAGGCTGTCTACAACAAGGATGATTTCTTTGATTCACTCTCCTGCAATGCGCTTGATCATGGATCAAACAGTGGAAGGCCTAAGTTTTCTGAGCAAATGAAGATAGACACAGAGGTATTGTTCCCGTTGAATTTTATCATTTGGCCTCGTCATGTAATTTACTTGTATGTATTGTTTGTTGTCGACAGACTTTTGGTGAATTCTCAAGGCATAGGGGTGGTCGAGGCGGCCGTGGTCCTGGTCGTGGTGGCCGTGGTCGGGGCTACTATGGGAGGGGTTATAACTATACTGGAAGAGGCCGAGGAAGAGCAGTTTACGGCCGTGCTTCATAGAGGTTATCGTGGCCTATGTGCTTCTCAGGATTAGAGGCTTAATAACTTGCTGGAACTGGAAACTAGCTTAGCTCTATGCTCCTGATCTCTGTGTTTTTGGTTTTTTCTGGAGTCTAATCAGTCTTTCATAACGTTGAGCCGATTGAGGGGCCATGTGTTCTGCTAAGAATTTGTTTGCACGAATATTGGAAGCAGGATTTTCAGTTTTATGAAATATCAGATTGTGATCTTGTTGTAATCTGCTATCTTTTACTCATTTGGAATTGCAAGAGGAGACACCTGAAGTAAATCTCTGTTTGCCCGCCCCGGGAAGGATCTTCCTCCTGCTATGGCGACGGGTCTATGGCTTCAGGCCAATGTGGGTGAGCCCGAAATAGATTTTATCCTAAAAAGTTTGGAATAGAAGGAGAAGCAATTGGATGGGCATATGAGCTTGTCGAAGTGTTGTCACCTGGCTAAAGCAGCTTAACAAAGCAATAAAATTTTGCCGAAGCATGTTCTTTTATGCTTCACAGGCTTCTCTTAGGCATATTTACGTGGATACTGCATTTGGTATTTGTCTCAAGCATTCATGGTACTCTTTTTCAACCAAGAACTGGGCTGGAATTGGTACTACGGTGTCGTTCCGACTTAAAGCAATTCTTGCACTCTTTTCTTGAAAAAGAAGTCAGGAGCACGTTAGACAATTTAGGCCGTTTGGTAAATTATCAAATAGTAAAAATTTATATTTTTTTGTTTCTAGAATCAGTTTGGGGATAAAAATATGTTTATTAAAATTTTTATCTTTAGGCACAAATTTGTAAAAAATTATTCTCAGAATCAGTTTTGGAACAGAATAAAGAAGTAAAAAAAAAAGTAGCTTCTTGATTTTGGGAACAACATTTTTTATTTTTGATTCTTTTTGGTTTTCTTCTTCCTCTTGATTTGTTGTTCTTCGCTTGCTGCCGGCCAAGTGCTAAGGAAGAGAAGGGAAAAAAAAAAAAAGAAAGGAATATTTAAAAAATCAAAATATTATTAATAAAAAGAAATTTTGCGTAATTACCAAACACATTTTTGTTCTTTTTCTATTTTAAAATTAGAAATTTTGGGCAGTTATCAAACACCTTCAAATGTTTAAAAATTATTCCCAAGCATAAAATCAAAAAGAATTATTTCTAAATAGAATCAGTTTTTGAGTATAGAATTATTATCGTGCGCATTCTTAATTTAACAAGCAAAACAAACATAACCCATTGAAATTATCGAGGCTTTGATAATAGGAAATTTCCAACGTCACCTCACGTCCCACGGTCATGTCATAATAGATAACTCAATGCAGCTCAACGGCCCATGATGTTGAGAGCAATTTGTCGCGACTCACCTCTGCTAACCTAGTGAAGAAAAAGCCCATCTTGGATCCGAAATGGTTTTTGTTTGGAGTAAATTTTCTTTTATTGGAGGTAAAAGTTTCTACTAAATCTAAGTGAGTCGCATGTGAGTGCAATTAATGCCCCCAACGAGCACCAATCCAAATTAGTACGGAATCCATAAGGAGGAGAAATATATATATAAATGGATATATGTATCCGTCTATCTGTCTTGGCGACTCCTCTTTCCGAATAAAAAATTGCCAAAACTTGGGAAAAATAAAAAGGACTACTTTGCTTATGATCCATTTGTGCCGCGGCGTATCTTTCGACTCCCCCGGGGTGTCGGTGGTTGGCGACTGAGCTCGCGTGAACTCCATTTCTGAGCTCTGACAAGGCCTCACGAGAATTACATGGGGGATTCTTCTGCTGCTTCTGTACCGTTCCTTGTCCTCCTGCTTGCAAGAATCTGTGGAGTGACGGTGGCAATGCTGGTGCTCTCCTGGCCTCTCGCCTTCAAATCTAGCTTCCTCCCTCGCTCCTCCTCTCGAGAAGACCTCATCTATTCTGTATTCCCTCTTCCTCTCTCTCTCTCTCTCTCTCTCTCAGTGCATGCTTTTTGGTCGTGGATATGAGCTGGTGGGTGTTTCTTTTTTCGAACAGGTTCTTCACCCACTGTTCATGGTCATTGGCTTCATTCTCATTAGTGGAGAAGGTACACCGAATACAGTGAATTTTTTGCTGGTGAATCTGCAAATCTGCTTTCTCTGAATTTCTTTCTCTTTTCTTTGTTGCTTGTTTCCCCCCCAAATGCGGGTCTTCTCTGTTTTCAGCGATCTTGGTCCACAGATGGATGCCTGGTTCGAGGAACATGAAGAAATCGGTGCATCTGTGGCTTCAAGGAGTGGCCCTGGGAAGTGGGGTTTTCGGCATTTGGACAAGGTTCCAAGGGCAAGATGGGGTTTTGGGTAATTTCTACAGCTTGCATTCTTGGATGGGCTTGATCTGCGTCTCCTTGTTTGGAGTCCAGGTTTTGCACTTTCCCTCTTCGATTTCATCTGTTTTCTCATTGCGATGTCATATTTTTTCTCACCAAACATTTCTCGAATTTTTTAATTGCTCCCAGCTTTACCAGTTGATAAGGAGTCATAAAGGGTGTTGAAAACGGTGTGTTTTAGTCTAGAATCTGACCTAAATTGTCTGCATTTCTTGCTGGTTGTATTTTGGCCGCTTAAGTTTGATTTTCAGCTGATAAGTGATTCCTGACACGTTAGCCAAGAAGAAATGTATTTTTGAAACAAGAAAAAAGAAGGCTGACTAGTGACGACCAGCTTGCTTGTGGTACCTGTTTTCATTTAGATTTTGTTCTCATCCTATTTGTGAATAATCAAAAGCATCTTTACCATTAGTTTAATGGCTTGGTCATAAGTGTCTGTTTCTATGGAATGATGAAAGAAGCAGATTCTTGGTGGAGGATTTAAGTAGTTAATTGAGATCAAATCTTAGTTTCTTTTCAGCATCCAAGGCACGGGTGATCTTCTTCTGCATGTCAAAAGTTTTCCCAGGTCTTAACTGGGCCTAATATCTTAAAAAAACCTTATACTTTAACTTTTGTCCCAATTTTACCTTTTGTCTTATAAAAAACTTCTAACTTTAGGTCATATCTCAATTTTACCCTAAACTATTTTTTGTCTCATAAAAAACCGCAAACTTAAGGTATAATCCCAATTTTACCCTAAATTTTTTTTCTAATAAAAAACCCTCAACTTTAGGTTGAGTACTAATTCTACCTGAAACTTTTTTTGTCTCGTAAAGAATTGCAGCTTTAGGTCCAGTTTCAATTTAACTCTAATTTTTTTTTGTCTCGTAAAAGATTACAAACGTTTACATGAGTCCCAAATTTGCTTTCCATTAACCCTCCGTCAAAATCGCCCTTTGTGATTTTGTACTCGGTCTTTGATCTCCCGTGCTTTCTCTCGTGGTCGGAGAGCTTGCACTTGGGACGCTTGAATAGCTCGTGCTTTGGAGTTTTCCATCTCTTGATTGTCAATGAGAAATTTTGGATGGAGGGTTAATATGGGCAGATTTGTGACTCAAATAAAATTTTGTGATTTTTTATGAAATTACAAAAATTTTAGGATAAAATTGGGATTAAACGGTAAAATTGGGACAAGACCTAAAGTTGAGAGTTTTTTATGGGACAAAAAAAAGTTTATGATAAATTTGGACATGACTTAAAAATTGAAGATTTTTTGTGAGACAAAAGATAAAATCGGAACGAAAGTTAAGATTTGAGGTTTTTTAGGTTATTAGCCCATCTTAATTGAGAACTGAAATTTTTTTACTTCGTGTTCACGTTTCAGTGGTTGATGGGTTTCCTGAGCTTCTGGCACAGAGGAGAGGCGCGGTCGATAAGAATGAAGGTGTTGCCGTGGCACATCTTCCTCGGACTCTACACCTATGGCTTGGCTGTGGCCACAGCGGAGACCGGACTTCTGGAGAAGTTGACTTTCCTACAGACAATGAAAAACGTAGACAAGCGCGGTTCAGAGTCCATGGTCGTCAACAGTCTCGGTCTGGGATTGGCCCTGCTCAGCGGGATCGTCATATTGGCCGCAGTTTCTCCAAAGTACCAATCTCTCCAAACCAAGCTCGTGTACTCACACTCTGAACCCAAGAACTTGACTTCCTAGCTTGGTGGCGATGTGGGTGGGATGTCAATGCAAATAGCTCGACTGTTGCATTGCAACTCTTCATACCTCAATTGCCACAGCTCTGGTTCTGCTTGTCATTGACTCAGATTGCCTCTGCCAATGTTGACATCTGTGGAGTGTACTTTCCACACTTCAACTTCCACCATGGATTCAAACCCACAAAGCAAGATGATGATTAAGGGAAGATCATTCGAAAAATCCTCAAATTGCCTTGTCTAAACTTTTAGGACTCTTGAAGTTTTTAATGACCATATAAATGCCTTCATTACCTACCTGTACCTGTATTTACTTTGTGCATAGCCAAAAAACTGAGGGAAGGAGAAAGTTGGGTTTAATTTAACTCGCCAGTTCCCATTCGCTATTCTTATTCAAACCCTCGGAACTTCAGAGAATCAGAACAAGGGGCAGTGGAGAAATAATTGAACAGGAAATGAGCTTTTTCAAAAATATAAATCCTAAATTGATCGGGAAACATGTCACCGCCGCATGTGATTGGCTTGTTGCGTCGTATCCATAATATAATCGATATATCTAATTTTTTTCTGTCAGGGACAACTGGTTTTTTTTATCTTTATCGAAATACACTCCTTAAAAAGAATTCGAATTTCTATTTCACATTGTTCGAATGTTAGATTGATTATAGTATCACAGATGCATTGGCCATGAAAATTTTTTCCTGCTATTCCATTGTAAATATTTTCTAACTATTTTATAAATTGAACATATGATTATAATGCATTTTCCCTTCATATCACCCGCCGTCAATTTTTTTTAACCACCGGTGAAAACCATTTATAATTTTATCATTTGAATCTTTTAGGGCATCGACCCAGAAAAAGAAAAAACAATCTTTTGGCGAGCAGATGTTTGTCCGAAAATGAGCACACACAAAATATGTTGGAAGGAAAATAACGCAAAAATCTGGAAATGTCCCATTTTGACGTCTCGTTGAGAATGTCACCGAACCACTGCGATCTTCACCTTCTCCATCTCTGCTTCTCCTCTGCTCCCATGTCCGATCACGCTCGTTCGCTCCATACCCAGTTCGCATAACCCCTAAAAATCGCTTCTTTTTCTTTTGACCCTTCGCGAAGATGACCTTCTCGGCTGCATTGGCCGCTCCTCCCGACCATTTCCTCGCGCCCTCCGACGTTCGCTCCCTCGCGCCGTGCCGCCGCTTCCCCATCGTCGTCAGGCTCGGCAGTCTCCGATGCTCGAGGCGCAGGCCGCTTCTTCGCCTGTCGGCTTCGCTCGCCGAGAGGAGCAGCCTCGGCCTCTCGTGGGCCGACGACGATTGCGCGAGCTCCGATTCCGATTTCAATGGCTGGGCCGTGGTCGAATCTCAGCCAACGAGGAAGAGAAAGGGTGTGTTTCTTCGTGGGTTTCTCGTGCGAAGATCGTTTTTTTTTTTTATGGTTTGAACTTGCGTGATGATTGTTTTTTCCCGCGGTGCAGGATTGCCAAAGTATGTTATCGGGGCCGCTGGGACTTCACTCGCTGTTTTAGTTGCTGTAATTGCTCATTACTCGCTGTCTGGAAATGGTAATTTCGGTGTTTTGTTATTCGTGCTGCCTAGTTTTGTACTTCACTTGAGGCTAAGTTAGTTGAGAATTGATTGATGCGAGTGATATGGGTTCTCTAGGTATAATGGGTTTTGGGATGATGCCAATGCATATATGGTGATGGTTTGAGCAATTTGTCAGGTTTATTATTTCATTTGTTATTGTAGGGTATAGTTTTCATTTCGTCGATCGATTGCGTTCTTGGAGAAGTCTGTTGAATCAGACTGAAACTGAAGCTGTTTCAAGTGAAGAATCGGACTCCAGTTTATTGGATGGAAAGAGCATTCTCTCCCAGTATAGCCCAGAGGGTTTACCTGATTCAGTCAGCAACAATGTGGTTTCAGGTACTTTCACGCGTCAAACAGTTTCTGATTAGTTCTGTCCCCCTTATCAGGGACTTTCTAAAGTTTGAGGTTTGTTAGATGGAGAGGATCACCGCGCATATGTTGAGTTATCTTTAGCCTGACAAGATTTGTGTGGATGGATATTTGTTGGAGCCCTATCGGTTCGTTTGGATACTTTTGACTGGGCCAGTTCCTTTCCTCCAGACAGCTCAGCATCAAGGGATAAGCAGGAGCGAGTTATAGTTCCAGTTGCTGTAGATTCTACCCAGCAGGAAGCTGTGATGGTTCTGGAAAGACTAAAGGTTTGTTTCTAGAAGCAAAAGAAAATCACATGTCTAGGAAGTCTTGCCTTTTACTCATGGAAAGGTCTCATCTTTACTTCGAGTTACTCTTGCATAACACTCTTGATCCCATTTTCATGTTAAGTATTGTCAGTATTTTGCTGCTTCTGTCTCGAATGACATTCCTGTCTAAGTTTGATGAGGCAAGTTCAGTCAGTTTTCGGTTTTTCGGTTAGAATATTGTTTGTCTTGTGAGGAACGGCAAATTGCTAAGAAAGTGTCGGAATGCATAACTGACAGAACTAGAGCTTTGAGGGGACTCTTTCTTTCTTTTTGAGTTGCTTATTTTTGCTGACCATGTTCATGAATACCTTCCAATTCTTTTACTTACCTGTAATGTTAGGCATCGAGGGTGCCCTTTTTTGGTTGGTAAATGCATTGAGGGTGTCTACTGTTACCTATGAAGGTTCATTTTGTTCTGAGCATGATCATGAATGCCATTAAGGCTTGCAGATCATGGAGGATGACATCAGGGCCAATGAATTATGCACTAGAAGGGAATATGCTAGATGGCTAGTTCAATTAAGTTCTTCATTGGAAAGGTATTGATTGAAGCTAGTTCCTTTGGATATTCTTGACTTCTTGTACTTTATTTAGGAAATTCGATTGTCTAGCATTCTAAACCAACAATTAACTATAGGAACCCAAAACGTAGAATCGTTCCATCCTTGTCACTTTCTGGGTCTGAAGTTGCTGCCTTTGATGACGTGAGTGTTGAAGACCCGGACTTCGGCGCCATCCAAGGTGAGTTTAAACTGGTTTTATTTTTTCGGTTGGCTAGCTACTTAACGTACAAAATATCTGAGTCTTTCTTTGAATATGTACTTAAGCCCTAGCGGAGGCTGGTATCATTTCTAGCAAGCTCTCAGGGGAAAACTCCAGTTCTTTCTTCTCAGATAGGCACAGCATGTTATTCTTTCCTGAGAGGTATATCAGATCCATGATTTGGTTTTTTCTTTTTTTAACATTCCCTTCCTACTCTTAAGACATTAATCTTTTGGGCAGATTAATCTCACGACAAGATCTGATAAACTGGAGAGTGCAATTAGAATATGATTTTGTTCCGGGACTAGAAGAAGAGGTACAGTACATCATGCATTGTTTGCAGATTACTTCATGTCTGGTTTACATTTTTTTCCATGATGCGGATGCTTCATTGGTGTTTTAAAGCACTTGAAGTGTAACTTGTTAACAGTCCAGATATCAAAGAAAAAAGTTGGCTTCATGGATATGAGGGAGATCAGTCCAAATATATCGGCAGAATTTTTCATGGACTTGTTGGCTGGTGACAGGAGCATAATGAGAAAAGTTTTTGGTCTGTTCTCCTTAACCCTTCTCCCAAGTCTCTCACTTCCTACACTGACACGTGTTCACTAGTATGGCTAGCAAATTTATAAGTGTAGTTCGGTGTTTTTTAGTTTCTGAACAGATCCTGTTAAAATTATATCTTCAGTGTCATGCTGCAGATATTTGTAACAGAAATAACGCTGGCTCCTTAATTTTTCCTTGCGTTAATTTTATTGGAGTTTTGTGCAACATTTTATCCTAAATTTATTGAGCGGTTGGATATTATAGTTAGCACAATTCATGTATAAAGTGCAAGTTGTTTTTGAGAGTATCATATGTGGATCTGATCATTAGTGTTAAAAATCGACATTGCACAGGACAGAGCAGGCGATTTCAACCTAATAAACCATCCACAAAAGCGCAAGCTGCTGTAGCACTGACTAGTGGCCGGATGACGTCAGCAATTCGGACGGAACTAGCAAGACTGGAGACTGAGAATTTTTCGAGGTTGGTTGAGATGGAAGAAATTAGGTTCGAGTTAATTGAAAGGGGTGAAATAAAGAGGCTTTGGGATGAGAAGCTGAAAGAAGAAGAAGCCCGTGGTTTGGAAGTTGAAAAGGCTCATCTTGTGGCAATTGATGATTTAGAGCAAGAGAAGATAATTCAGGAGAAGAGCTTCCAAGAGTGTATGAAGGAGAAAGCAGCTTTGGATTGTCAGAAGCAATTGATTTACAACCTTAGAGAAGAAGTTGATGAGATGTCGGACAGGCTTGCATCAGAGAGAGCCATCTATGTTCGTGAGCAATTTGAGATGCAGGGCACTATCAGTGATTTAGAGACCAAGCATGAAAGGATGCTGGATACAAAATCTATTCTGGGAGCCGAGATAGAAGCTTTGCGGATACTTAGGTAATGTACCTCTGTGGATAATTTGAAAGCATGCATACTCAACATTGTTACTCCAGCTCCTATTAAAAGTCTCACATACCAGTCTCATAAGGTTCCGGATTGTGTGCAAGTGTGGCTTCTTAGTTATGGGGCATTTCATCCCAAGATTGAGCATGCAATGCGGACCTTTGATGTTAAAACTGCATTAAAACCAAACCTTCATGATGGAAAATATTTCCAATACCATGACAATTTTTCCTTTAAGCATGTGCTCGTTCACTATCCTATCTCCATGTGCGACAGTCTGACCATGGACTTTTTCATTTAGCTGTGCTTTTAAATGTACAACCACAGTGTCCATGTCTTGCACATTTATTCAACAGTTATGTCCCATGTCTAGGTGCAAGAATGAGTCGTAAGACATTCTTGAAACTGACAGCAGTACCAACATCCATGTCTATGTTGAATTTTCTATACCTAATGCAGACATCAATTGGTCCACGCTGATAGTATGCTTATTTTCTCTCATTAGTGTTAGTGTCTAGGAATATTATCCTGATGACGGCATCAAAGGTGATGGGAGAACTGAACTGTCTTCCATATTGCTATTTGTTGTCCATGTTCTATGGTCCTCTGCATGATGAAAGTGATTTGCACAGGTCTTGGGTAGAAGATGAAGCAAGGAAAAACCAAGCCCGTGCTAAGGTGCTAGAGGAGATTGGAAGAAGGTGGAGATGGGATGGCCAAGCACGATAAAGTAGTGTACAGTGGGTGGCTACTTGAAATGCTTCTAGCTTAACAGCTACAACTGCGAACTTCCGATTTACCTTTCATTTATTACACATTCCGTCTAGCGCTAGATGCAGCTATAGGATATAATTTTGCTTCATCTGGCAGGACAAAGAACGTTGATTTTGCTCTCTCTCTCTCCCCCAAAACCCCACCCGACACTGTATGTCCCTCTCTGTGTGTCTATTAACTGTCTGAAGAGAAATCCTTTGAACATTATCATTGACGCTGAGATTCGAGATTCTTTAAGTCATTTTTCTTTTCTTATGCTTCAGCTTGGTGTACAATTTTCTTACTGTCTGTGAAAGCGCTTCCTTCGAGATCTCTGTTGTATACACTTGTATATCGTTCATTAATCAGTCGCAAGAGGAGAAAGTATGTCGTGTTGTCATACGCTGTGGATGATGAGCTAGAGATCTTGTTGAATTTATTCACTGACATGCTTCCAGGAACTAAACCTGGACGGCATATCATGGAGCATAGAAAGCCAGTTACCTGATTTTACCCCTTTTTCTTAAGAATGGAAACCCTGATTTTACTTTTTAGTTAGTAGTATTTTTAGCCCTTCACAAGCAAAGCTGAAGATTCAATTGATTCCAGTCTAAAAAATATGAAGAAAATACGATACTTTTGACCCAGTCGTGCGGCATACCGTAGGAGACCTTATTCAGTCCAAAAATTGCAGTACAAGCTGGGACTTTTGAGTTTCACATCTTCTAAGTTGCTGTTTTGATGATTCGGAGGGAGGGGCAGAACCAAGAATTGGTATGATTTTTTAGGACCGACTTTCGTTATTGTCATTTAAAGTGTTTATCAGCCTGTGGATGTGTGCCAATGTGGTGATTTCAGTAAGTCCTGTAAATAAGCATAAGTGCCGCGCTGCACGTAGTGCTAACCAGTCCCTTTTATACACCTTTGACAAACATTGAAAAAATAAAACGAATGTCAAGGTAGAGAAGAAACTCAAGTCTCCTGTTGGGCAGTCGCGATGAAAGTCCGGTTTAACGAATGGAACATAAAGACCGTACAGCATGTGCTGTCAAAAATTTCAATAATCAAACGAATTTTCCAATATTGATTGCCACTAGTGCTGTTAAAGTCTGACAAAAGAATGGTCAATTTTAAGCTACTCAAGAAGACCCCAAAAGAGAGAGAAAAGTAAGTTGCATCCTATCGCATAGTGATGACGAGGCTTCGATCCACAAATTTGGCACCTCCTACCTTCCCTTGAATATTTGGCGGCAGATGAATGACGCGTCTTTGATCCCCGGCCTCCACCAGCAACTCAGATCCTCCCCTATACTGCATTTGTCAAGTTGTTGACATTGCATATTAGCTTACTGGTGAGGGACAAAAGTTTATATGCTCATGACCTAACATCATTGACAGTCAACCGAATTTTATTAACTTACGGGGCAAAGCCAAGAATCTCTCTGCCGCTTGTGCATGCTTTTGTACTTAGGATCTTATTATTACCGTGATGCAAACTAGTTCTCCACCTCGATTGTTCTTAAATGCCGCCTCAATGAAGAAGCATCTTTAGATATATATTTCACTCCCTCCCACCCAAAGGTAGAGACTTCCTATAGCATAAGCATCTTGACTTCTAGAAAGTCTCCTTCAACAATTCTTAAGCAAAATTGCCACTCTTCTAGAAGGGGGGAAAAGAAACTATTCTAACACTGTAGATCTTAGCAAAACCAACGTCTATGCAAATGAAACAATGGTAAGTAGAGATATACAGAAGCTGAGCTTACTTGGTAAAGCTTGATCTCAGATTTATCGTACCCAGGCAAGAGTAGAGTCACTGACTTCTTCGCTGGATCAAACTTGACTGATGGCATCGAAATGCTGCTTGCCGGCAATGAAAGAAGCTCTCGTGCTTTATTACTTGAAGAGTTCGACATTATTGCATCCCAATCTGCTGGGGAAGTAAATGAAAGGTGCGGAATGAAAGTAGATTGCATTGGTGCAAAGGTCTCTTTAATTCTTTTCGTCAATTCTCCAGCTTCATTTGGACAAGCAATACCAAAAGCACCAGATACAAGAGCACCGGCTTGGATTGTGCTACCCCAATAACGCAATGCAGAGTCCACAGACGCTGGATTTTGGGGGTCCACCACAAGAAAGCATCTAAATTTATGCGGGTCAGAGAAGGCAGAAGTTCCTCTCTGCATTACTTGTAATCAATATCTCGATGGTTGTAAAAAAATCATGGGGCATGCCAAGCACATGAGAATAGATTAGTAATTTAGTACCTCTAACATTTTATCCAGTGCGTCCCATATTCTTGCACTTGTGCTACCATTAAGAGTGGATTTGATCCCAGTTAAACTCATGGCTTCATCTATTAGGCTTAAGACTGAAGGACCCACCAATCTTCCCAGATCAGTCTTCTCAGCTATGCTTCGAAAGTATTTTAAGTACAATCTATGTGGCCAAATAACAGCATTTAGAGAGAGAGAGATAGAGACAGAGACAGAGACAGAGACAGAGAAGTTCTTCTGACCTCGCTTTACTGGGTGCGCCAATCATCCTTAGGGTTTCCTCTGTGCTGATACCATCATATACTATCATGTCAAATATTTCTCTTCGTTTTCCTTGAGATTCATTCCACAAGAACCTGACATATCTTTCGAGTTCTAATGCTGACAAAGTGGAGTCCATCCCCGGAAGCACCCCAAGCTCTTCTCCCACCACCTACTACATTTAGGAGAAGGCGGCATAAAAATGTGTTCAAAACGAGATATCCAAACTCTTTCTTTTTTGTGATACAACCAGAAGACGGATCACATACCCACCCCTTCAAGAACTCCATTTGTCATATTAAGGCGGGAATCCGCTTCCTGAAGCTGCTTGAGAGGTTCAAGAAGCATCTGTCAACTCGTCAAAGATACATCAGTCTCCGGAAGATACACAATTAAGCCACTAGCAACATAAAAAGCACAAAGAGGCCAAAGGACGTACTTTCGTAGTCTCCAATCGAACAGCCGAGAGGTTGTCCTTGCATCTAATAGGAGAAGTTCCAATCTTACAATTCAAAAGATACTCAGCAGTAGTGTCTGGTGAATGTATCACCAAGCATGTCTTAAGCCCCGCCATCGCAAAATGCTGATCGCAAGCATCAAGATCACGGCATGAGTATAACGACGAAGACCACAGTTAACCAAGCTTCGCAAAAACAACAACCCTCCCCCTGTAACAAGGTGGGTGTAGGAAGGAGAATGGTATACTAATAGCAATCCGGCAACAAACATTTTCACACGTTGACATCATCATACGAGTGTCCAGAGCTCAACAAGAGCTTAAAAAACAAGAAAAGTCATCCGCCTGAATTAACAAGAACTGATTTTTTTCTAGCAAGTATACAGAAATGAAATCATTCATTTGGTCCACTTCAATTTTGTTATCAGATTGCGTTGGGGCATTCATCTCTTTCAAGAGCACAACCTCAGATCAAGAAGCCCGCAAACAAATGACCAGACAGACCAAGTCCATTCAAGCTCAAACGTCACCAATACCATTTACCCCAAAACCAAAGACTATACCGGATTCAAGAACCAAACAAAGACCAGAAAAGAAGAGTACCCATGTTTACCTGAGCAGCGAAGACAGCCGAGGTAGTCTTTCCGGACCCACCCTTGCCCAAAAAGGTGACCAATTTAGTAGATCGCTCCTCGTCCTTGTCGTGGGAAGAGGACACGGCCCTGATCAAACCTCGACCTCGTCTTCCACAAGCTCTGCGCACGGCGATCGGCGTCGAGAAAGTAGAAGGGCAGGCGGGTTCTGAAATCAGGAGGGAGGAGCAGGAGGATGAGAAAGACAACGCCATTGTTTGAGCTTGGCTTTGCCGAAATGTCTCGACCTTTCCGCTTGTACAATGGCCGCGCAGATGAAAGGCTGTTTTGTTTTGTCGTGGCGCAAATTTCTTTAGCTGAAAAAACGGAGGAGAATAAATGGGACAAACTATGCTTGAATTTTGATTCAATATATAATGCGATTCTTTAAATTTTTAATTTATTTAATATTATTTTTGAATTATCGTTCAATATATAATACGATCCTTGAACTTTTAATTTATTCAATATAGTCCATGGACTTTCGATAATGTTCAATTTAGTCCTTGAACTATATGAAAATATTCAATATTGTCATTTCATTAATTTAAGTTCAAAAACAGCATTGAATATTTTCATATAATGTAAGGACTGAATTAAGCATGTACCAAAAGTACATGGATTAAAGTTCATGGATCATATTTAATAAATTAAAAGTTTAGGGACTACATTACATATTAGATAAAAATTTAGGGATCATTTGTGTTATTATCGTTTGAAAAAAATTCCTACCTACTTTTGAAGGTCAATATTCTAATTTAAAAAATTGTACAAAGGTGTTTAAAGAGTTGAAGATCAAGATTGATTTTTGGGGTTGTCCAATTTAGTTTTGATTACGTGTCCTTTGGCACTTTGGAATCATAAATTAAAATACATTCAAATATGTAATATATGCACTAATCAGAAAATAGTAATGAGAGGGGATTACCTCCGATTAAGGAAATGGTGAAAAAAACATGAACCTAAACTAATTAGCCAGAGGTTCCTAGTACCTACCACTACGTCTGAATCAGCCTCAACTAAATCACAATCTTTCGGTTTCAATCCACGAGCAACAAAACCATAAACCGATGGAACACCAACCGTGAGTGCCGCTTGTTTTCGCACCTCGGGTCTGGAAAGGGGCAAGGAATATCATGATGTGATTTAAATCGCGTCGCGATTACACGCGATGCAGTGATTTAATCAGATGCGAGCAATTCCACAATATAAGCGCCGTGTAAGATGGACGGGCATGTCGCGCGGATAATGCGACCGTTCGATTAGCTACTTGCAAGGTATGCGCACGACCGTTCGCTCCAAAAATGTTAGCCGTTAAGAGCGCGGCGCAGAACATATATTTTAGGGAAAAAACCACAAAAAATCCCAAACTTTACCACTTGTGACACATTTATCCCGAACTTTTTTTTTGTGACATCAAAAACCCCAAACTTTACTATTTGTGACACATTTACCCCAATGTACATTGTCCATGGGCATTTTCGTCTTTTTTACTTTTTTTCCTTGGATGACTGCTACATTGGGATAAATGTGTCACAAATAGTAAATTTTGGGGTTTTTGATGTCACAAAAAAAAGTTCGGGATAAATGTGTCACAAGTGGTAAAGTTTGGGATTTTTTGTGGTTTTTTCCCTATATTTTATGTCTTTGCCACTCTCCCTCACGTGAGACCGACTCGACGACAACGGCCTTAGATATGCAAACGTTGTGAGCGTGGTCGAAAGAGGGAGATTTGCGAATGGGGGAAATGGGGACGCGTAAGGAATCAAACTCGAGAGCTCTAATTCCGATGCCAACTCAAAGTAAGATACCCAACTGTTTACTCCAAAAGCTCGAGCTGTCAGAACTAGGGGTGAGCTGTTCCCAGTCCAGTCCGGTTCCAAGTTGGAACCGGAAACCGGACCGAGAGAACCGGTTCCCAATTTTCAAAACCGCGGACCGGACCGATTGGTTCTAGGACCAAGAACCGGATCGGACCGTCGGTCCGGTCCGGTTCCGGTCCGGTCCAATGGAACCGGTTACTTAGAGTTTAAGGTTTTTTTTTGGTCAAACATTTAAGGTTTTGTTCACATTTTACAAATTTTTGCCAATAAATTTATGTCAATGAAGTTCACTTAGGGTTTAATTCACATTTTACTATTTTTTATCAATGAATTTATGATAATGAAGTTCACTTAGAGTTTAGTTCATATTTTATTAATTTTTTTAAAGAAAATATATAAATATATATTAAATAGTCGGTCCGGTCCGGTCCGATTCTCCCTTGGAACCGGGAACCGGACCGCCCGGAAACCGGTTCCGCTTTTAGGAACCGGGAACCGGACCGATAGTCCCGAGAACCGGACCAAACTCGTCGGTCCGGTCCGGTCCGGTCCCGGTTTGGGCGGTCCAAGTTGCTCACCCCTAGCCAGAACGCAGCGCGGGATATTCGAACACTCGACCCGTGTGTACGACAACAATTGTCGATGAGAATCGAACATAATGTTAATGGCACATGACCAACCCGAGCAAATAGAGTAACGAATGTGTATTGGGGAGCTGTACGAGTCCATATGATACACAAAAGCACGATGCAGAGTTAAACGATGGATTGCATCGTCTGTACTGCGATCGTCAATTCGATTTTTGATTATCAGCACGCTCCAGAAAGTTGCCGACAACTGCGTCGCCAAGCAACTCGCAAAGAGTCGGCAAATCCTTACCTAAGCGAATTAGCAATTGCGACTTCCGATCATTCATGTGCGACGTCTCTTTCTTCTAGATGGTTTCGCCATCACCGGCCATCAATTTCCAGCCGGAACTGGAATGCAATTGCTCTGGATTTCTTCAGATTCTCTGTGATGGAGAAAGAAAGGTACGTCAAAGCTTTATTTTCATCTCTCGTGATTATTATGCGGTCGATGTCCTCCAAACAAGGTATTGGCACGGATTATATGCTGAGGACTTAATTTTTAAACTAATGTAAACCCTAAAATTCATGCATGAAGATATGAAATCGCAAAAGTTTCCGGGGAAGAATTTATGATTGTCGATCTTGAATTCGCAAAGTTTGATCAAGCTCATGACATTTACGATTAAAAGAGGTGGATGACCATGGTCCTTTTGTTTGATCTCTCCAGTATACTTTAGCTTGATAAATAAGAGAATATTTCTCGAAGCAAATTACATTTTATATTCAATAATTTAAACCAGCTTTTTTTTGTTTATAAGAAATGAAAAGTAAAAATAAAGGTAGTGATGATGACCCTAAATAGACAGTTTCTATATAGTCATGATTCGAGATGCATAGTGCAAAAATAAAGGTAGTAATGATGACCCTAAATATGTGAATGAAGCAGGTTTAAGATATGCAAATGGGGGGACACAAGGGCCCGGAAATGATAGTTATGAATCAGGGGTTAGGAGTACGAAAAACATAATAAGATGCTTAATTAATCAAATTTAAATTTCGTTTGGGTATTTCCCTCCCCTTTTCAATCTATATTTACATTTCTGGCATATTCAAGATAGGCCGAAAAGTATAAATGATAGAAATGATTCGAACGCGTATCGTTTTTTCAAGTTTCTATTCAGGGTATGATCCAAATTGAGAGGATCGCGCAAAAATAATCTTAGTTATACATATATTGACCTTATAAGTAATTAGTTGAATGTCTAGCCAACCTAGTCCATAGTCACGATTAATTGATAATCAACATGATACTTTATTCAGTAATCGAATTTTGATGTACAGGTTTCTCATTCCGACTTAGAAAGTAATTCGTTAACAATCTCGATAAAAAGTGACATTTGAGCACCTATCAAAATAACTATAAGTGGAGAATTAGGAGTTTCCAATACACCGATTCTTCCGTAAATGCACATTCGATATTTTAAATCTCCGATATACGTTTTGTACCTGTTGACATGACCCATTGCTCTAGTAACTCTACTTTGCTCAATTAATCATTATAAGTATTTCAGCCAACCCATATTTAAGATTGGAAGTGATCAGAAGAAAATGCAAATAACTTGATCCGTCAAACTATTAGAAAAAACCATGAAAAAAATTTGAATAAATGAACCCCCAAGCAATTATAATAACTAAAGGTTAATATTTATATATTTAAGCCAATCACGTGCCAAGAAAATTTCCCTTTCTTTTTTTTTTTGGGGGGGTTGGGGTGGGGGGGGGCCTAAGAGACAAGATTTGCTTAATCATCTATAATCATCAAAGTAAGCGAAGCTTTTAACCCTAACTACCCTCAGTAGCATATGTCATTATGGCGGAGCTAGATATTCTCGTTCCCAAAGCCATGCCGTGCCGTCACAGCTACTCATGTCCATCCCCACCGAAGCCCCGATGACGAATTCTTAACAGCAAAATAACCAAGACATATGATTCTGATCAAACAAGCACCAGATGTTCATCACCACAATCAAAAGAAGAAAGAAAAGAAAAGGAAAAAGATTATTGTAGTTTGAACTAAACCCAAGATTATGTTCTTCTTTCTCATAACACAGTAGTGACAACTCAATGCATGTACAGGGCGGAGCTGACGAAAGATCGTGTCCTCTGGAACCCCGGGCGGACGGTACAAATCGTCGTGGATGGTTTCAGAGAGATGTGATTTCCATGCAGATTACAGCAACGCAAAAACTGCCACTGGGTATTGAATATGCATCAAATCAGTGGTGTAGCGGGTTCGGCCCGGTCGGGACCAGCCGCTTCTCCACGCCGTAGCGGGGGTCCACCTCGCGGCTGTCGTCGGGCGGATCCGGCAGGTGCGGGGAGTGCCCACGGGGGCTCTTCCCGCGGGGTTTCCGGAACGGGGCGAAGTCGAACTTGCTGGCCAAGACCTTTCTGCTGACGGAACTGCGGCGATGAGAGGTGGAGGATGAGGATGATCCGGTCCTGGTGCCCATACCGAGACCGACGACGTGGTGTATATTGCCGAGATGAGACCTGGACTTGTAGAACTCGAGAAGCAACAGCAGGAGGAAGGATAGCCAGAGCATGGTGAATAGGCCATGAGGAAGCTTTGGGTTCATGGTGGTGGAGGGTGGAGGAGGAGGAGGAGGAGGATGAAATGGGCGGTGAGAGGAAGCATGGAGGAGGAAAAAGGCAGGGAACAGCTATTGAAGAGAGAGAGAGAGAGAGAGAGAGAGGGAGAGGGAGGGAGGGTAATTTGATGGAAGATGATGTGAGGAGGTTAAATCGAATTGATGTGTGCTTTGGCCTTTGCTTATATGGGGGAGCTTGGGTTAATTATAGTTGTGAGTTCCTTTTGACGTGCTTAGATTCATGGAGAGAGAGAGAGGGAAAGGGAGCGGGAGGGAGGGGAAGGTAGACCCACTTTCCAATGAGAGTTTCTTAAAACTCAAGCAACAAACTTAATAGTCATCATCATCGATTGTCAAACCTCCTATGATTTTAATTAATTTGTCTTGGATTATGCTAATTATGACATCTTTTTGAGGATCTCTTGTGCATATAATATTGGAAATCGACAAGTAGGGAGACCTTCGTTTTATCTAGGGATAAGCGGTTCCCGATCCGATCCGATCCGATTCGGTCCAATCTAAGAATCGGAAATCGGACCGGGAGGACCGATTTCCAGTTTTTAGAATCGGAGACCGGACCGGCTAGTCTTGAGATAATGGACCAGACCGGACCGATCCGGTTCGGTTCAGTTCCAATGGGACCAATCACTTATTTGTAAAGGCAAGAGGGAATTAAGGAAATTAGATTAGATTTTCTATTTTTTAAAAAAATTTTAAAAAGTAAATAAATATACATATGAAAAAATTAGAAAAATATATTTATTTATTTTTCGGTCCAGTCCGGTCCGGTTCCCACCTTAGAACCGGGACCGGACCGCCCGGAAACCTGTTCCACTTTTAGGAACCGGACCGATATTCATGAGAACTGGACCAAACCGGTCGATCCTGTCCGGTCCGGTCCGGTCCGATCCCAGTTTAGGCGGTCCATCTTGCTCACCCCTAGGTTTATCCCCCCAACCATAGTGAAAATACCACAGTTACACAGTCAACTATGTGATGAGAAATGTGCATAGTGCTGGTGACCTTCTCTATGAGTGCAAAAATCTTTACTATCAGCAGCTGTTTGCGGAGACTTTTTTAAGCTAAGCAGAGTTAAAGTATCTTCCTTTCTGGCAAAACAAAAGAATTGACTTTAGGATATTGCGGTGAAATTTCGCGTGGTTATAAACGACGTTAAATATTCATATGCACGAGAAAAAGGAGGAACCCAAGCCAAGGGCTGAAACTTTCTTGGCCGGGAACAAGCCCTGTGGCTCTGGATGAGTCTGGGACATCGGGTCGGTCTTCACTTGTTACATTGTTGCCAAATGACGAGGCACGTGATCATGACCAATCGTGCCATGCTCACTTTAACTTGGACATTTAATCCGTTAAGGCTACTTTTGGTAGTCGGAATAAAATTTGGGATAGGATAAATTTTATCCTATCTCGTATTTGGTACTTGCTCGAAATAGGATAAAGTCGGATATAAGAGGGATATAATCCGGATAAAATTATCCTATGAGGAGGTGGGATAAAAGTGAATAGGATTTTTAATATCCATAATATAAAAGTTATTATTCTCAAATAACAAACTTGTTAAATTAATAAAATTAAAATAATATTTGAATATAAATAATACTTGAATTTTAATATAAAAAATCAAAATATCAAAAAAATAGCAATAAATTAGTTTTTATTTATTCTTATTTTTATTCATATATTCAAATTTCTTTTCTATCTTATGATATAAATTTCATATATATATATATATACACATTTAGTATTTATATTTACTACATATTTTAGGCATATTTGTATAGTTTACTATTTAATAAACTTTTATTGGAGAATGATGGAAGGGGAAGAGATAAAAAAGAAAATAATTAAAAAAGAGAGGGAAAAATAATAAAAATAATAAATAAAAATGAAATATGTATGAATGTTGTGAGAAATTTTTATCATCTCCATTTGTGCAATTTTTAAGTTCATTTACACTGATATAACATTCATAGCAAATAATGAACATAGAAATATGTGAAAATATTCTATTTTATTACTACAATTCACCAAACAGTAAATAGGGTATAGCAAATTTCTTAGATTTCATATCATATCCTATCCAATCTTATCCTGACTAGAAATTCGGACGACCAAACGTAACCTAATAAGACATGTGAATTACTTCAAATTACAACTGATTTTGGCCTACCGCAGCCATCACTAGGAAAGTGATATCATCTATCGACCAGTGTGACGAGGGTGGTCATCCTCACCTTCAGAGTTCCCTATAAAGATTTTCTCTATATCTCAAGATCTCTAATTCAAATATCTCGATGCCATTTAAGCATTAAAGTCGTATTGACACTTTTGCATCTCTCGCACTTCACCATGACACCACGGAATCCCACATTTGGACCATATGGGGTACAGGAGAAATCTGATCATAATATTCACACGACATTAAAAGAGTAGTCGACGTCTTGAAGATGCTAAAATTCACTCGATCTTGATGCGATTTAACAACTTTTCCGCCTCCTGGAAAATTCTTACATTCCATTGCAATACAATAAAATTTGTCCCACCCCGAATTTTGTATTCTATATTTCATCGCATTCCAGGTCAGTCTCCAAACGAAAATGCTAGAACAATGATTTCTCGTGCATAAAACTCCAAGAAATCTTTTTACGTGTACGCTCCGTCGGTGCAGAAAGTTGCCATCAATATAGGTGATGACCTGATTGAATGGCAAAAGTGGTGGGGAATACGCATTCCATGTTATCCGTGGACAAAGCAACGTATGAACAGTGCTGTGTAAAGTGAGAAAACTCGATGAGCACAATACGAGAGAGAGAGAGAGAGAGATCAACGGCTTCCAAGAAGTAGTTCCGATCAAGGTAAATATGAGCAATTTTGAAATCGAATGGGAATGATGTTAACGACTGTCCATGATGTTACAAAATGAACAACTTCATCCCTCGTTTCATGCTAAGTAATAATAAGGTTTTGCACTAATTCCTCAACCTCTATTATTGCAACTTTCTTAGAGATGACCCACCTAGAGAAAGCTGATGGCTTATTAAGCAAACACTTAGCGATAACTATCCCAAGCCCACACTAATCGTGATTTTGGGATTTTAATTTAATTAATTCATTTTGGAGTCGCCACTAATTTATTATAGGTCAATTAGAAGTTGTCTGTGAATCAGAAATTTTACGGATACCAGAGATTTCATGAGTATGAGAACTTGGTTACATTACATTAATTTAATGCCATTTTAGTACATTTTCTCTTTATTTCAAAAATATTTTGCAATTAGTCTTGGTCAATTTTAATCATGAGCCACTAACATTCGATGGGTGGTTGTACGGGAGGACAAGTACCAAAAAAGTTATAAACCTATTGCATTGGTACCAAGTTAATCCTAAACCTTTCAATTGAATTAATTTAGTCCTCAACCTTTTAAATAGTACCATCCGATTAATTTAGGCTGAAAATCTCTAACGTAGATATTTTTAATAATTTTTTGAATTTAAAAAATTTAAAAAATTTCCCTTTTTCTTTTTTTTTTTCTTTTGCCCATGGTTAGTACTTGGCCATGGCTGGCGACCGACTATAGAAGAGGGTCGCTCTCGCTGGCTCTAGAAAGAATTGGACCCTCGCGGCCCAGGTGAGGGCGACCCTCGTTGAGTATCGGCCATAGGAGAGAAGAAAAAAAAGGAAAAAAATTATTAAAAATGTCCAGCTCAGCATCAGCCGTGCTGCATAAGATAGCCGACGTCCACGTTAGCGATTTTCGATCTAAATTGGTCGGACAGACTGAATTGATACCAACCGCAAAAAAGGTTTAGGACTAAATTGGTTAAATTGAAAAGTTTATGATTGAATTGGTACAAATACAATAGGTTTAAGACTTTTTCGATACTTTTTTCATCATGTGGGTGCGCAATCAATAAAGTATTATTCGATAGTCAAAACAATAAATAAATTGCTTGAGGAGATAGAAGAACCATGATGGGCTAAGCAAAGCTCCGTTATGTCCAATTTATTGAGGGATTTACAAAACGTTAACTTAAAATATGTGAAAAGAGCTCTCAACATAAGAAGTTGTGGAGACTCTCGCTCACCCTTTCTAATTCTTGACCTTTCTTTGCCTTTTTAACTTTCGAAGGAGAGAACTACTGGGTTTACCTCATTAGCCACCCTTCCTACTTGAGAAAGAGGAGGTGGAGAGTTCGATTCCTCACATTCTCAAGGAGATTAAAAGTGGGAACGTGTGGTTTCAGATTTGTGTTTTGACTCCCATGCCCTGTAAAAGATAAACAAAAGTCTGAAAGTGAATTGAGAGTTAAAATAAAAGATAAAAAAAAACTTCCGAAGGAGAGGGATTTGACCTAAATCTCTCCCTCCCCTCGCTCTTTAGTTGTTTTTCCTTCTATTTTCTTTTGTTTCTTTCTCTGCTCCCTCGAACGGTGGTCACTGGTCGGTGGTGACAAATCAGATCAAGCACTGTTGCGAGGCACGACAACGACGCAAACTCTACGAGCACAACAAGCACTAACGGACTAGGGCACTATTATGGGCTCCCTGCGAGGCTAGCAGGTGCAGCAAGATTGGACTAGAAAATTGCCGAAGTTCGCTAGAGGCTTGCCTAGGCACGGCAAATTTTATTATGAGGATTTCTCTTAAACAAACACACCTTTGGATTACATTTTCGCTTTCAAAGGTTATAAATCGCACAATTTGATTTTTCTTTATTTACTGCCAAATAATGCTAGTACTAATGCGTCGATTTGCATAAACATTTTTCTCTTAAATTTCTAGCTAGGATAAGATTGGATAGGATAAGATATGAAATCAAATGGATTTGCTATAATTTATCTACTGTTTGGTGGATCGCTGTAAAAAAGCCAAACATTTTTACATATTACCATGTTTATTATTTGCTATAAACGTCATTTCAGTGTAAATTAACATAAAAATTACACAAACTGACACGATAAAAATTTCTAACCACACTCTTACCTACTTCATTTGTATTTGCTCATTTTTTTATTATTTTTCCCCTTTCATCATTCTCTAATAAACTTTTACTAAATAGTAAACTATACTAATATACCTAAAATATGTAGTAAATATAAATACTAAATTTTTATATATATATATGAAATTTATATCATGAGATAGAAAGAAATTTAAATATATAAGTAAAAATAAGAATAAATAAAAACGAAATTGTTGTTTTTTTTGTTAAATTGAATTTTTATATTAAAATTCAAATATTAATTATATTCAAATATTATTTTAATTTTATCAGTTTAATAATTTTATTATTCGAGAAAAATAACTTTTATGTGGACATTAGAATTCATATTCACCTTTATCCGATCTCTCCCGTGGGATAATTTTATCTAGGTTACATTCTTCGTATATTCGACTTTATCCTATTTTGAGCAGGCGTCAAATACGGGATATGATAAAATTTATGCTATCCTAAATTTTATCCCGACTATCAAATGTAGATGATTTTTTAAATTGACCGTAGGCAAATGCAATCAATCGATATCCGAGCTGGCGAGGGATGAAAATAGGGAGAACGAGAAGGCAAAAGGAGCGAGTCGGCGGCAATTTGAAAAACGACGTCGTGTCACCGAGACATTTATGCGGCATCAAACCGAAATCTCCCGAGTTCATTTTTTTTTTTGTCTCTGCAAGAGATCGTGTCCGAAGCGCGGAAGCGTTCCTCAAGAGGGAGAGAGAAGGAAGATTCAGCGCTGAAATCGATCCGAAGTCGAAGCAGATATGGTGCGTTACCTTCGTTCTCTCTTCAATTCCACGATGATGACTGCTTGGTTTGGCGATTAGGGAGCTGATCGATCGTTTGTTCGCCCCTCTGGGACGAGCAATTAGGGTTCTTCGCTCCCCGAATTCGGTCGGCTTGCGATTTGGTCTCCGGTGTTTTGGTGATGCGATTCGCGTCGGTAGGCTAGCGTGTGCGTAATCCGTTGTGGGGTTTTTTTCGGGGGTCGTCGCTCGATTTTCCTCGTCGTGAGGCGGTCGTCGGTTCCCTTTCGGTGCGAACGTGGAGAACGGTCTGTAGGATGAATCGCGGACTCCTGCAGTTCGGTTTTTTTTTTTGGCTTAAGTTTGAATTTTGAAGCTATTTTGAGAAGGTATTCTTGGATCCTTGGCGATGGTCTGCTCTGCCTGCGTATGTGGGTTTCATTAGCATGATGCAGCAGAGCAGGGCTGTGATCTGTTCGCTCCAATTGTCTCGTCTTTTATCGGAGTCTCCTCTTTTGAGCCGCCTTTGGTCTTATTTTGGTTAGCACGGTGCAGAGTTGTTGTAGAAATTGCAGTAGCTGTGGTTGATATGTTGTTGCCATCGGCCATTATGTGTGGAGGCTGAAAGATGCTTTGGCTTTACTACGTAAATCACTGATTTCATCCGGACCTAAGCTTCCTTTTCCTTTTGAATTTTGCAGTCTTCGCTAGCAGCTGCAAGAGCTGACAATTTCTATTACCCTCCAGAATGGACCCCGGACCAGGTAACAATTCCGACTTTCGATTTCAGTGTTGTCCTTATATTTTGGCATTTGGTATTTTGGGTTCTTATGTTGCTCGTCTTTCAGGGTTCTTTGAACAAGTTTCATGGTCAACATGCTTTGAGAGAAAGAGCACGGAAGCTAGACCAGGGCATTTTGATCATAAGGTAACTATCTATGTACAATTAGGGCTTTCCTTGTTTATCTCTTTCTTTTTATTAAATTTCTGTCATCTGGGTGCATGTGATAGCAATCTCTTATGAGGTATTTGGTATTGGGCAGCATTAGTCCTTAGAAGCATATAGTTTTAGTAATACGTTTATTATTTAACTGGATTCCAAATGAGTTCTGTTTTTGAGAGAGGTGGTAGTTTGATGTATCTTGGCTATTTATGTCGTGTCCATACCTGCCAAAGCTAATACAGTCATGAACTAATACTCCCAATTTGTGGCCATCCCTCATTGTTAGTTCCTGTTTTAGGACCCGTGCTTGAATCAGTGTTTTTGTGGGTTTTTCGTTTCTAATTACATAGGTGGTGCAAGGTCACTCACCCTCACATTTTTTTTTTTATTTCAGTGTTGAGATAGCTGGCATTCAGAATGATCTTTCTCTTTGTATGAGTAAACGTATCCATTAGCTGGTTTTTTCCCCTAAATACATGAGATGAGGATTAGGATTACTGTTTTGAATCTTTTAGGAATAGTGAATCGCAAGTTACTTTCTCCAGTTTACAGCATCTCATGACACTTTATTTGAGCGCCCTCTCTGATTGCCTGGATGGTTGTGACTTTTTCTATTAGCCTGCTCTAATTGATTAGTTCTAGCCATAGGGTTGCATCCAAGCGAGGAATCTCCTGTCTAATGTTATGAAAGTGTGCACTTGGAGGAGACCTTTTGTTCTTATATTTGTAACATTTTTCAGCAAAAATGTGTTTTCTGTGGCGAGTTAACACTAATATGCGTGGTACAAAGTTGCGAATTGCTAATATATGTTGTGTTTTTCCGACATTTTTAGGTTCGAGATGCCCTTCAATATTTGGTGTGGAGGATGCAATTCTATGATTGCAAAAGGTGTTAGGTTCAATGCTGAGAAAAAGCAAGTGGGGAACTATTATTCTACAAAGGTATGCTTCTCGGAAGGCTTAATGCTTTTTGTATGAGTAAGTTTAATTAGAGATTCTGAGGAATGCTGTAGACTGCAGGATATGTCCTATTAATGCATAAAAATGGTGTAAAGAATTATGATAATCTATGTGGCTGATGATGGGAAAACTTTGATAAGATCCTCGTTTAAATTAGATGTTGTTGAGGTGCCCCTGGAGCACTTGTTAAACAACAAAATCAGAAAATATTATAAATTCCGAAGCATTGATTGTCCTTGCGATATGTACAATCCATGCTTTGGAATGATTATTTTTTCATTAAGTATGTCAAACAAGTGCTTTGTCAACAAGACCCTTTTTAATACAAATTTTTGGAACCCAGTAATAATGATTTTCGTGATTGTTTATTGCTTTGTATATGAAGATATGGAGCTTCACAATGAAATCGGCCTGCTGCAAGCATCAAATTGTGATTCAAACGGATCCAAAAAATTGTGAATATGTGATTATCAGTGGGGCTCAACGAAAGACTGAAGAATATGACATCGAGGATGCAGAAACTTTTGCACTTCCTGCAGATGAAGGTGGGCGATTTTCTCCTACATTCTATCATGATTCTTTTAGGTGATTGTTGAGTTGCAATAGAGTTGCTTGTGATTTTGTGTTGGCACTGTCTGTCTGGAGTAGTTTTTAATTTGTACTCTTTGCCTTTTTGTAATCCTGTGGGTTATAATTTAAACATCTAAAATTTTCACTATATATAAATGCTAACACGTGGATTTTATACATTATGTTTTCCATTCACCCTTTTTTTTGAAGTTGAATGGTATTTCAGATTTTGGCGGAACAATTGGAAAGTAGCAAACTTAACAAACCCGTAGATGTTGACTTCTTTTTCTGGCTCAAAATATTTTGTTTTTCATAAAGAGGCAAGCTCGCCGATCCTTTTTACCGCCTTGAGCACCAAGACGAAGATTTGCGGAAGAAGAAAGAAGCTGAACCAGTACTAGTGTGCCTTCAACGTGTATCAGACGCTAGGCATGCAGATGACTACTCTCTGAACAAGGCCTTACGCGCGCAACTTAGGGTATGTTTCTGAGTTATCCCAAGTTATCTCCTCTTTCTTAATGTTCTTTTGTTTGTCAAATTTTGACACGACTGTCCATTTCCAGAGCCAAAAGAAGCGGATTGCTGAAGAAGAGATTGCTTCCAGGAAGAAGGGCCTTGGCATACGACTGCTTCCAGCAACGGAGGAAGACACTGCTACCGCAGCAAAAGTGAAGTTTTCGTCCACGTTTGAGAGGAACAGGAAGGACAAACGGGCATTGATAAATGCTGCTTCTATATTTTCGTCCTCCGGGTCCGCGACATCAGATAAGAGCAGAATGGTCCTGGAGTCCAAGAGGAGGAAAATTAGGGCCGGCACAGCTTCTAACTTGTTGACAGGTGGATTTAAGCCATCAGCGCTGTCGGGCAATGGCGTTTCTTCAAGTAGACACAAGAGCAGCTCAGTGGTGGTGAGAAAATTCTAGTTGTTTTTAGTGTAGTACTTGTAAAACTATTGAAGTTTGGCTTTTGGCTGAGAGCTTCGCTTCTGCTGAATGACGAGACAGCTTTTGTATATACCTGCAAATGTGGTGTGGACCCTCGCTATTTTGGGAGAGTTTTATTGTGCATCAGTAATCCATCATGGTTTATTTGTCGAGCTTTACTCTTTGTTCTTTATTGACAATCTTGTATTGTTGTTATAGTATGATACTAATAAGGATGAGACAAAATTATGCGCTGACAATTTCTCCTACCTTATTAGTTGCTACGCTTGAGATCGAGTGGTAAAATAGGTTCTTGCACATTCAGAAATCTGGGTTTCTAGGTTCGGTTAGGTTCCACCCAATCTCCAATTTGTTAAGGCTAGGCCACAAAAAATGTATTCCTCGCTAATCCCCTGTTTTTGGTCGCAAATTGGCTCATGATATCTTCTTACATGATCCAAGAAAAATTGCATGCCTGATAGAGTTTGGAGGCTCTGTTCTTGAATTTCGGATTCTTATGTGATCCACATTCTCTCCCCCGAAAGCCTGATATTTGATTGACTAACTTATGCAAACATCTCATTTATAGGTTGTACAGCATGCATTAAAATTGAGGAGGGTTTTTCGTGCAGTCTAGGAAAAAATAAAGCCGTGTAATCTTGGCCGGAAGGATGAGCACGCGGTTCTAAAAATGGCCCAACGCCTCCATTCGAAAGTGACATTCCACAGCTTCACACACACACAAACTGACTGTACGTTGAGGTCTCTTTACATTTAATGGAGTAACTGTAGTGCTGAGATAACGTTGTATAGACTTCTGGAGATCCTGTCCCTACGTGAAATCCAAACTCAACCCCCGCACACCCCCCCCCCCCTAATTCTCAAGAAACCAAACCCTACTTCTACCCCAGAAGAGAACGACAGAGAACCCTACTCAGATCGCGACGGTAGATTTCTTTGTGGAGTAGTTCCGGGAAATTATGAGCCTCTTGTGCTCCTTCCTCTGCGCACCAAATCTGTCCCGATTCACATCATCCCCAGTACGAAGAGATCGGATGAGAGGCTGAAATTGCGCACATCATGTTTTCTTTGTCACCGGTCCTGTAGAGAAGGGGTCAGTTTTGCAAAATCTCTGTTATTTGATGGGACGATTATCATACCATTTGACGATGACAATGAGTGTGGCAAATCAATCGAGTTTGAGCGATTCTAAAATTGAAGCGGAGAACTAGATAACATGCATATCACTTGAGCCATGTGATTGATCGATTACATCACGTCAGTCACATATTTCGCGTTTAAAATAACTTTCGCTATCGTATCGTGGGACAGGGATTAATGTTACTCACCTCGGACCATGGCCCTAGCTCGCCCTATTTTCATCCGTTTTACCAACAACTCCCCTAGTTTCTCAAAGATAAAAAGAAATCCCTAGCAGGAGGAGTCGTACCATTCGTGCAACAATCGTATCTTGCTTTTTCTTCTGTTTGTTCGTAGTATTTTACCGATTAAATGGATCTTGGATGTGTTAGGGATGATTCTATCACAGCTATATACGATATCACGGTAGTGACGGCACCGATATTTCAGCATTCATGTCCCTAGGCATTCCCTACACCGGCATGCAATGAATTTACCGAGTAGACCCCGAAAAAGAGCCAGCAAAATCGAAAATTTTTGTGTGTATGACATAGCAAAATCTTGTCTTGGTTTTTAAGGACGGTGTCAGGAGAGTCTCTCTCAGAGAGAAAACGCAAAGCATTGTCCTTAAGATAGAGAGCAATCGATGATATCTGTTCACAGAGCCTAAGGTAGCGAGCTAGGCTTCTTCGTCTTCGTCTTGTCTTCTTCTTCTTGCCAACGAACAGTTGCATTCTTTTCTTGTCTCTTCTTTTCCCCCATATACCACTCGGTTTGCAGAAAACATGGACCATCGTGTATTCAGACAACTGCCAAGAGGGTGGACGGTCCCCATTCGCATGTGTAACCTGTGAGCTCTCTCTCTCTCTCTCGAGTTTCCATTTGATTTGTTGTGGAGCCCTTGTTGAAAAGGCTCTGAATTTTAGTAGTAGGGAATGGTTGCTGTTGGTTCATCTTTCCATTAGCTGAAGGATGTTCGCTGAATTGGCGTGATTCTTTTCATTTATATTTTTATTGGGAAAGATCTTGGGATGAGATATATCCAGATTTGATAGATGTGATTCACTCTCTAAGATTTTCTTCATTCCTGCTATAGTTACTCATAAACGAGGTTTTCTTGACTAGTGCATCGAAAACGCACCTCAAACATATTTGACAAAAAAAAATTGTCATTTTCTCATGTCATGTATAACCGGCGCATTAAAAATGATAATCATTCTTTATTAGATATTTAAGAATTGCTCCGAGACACCTGTTAACTTTCCGCTCTTCTATATATTATTTTACAGAGATTTTTCATTAGCTACGAAACAAGAGCAAGTACAAAGGTAAATTCTGATATGAATTGAGATCCTCTACATTTTAAGGAGTACATTTATAAAGTAAAGTTACCCCCTGGTCCAAAATACCCTTACTCTCTAAGGGATTTATACATGAGACCACACACCCAAGAAAGACCTTAGTGTCATACAAACAAGAACGAGTTTGCTCGGGCTAGGGGTGAAATGGGAAGATGGGAACTAGGGAAGAGAAGAACAAAGAAAAAGTAGAAAAAAGGAAAATAGAAATAATCGATTTGGACCGTCCATTTGCACGGTAGACGATGTTTCCAAATTTTAGGGGGTAAACTGACCTAAATGTAGAGGATCCCGATCCTTTTGGTATGGTCAGATTTAGTTGTGACCTAACAACATTATAAAACGAGACTCGTCAGACTCTATAGTCTGCATATATTATAGTGTATATGTACTAATCCCATGAAACTATGAATTAGTGATAAATTAGATCCATTCATCAAAATCTACTTTTTCTCTTTTACCTTGGCACTAATACGCACACAGGATGTGTGGCTTGTGTGGTGTGTGGATTTTGATTTTTCCTTCAGCATATCTGATGTGTGTTTGTAAATTATGATCTCATTGAAGATGTTTTCAGTGCTGGGGTTGCCTAAAACTATGCTTCCCAAGCTAGGTGTAGGATAGAACCAGATTCTGTTCTTAGTATAAACTCAATATATAGGATCAAAGCCTAGATTATTACAAAGCTGGACATATAGTATGTGGACCTCTGGGCTGACATGAGAAACCGACGAAAAAGAACGGAGATAAGTAGAGTTGAGATTGCAATTATAAGCAAATGAATGCACGAACGCTGACAAGAAAAGGCCAACCTGATGCAAGCCAAAGCATTCAGAGAGGACAATTAGTCCACTGTCATGATTCATTACTGTTTGATTTGATGATCTTTCACCCTAAAGAAAAATTTGAAAGATGGATTACGACAAGTGAGTGTCATGAATCTAGACGGCACAGGGCGGAATAATCTCCCGCAAGTGATCAAACAAAAGCAATAGGTCATTGACATGCAACACAAAAAGCCTGCAATTACGTGGTTCAGACGAACAAGTTTACGTCCATAGGGAGAGAACCGTTTCCATCTTCAATCAATCAACTGGTTAAGAACGTACAAAATGTAAGCTGAAAAAGAACGGGGAATCTTCAAGTCATTGACTAAGAACATCAAAATACCATATTTATCACACTCTGAATGTAGGTCTTCACAGAAACATGGGATACACAGAGACCCAAAAGACATAAAAATCAGCATCAGATGTCTCCATGCAGCATCTATATAACACAGTATGGGGTAATGTTGAGCAACAACGTTCAGCGGTGTTTCCCTGCTTAATACCCAGAAAAACCAAAAGATACGCCTTTGATCTCATTCATGTGCCAGGAGCTTTTGATTGGAGCTTGCTCAATATATAACACCTCCTTAGCCATTACACCCAACGCATAGCAATTATGCACATATACTAATGAAACTTCATCAGCTTCGTCCATATAGAAATATAACTTAAGCAAATATAACGCACGGCAAATATCTACATATACTATGAAGCTATGGGAAAGTAAAAGATAAGAGGCAAGTTTCATTTTTAAGTTTTTTCCTCCTTGGGATTATCTGTATATAAAACTTTAGTTCGTTATTTTGGCAAACCAGATATATAGCACCGGAAGGTTGTTTATGTAATGCAGAACTTAGTAGTTCCTCATTTTCATGATTCAACTTTGAGTACAGAATTTGAGGGCTACATCCATCTAATCAGGAAAATGTACCAGAAAATCGCTTGGGAGTAAAATAAGACCAAATTCAACCTTACATGATGTGCCTTATGATGAAACAGAAAGGAAAATACGAATGTTTAGTACCCAGTTGCTACCTTCTCATCATTTATTTACCTATATCTTACCAAGGCAACTCTTGTGCAAGCATACTCAAGTCATGAGACACATTGCAAGTATTGTGTAGTGTAGAGTCGCAACCCTGATTAGGTGGATGCAGCATACTCATATGAATCTTATTGAAAATGCTCACACGTCTCAAAAATAAAATAAAATAATCATGTTTAGACATAAATATGTATCGTGCATATAAGATTAGTGATCCATCCACAAAACAAGAGAGTTTAATTTTCATGCGCTGTAACCTAAGAGAATCTCGGGGTGAATTTCAGTCTCAGATTTTCTCTTGAAACACCACACGTCTCTAAGCTACCACCCTTTAGCTCATTATAGCTATATAGCTTAGTAAATTTTAATTTTTTAGTCTTTTTCAAATCCATAATAAACAAATTGGGTCACCTAAAGTTCACTAAGTAGTATTTAGCTCATAATATTGAAAAATGAAACCTAGATAGCGAGGAAGATCTTGTGCGGAGACTGTCGTCTACAAAGAGGTGCTATTACACAATTTATATATATTCCCTCAATGTACAAATGACAATTTATAGGGCTTCCATTTGTCTTCATATGATTCGAACAGCAATTCTCAATATGTTCCTCTGAGTTAGACATTGGCATTGATTTGTTTTACATCGTTTACCAAGATATAACTTCAATGTCAACAAAATATTTGCCAAAAGAAAATTTGTTAACATGACATTATTTGTTTCACAAGCAGCACGTCTGCCCATTTGCAATATCCAAAGTCTCACGAGGCATATGCGAAATATGAATTAGAAAACATAGCACATGCAATCTAGCTACTGATCATCAACCACATATGAATGCTAATTCGGAATCTAACTAGTAAAGGACTATAAGCGGTCCATGTTTTTTTCTTGAGCTGCAAAATTTTCTGGTAAGAAAAAGAATGCTATGAAGAGATTAAAAACAACTGCCTCTAAACAAAACTTATCATTCAGCTCTCACATCATTGATTTGACATAAGAAACCATTCCCGGCATGATATCCAATTTTGCCTAGAGACTAGAAAACTATAGACGGGATAAGCGAAGGGATTTGCAGAAATATAACTTTCAAAGTTTCTTAACTGGAGGCACAATACACTCTCTCCAAAAAAAGTTCTTTGCTCTCCCTAGTGCATGCACTCCCAAAAAGGAAATTACACAAAACAGCCAACCTCTAAGACATCAATTAGTGTGGTTCGAGATGCGACATATGAAGAATTGCCTGATCGCAGGGAGCAGATCAGAATCAATACCCCAATTTCTTTCGATCTTCTTTTGCATTTTCAATAATTTTATAGAACTCATGAAGTAGCGTTTTGTGAAGATATAGCTGAGGAAATCTAGGGTTCTGTTCTTGGCCAAATAAACGAGGAACTGTCAAACTCTTGAATGATACCTGCCAGGAGATCTGTGCTTCTCATCGCAGGACAGAGACCGCTTGTTTCAGGATAGTAGTTTGACATCTCGGCACTGCTTGTTGCTGCCGTGGCATCACACAAGAACTTGTCGATGATGCTTAATGAGTCGTCCATCTCTGACTCGAATTGCCCATATTCTTGCGCCGAGTCATCATTGTTGATCGCTTGCTGGTGGGCACAGAAACCATCGGCACCGGAGAGCTCCAAAGCATTAGGGTTTCTCTCTCTAGTCCTCTCTCTTGCTCTCTCTCTCGCCTTTTCCCTTTCCCTAGCATCGCTAGATTTTATCATCTCTTTCCTATTGCTAACATCTTGTTCTTGTTCGTGTTCTGCTTCAGCTTCTGCTTGAGCCGCCTTTACATCGCTGCCACAATCCCTTTGCTTGGTGATGTTTCGGCCTACCAGCTCCTTGATGGAGCTCCTGGACTTAGAGAGGAGCCACTCGATGGTCTTGCTTGCCTTATCGAAACCTAACGTGTCCTGCAGGTCAAAGAACTTCCTGGACACCTGCACTGACAACCTTATCCTCCGGTCTCGCAGGCCTTGCAACGTCCGGATCTTGCTGTGCCGGTCCTTCTTGCCGGCGCTCCTCTTCCGAGGCAACGCTTTTTTGTTCTTCACGGGATCAACAACCTCGACCCCATTGGCATCGACGGGAGATTTCGGAGGCGTCGTCTGATTCGAAGCCGCGAAGCTAGTGAAATTGGCATCAGGTGGTGCAACATGTTGCGAGAAATAGGGATGGAGAGAGGATAACGCGCCATCGATGTGGTTAGGTACCGAAGGGAAGTGAGTGAAGGGTGAGGGGTGGCCACCTGCTCCTTGATTTTCAGAGGCTCTGGCAATTGCCAGGGCTTCTTCAGTGGGAAGAAACGGGCTGTGATGACCGTCGCCGTTCGCGGAAAACATGCTTGACGATCTGAAATTTATTGCAGACTAGCAGAGAGATGGATGAAAAGATCACACAGAGGAAGGTAGAATGTTAGAGAGGAGGGAGATTCAATATGACGGTAACTGCGAAGCGCGCCGGGTCATATTTGCATGCTCATGTGTAATGCTCGATCACTGGCCAGAGATGCTTGAGGAGCAAATAAGTTCGTTGCATTCATAGCAGATGTGATCAATGTCGCCAATTATTTTCCTTTTGAAGGAGAGAAAGAGAGAGAAACAGATAGCGATGATAATTTCACGTGGGGGGGGGGAAGGTGGTATTGCCATGATACTGACTTTTTTTAAAGTTCTCAGCTCAGAAAGAGGAGGCAGAGCTACTTGATGAAGACAGCTATAGGAAAGCCCTAGAGAGAGAGAGAGAGAGAGAGAGAGATTATAGATGGAAAAGAGAGAGAGAGAGAGATTATAGATGGAAAAGATGAGGTAGGAGGTAGTAGTAGTAGTAGTGGGAAGGGTACGTACAGAAAGAGAGAGGATTGTTTGACCAGGAGACCAAGTGTCATTGTTCATCAACTCTCTCTCTCTCTCTCTCTCTCGGATTCCTCCCAAAGGAATTTCAAATTCGTCTGAGATTTTCTTCTTCCCCTCCTTTCTTTTCCTTTTCTTGACCATCCTTGACTGTGTCCATGAGACGATGCATTTGCCATTACGGGATAAAGCTGATCGAAGCTCCCGGCCCTTGTAATGATCTGGTGATTAAAACTACGATTCATTTGCTGAACATGAGATGTGGTTACTAGCTTGAAAGAAGATATATGTTATAGTGTGACCAAATATCAAAAGCTTATTTCACCTATCGATCATTCACATATCTTTATTTTTAAATATTATTCATGTACCTTTAAACAAAACTCCACACTAAAAGTACCAAATAATTCCTCCTTGCAAACCTATTATAGTATCTTGTTTAGGGTTTAGGTGATTTATCTTTAGTTGGTTTTAAGTTTTTTTAGTATTATGAGAATTTAGGATCCGGGAATGGTCATTTTTGTAAATAATGGCATTTTTGTAAAACATGAACACAAGAATAATTAATGTGAAGGTACAAAGTAATACGTAAAGGTAAGACTCGGGCATGTATTTAGTTTTTTCAAAAGTGGAAATATGTAAGTGGGCATTGGGTGAAAGATTATGTTTTGTTGTATTTTCCCTTTCAAAAACTTGGTTACATAAGTTAACATTTGAAAATTTGCTCCCTCCTATTGTTCTTTTTCAGTAAAAGTATAAAAAAAGTTAGAAATCTATTGTATTTATATCAATTTAGTCTTAAACTTTTTAATTGTACCAATTGAATCCTAAACATTTTGACGATTTGCCAATATAGTACATTCGATCGTTTTTGGCCAGAAATCGTTAACATATATGACAACCGTCTTATATGGTATGGTCAGTGCTGATGTTGATAATTTTTTTTTTTTACTTTTCCCGCCTTTCATTATTTTATTGTTTGTCTTTTTGACAAATGATGGATTTGCACAGTACTGCATAATCCTGCTAACCAATGGAACGCAAACTCTACATGCACACATACTACTGCATAAGTTTTTTTCCCTTATATCCTTTACGAGGAAATACTGAATTTGAATTGGGTTCCTCTATGTTTAGGGGTGCTTGGATCAAAATGGGCTGAAGTAACCTTATATTCTCAATAAGAATTTAGCCCAACCCTAACCCAACCGGTGTCTCTTTTCCCCTCTCCTGTAGCTCGAGGGGCAGTGGCGTAGGCATAGTGGCTAGAGGAAACGAGACAGCGGCTATTGCAGTTTGGTTAGATCGAGAGACACTGAAGATTTTCTCATTAGGTTTCTAAGTTGGAATTTTTCCTGTGTAACTTGAGAATTGAGATGAATTAGGACATTGGATCTTTGATATGTTGATGTGCCATCCATCTAAAGGAAGAAATTCAAGCTTATATGAGATGAATTAAGGTCCAAGTGGAGATCTCCTATAAAGAGATAAACTAAGTGGCGAAGATCTCAATTTTTGTTTGAACTCATTCTAATAAGTCGAACACTCGTTACGTTGTAAGAAATAGTGAGACTCTGCTTAATTTCAATATAAATGAAAGTTCTCATCTGGATTTTATTATAATGGACTCCATTACCCGCATCCTTTTCAGGATTTTTCGTACATTATGTTTTTTCATAGGTTTATACTGTAAGCGAAGAAGTAGAAACATAGGAAAACGAAGGTTAGAAAAATCACAAACGAAAGAGAGAGAACACAATTAGTAGAAGGAAAAACGGAGTCCGTAATTCTACGTATTCTTTCAATTTATTAAAAAAAGTGTTCGGTTTCCCTTTTCGGGTGACAAGTGTCACTTTCGAAGAGGGAAGGGGAACCCTCCACGTGTTTCCAGTCAATATAACGAGAATTACAGTCAAAATTCTTCTAAAATAGAAAAAAAAATTGGGATTTACAAAATTTCTGCCATGGCATGTTTCGTGGCTACGAGCTCATATGATTTATCGGAGAACATATCGAGTGCCAACATTATTTTCTTCGAACTATAGCGTGTGTATTGGCAGGACAGATGGGTTGGCATCATGTCGCGGTTTGTTCCCATCAATTTTTTTTTTTAGAATAAATGTGATCATGGACTTGGTGTCCCACGAGACCATTCAAGCTCACCCCAGCCAAGTAAGCCTGAAGAGCAATATGTTTGGGTCAATATAGTCTAGACTCGACTCGACATGAAAAATTCCACGAGCAACTTTTATGACGAAAATGCCGAGACAACATGCTATGCTCGACCTTAGAGCCAAAACCCCGCTTAAATCGGCCCAAAGATCAATGCTAGTCGAGATTCATTTCTTTCAAGAGAAAAATCAGGTGCTTTAGGAAACATTATAAAAGTTCTCTTGCTATGCCATATGGTGATTTTTATCGATTATGGACCATTAAACACACGACTCTCGCTTCTTCCGACCCAAATAGAAAATTGCCGCGTCCCGATATTTTTTATTCAACAATGTCATTCTTTTACCCTTTTTTCACCTTCCAAAACTTCGCCAGCTATCGCAATATCTATCTATTTATTTATTTGGTCGCTACGATATCTATTTGTCTTCGTAACCACCTACATATTCCGTTTCTAATGCAGAAGCACCCTTGTGTCGTTCCACCAGTGACAACGTTGCCCTAATACTATAAATAAGCTTTTAATCGATTATTTTTTTTTTCTCGTACGGCCGGTTCTCACTTTATTTATCAGAATGGAAAATGGATATCTTCAAGACAAATATAAACAAATAAGAATCCCACAAATATTACGTCACGAAGTAGTTGCGCCGCACGTACTCGAATCGGTGCATTGCTACGCGTACGGCCGTATTTATAACCCGAACAAGCCCCACCCGAACAAGAGGAGGAGGAGAAGAAGACTAGACTGGGGGACGTGTCCGTGCGCTGTACACGTGTCGGGCGGGGAGTGGCCCGTCAAAATAGCGAACGGATAGGATCCCACTCAACTCATCATTGGATGCTCGAATGCGAAGGCAGCTTCGCCCCCCCCCCGGCTACTGTGCGTATCTTAACCTCGTTTGCTCCGATTGTAATAATCTCTACCGATCAACCACCCCCACCTCCACGCGCGTAATCACTGATTAATGCCGCTACTAATTATAATCCGTCATTCTAATCCCCACCCAAAGCCCCCCTTCGTTTCGCTCTTCTTCTGCTCCCTCTGTCTGTCCGTCTCTCTCTCTCTCTCTCGAAGATGCCCCCAACAATGGCGACTCGTTCGCTGCTCCTCTCTCTGCTCCTCTCCTTCCTCCTCCTCCTCCTCCTCGCCTCCCCGTGCCTCTCCGCCTCCCGCGGCTCGTTCCTCAAGCTCCCCCTCCTCCACCGCCCCTCTCCCCCCCGGTCCCTCTTCCGCCGCGGCCGCTCCGCCGAGTCCCCCGTCACCTCCGGCGCCCGCTTCGGCGCCGGCCAGTACTTCGTCGCCCTCCACCTCGGCACCCCTCCCCAGCGCCTCCTCCTCGTCGCCGACACCGGCAGCGACCTCGTCTGGGCCCGCTGCTCCGCCTGCGGCGTCGGCGTCGGCGTCGGCGACGGCGGCTGCTCCCGCCGGGCCCCCGGCTCCGCCTTCCTCGCCCGCCGCTCCTCCTCCTTCCGGCCCCACCACTGCTACTCCGCGTCCTGCCGCCTCGTCCCCCGCCCCTCCCCCGCGCGCTGCAACCGCACGCGCCTCCACAGCGCGTGCAGCTACGAGTACACCTACTCCGACGGCTCCCTGTCGAGCGGCTTCTTCTCCAGGGAGACCGTCACCCTGAACACGACGAGCACCGAGGCCAAGACGGCGGCGAGGCTCGAGGGGCTCGCCTTCGGCTGCGGGTTCCGGGTGTCGGGTTCGAGTGTAACCGGGTCGAGCTTCAATGGGGCCCAGGGGGTCATGGGCCTAGGCCGTGGGCCCATCTCGTTCTCCTCCCAGCTCGGCCGCCGCTTCGGCAGCAACAAGTTCTCCTACTGCCTCATGGATTACACTCTCTCCCCTCCGCCCACCAGCTACCTCATCATCGGCGACGGCCCCGGAGAAGACAACGCCGACCCTTCCTCCTCCCTCGCCTTCACTCCGCTGCTTGCCAACCCCCTCGCGCCCACGTTCTACTACGTGGGCATCAAGCGCGTGCACGTCGACGGCGAGCTGCTGCCCATCGACCCCTCCGTCTGGTCCCTCGACGAGCTCGGCAACGGCGGCACCATCGTCGACTCCGGCACGACCCTCACGTTCCTGGCGGAGCCGGGGTACCGCCTGATCCTGGCGGCGATGATGCGGCGCGTGGGGCTCCCGGCGGCGGGGAGTGCGCCGCCGGGATTCGACCTGTGCGTGAACGTGACGGGGGTCCGGCGGCCGAGGCTGCCGAGGCTGAGCCTCGTGATGGAGGGGGGGGCGGTGCTGTCGCCGCCGGCGAGGAACTACTTCATAGAGGTGGCGGAGGGGGTGAGGTGCCTGGCGGTGCGGCCGGTGGAGAAGGAGCGGGGCGGGCTCTCGGTGATAGGGAACGTGATGCAGCAGGGATTCCTGTGGGAGTTCGACGGGGACAGGTCGCGGCTCGGTTTTTCACGTCGAGGCTGCGCCGCCGCGTCGTGACTCGCCCGGCGTCGTGACTCGGGCGAGTGGCGGGGACTGAGTTCGGGCCTCCGAGTTTCAATGTTTTGGTGGGGTTGTGGGATCAAACTGGCAAAAATGATTTCTTCGGATTTTTTTTTCCACGTTCCTTTTTTTTTTTTGAGATTATTTTTCGCTTTTTCTTACGATCGGAAAATTCACGATTGGACCGCACTTGCGCGACGGCAGCTTGGTTCTTTTGTATTTTCCCTCCAAGAAATTTGTGACTTAGTTGTTTTCGCTCACTTTTAATTTTTTTGGTCTTAGGCGCGATGAATCGGGTTTAAAGAGTATTTCCACGGTGTGACAAAAGTTGTGGCGAGAAACATGCAAAACGTTCAAAAAATGAGATATGTTTACTGGAAATCTTAAAACTTGTTATGAAAGTATAATTTTTTTTTTTTGATAACCCAGGGAACCCCGCACGGTCGATAGCCGGGAAGTAAACCCTGGGGGCGACATGTGCTAGCCACCACACACATGCCACCGGTTAAGTCACCCTGCGGCGCCCGGGATTCGAACACTCAACCTTTTGCGAGAGGAAGAATGCGCGCTCCAACAGCGCCACCCAGGCGGGTGGTATGAAAGTATAATTGTGTCCTTAAATTTTTAAAAAAATTGTAATCACATCTTAAAACTTATCAAATTAGTGTAATCGAATTCTTCTATTAATTCCGTCCAACTTGGCTAATGGCGTGACGTGTGTTTTTTTAATATCACGTAACAACGTCGTTTTGATCTAAATATGATTTTTAATGCAAATTTATTTAAATTAAATTTTAAAAAAGCTAAAATAATATAATAAAAGGTGTGGCGGTGGCGATGGGAGCAGGTCTAACTCTCCCTTTTTTCTCTTTTTTCATATTGATTTTAACTCTTTTTTAATTTAATTTAAATAAAATTTATATTAAAAATCATATTTAGACCAAAACGACGTCGTTTTAACCTTGCTTTTTGTGTTTTAGCCGCTCCATCGCCGCGTAGGAGAAAGAAAATATTTAAAAAAGCCAGGTTAGTATTTGTCATTAGCCAAGTTGGATGGAGTTAACGGAAATACTCAATTGCATCAATTTGACAAATTGTAGGACTTGATTGCATTTTTTGTAAGTTTAGAACTTCTAGTATACATATTCCAAAAAATATGATCGATTGTTGGATGACAAAGCATATGTCGGCCGTCAAATCAAAATATGTTATTGTCAATTATTGTGTAAGACCTCGTGACGTGATATCAAAGGGTCATAGGTTTGCTTATAGGTCGTAATTGATACTAAATAGAATAAGCTTTTAATATATATTTCATATAAGATCTAAGTAACGCACAAGCAATCTGTAGGCCCATCATATATGTAATAAAAAAATTATGACATGTGTTTTATTAATAATTGTACCTTAATATTTAAAATTTATTGATGAGATTAGTCCAAATTTCTAATATAGGATACATCAATGGTATAAAACTTGCAAGTAAAGTGACATGATATAACAAACAAAACTCTAAAACTCGTAGGCTCGACTTGAGTCCACCCAACATTGCCTAATGAGCAGCTCTATTTTTAACTCCTCTTGCTGGTTAAACCTTTTGAAAAAATACCTTCATCTCTTCAAATTATTTATTGTATTTCACGGATTTACTTTTTTTGATTAAATTTGTTTTGCCTAATCTGAATCTGAAACTCACGAAACTATCACTTCGCTAAAATATTGACATGTGAACTCTACATCCCTTTTTTGACCCAAAAAAAAACACTTACTTGTCTTTCATAGTTTTCTGAAATTCAAACAACATTTCGAAATTTTGGCGGGAAACTAAGAATAAAATTTATGGCTTTGCCCTTAAGATTTATATCTTTGTTTGCTAAAAGAAGAAGACTACCACACTTTCCATTTTGGTACTTTCGATCGGTCCAACGTGAGGTATTGTCATCTCGAGCGAGGGAGTGAACCGTGTGATTGAACTTGTAATAGAGTCGGAGATTCGATCCAACTTTTTCAAATAAATGAGGGTAAAAGTCAAATGGGATCTGACATTTCTTGTTTTTGATGGTTACTTTTATTATTTGATTATCATATCCACCTTGTTTATTATTATTATTATTATTATATTTTATTTTGGTCAGAATGTTATCAGACCTTCTTTCAATCAACAGCGTCATCTCCTCGGTATCCTATCATATGATGGTGGCAACATTTGATCTTATTTTTTTTCTGTCAGAAAAGATTGCATCCCAAGTTTCATCAGTACACAAAACCTCGCTTATTGGAAAAACGTTTACTGTCGAAATAAAAAAAAAATTGAATTGTTCGCAATGTTTATGTATAAAGTTAGGGACTAGACATAGGAATCCGCAAATCTGTGTTGTCCCATCTTGAAATGAGCAAATTTTTCTTGTCAAATTGTATCGCGAGGAATTTGAGAGGGAGCGGGGAGGGACGGTGTTAGTCCCACCTCACCTGATCTACCCTGTTATAAATGTTGAGAAGACATGTTAATGTATATAAATAATGACTTGTGCTTATTATGGGCAATCGGTTTCAGGGTGAGTCGATTCCCACCTTGGAACTGGAAATCAAATCCAAATGGTTGATTCCTAGTTTGCGGAACTAGACTAGAAGAGTTAGTTCATAGTTTGTGGAACGGGGAATCGGCTCTCCTAATCTTGAAACCGGACCAGATCGATTTGACTAGTCTAGTCCAGTTCCGAGTGGGTTAGCAACTGGCGGTGATATCTTTCTTTTTTTCTTTTTTTTTCCAATTCCCTACAAGTGTTGCATAATCAAAACTACCATACAAGCGATGTTAATAAAACTAATTGATAGCTTAGCACTAGAGCTGGGAGATTCAGAGCTCTTAGATTGCATCAATGAATTGTAAAGCTCTTATAATGACGAAGCATGCGTGTGTTCGTAGTATGGGCCCGTTTTGTTTGGCTTTTGGGGAATGCATTTGGGGAAATGCAAATACCTTTGGGTGAAAGCCCATTGGGGAAAGGCAAATGGTGTTTGGTAAAAATATTTTGTAAAGTTACTTTGGCCAAAATATAGTGTTTGGTGAACTTTTTTGCAAATGGACTTTGAAAATTATTTTATTTATTAAAAAAAAACACAAAAATTACCCATCGCCGGAGCCGGCCACTGGCCGCCGTCGCCCGAGGTCAGGCGACCCCCGGCGAGCCAGATCCGCCACCACCGGCGGTCGCCCAACCCCAGGCGACCTCGCCAACCCTCTCCCTCGCCAGCCACCCTCGCCGGCCGCCGTCGCCTCTCCCGGAGAAGATGAACAGCTTCCAACCTAAAAAAAAAAATTGAACAGTAGCATTCCGAGAATGCTGAAAGCTCAAGGCACCCCCTAGGGTGCCTTGAGCTTTCAGCCTTGAGAAGGCCAACATTTGGCCAAAGAACTCCCAAAATAATTTGCCAAACACAAAATAATTTCCCCAAAGGGCTTTGGAGGCTAAAAGCCCATTCATAAAGCCGAACCAAACAGGCCCTATGTCTACAAGAGAATAAGCTCGTGATAAGCTCAAAATGATGATTATCTCCACGAACAAAGCTATAATGATCATCCAAATTAAAAACCGAATCTAAATTCTCATTTTTTAGTGTTTTAGATCTTTCATCAATTAAAATCTCGATGGAAAGACGCTAAATGTGTGATAAAATATGATCAAGTGTCATTAACTTCAAATAAAATGTACCAACTTTTAGTTAAAATAGTGTAATGGATTTCATTAAAGCCCGGTGAACAAAACAATCTTAGCCTTCGGCATTCACAAGTTATTGTTGCTTCTCTAATGATTGTACATTTTGTAAGATTGTAATAATAAAAATTGAAAAAAAAAGTATCGGTTTGGTCCGGATGATTTGGTCCATACATAAAACCGGGAATCGGACCGACTATCACTAGTTTCAAATTTTAGGAATCGCGAACCGCCCAAAACCTAATAGTTTGGCCCAGTTCTAGTGCTCACTCCTAACACTCATGAGATTTTGATATTTTGATATATATGTATAATATGAATAAGTTTAATGTACCATAATTCATAACTATCATAAAAACTCTAATAATTATATATGTATTTACATATAGTTTACAATACTAATGAAATATTTTCCCAATGCAGGTAGCTCGATGCCCCGCCCCTGCTCCCACCCTCGCCTCAGACAAGGCAATGACGGAGCAAAGCTTCGCCCCGTGCTTATCCTTGGATAAAGCGAAGACATGAATACATATGTACATGCATTGGAAATCTATATCTAGATCTATATTTACCGATATCGGCGAAGAATAATGAGATAAATAATTAATTAATAGGGTTGGATATTAATCATTTATGGAAATTTTCTTAAATTGGCTTAGATGGTAAATGAGTTTGCTCATCTCTTTTTGTGGTCTTTGGCTGAAGCCTTATTAGAAGCACTCTAGAAATACAAATCTCGATTGCACCAGGCCAAAGCGAGGAAGTGCACCGTTAAAATGGCCCGAGGATGTGGATTTGTCGAGGTGCATTGAAACCGATCTGGACCACAAACCACTAAACCGCAAGAGAAAATTCCTCAGAAAAAAATGTACGTCAAGAAAGTTCAATAATGACACAAATGTTACTGAGCAAAGTAGCCGTCGGAGTCAATTAAATCAACTTAAGTCTTCATAAATTAAGAAGACACCTACTAGCGCGTACTTGCTGCTCCTAGTTTTTACCCCATACATTATCAAATATATTTCATATCAATTACGACTACTCATCGAACACAACACGCCTCCTCGAACTTTTTCTCCATTTGAAGATTGTTTTCATCATACGTCGCGAGTCTAATCGATCCTTACCTCTTACAAACACTCCAGGGCCCGACACGAATAGTTCCCGACGGACGCGATCTATAGAATGCGATTCGGTCTTAATGAAATCGGAACCCGATTGACACGAAGAAAAGTAAGGTCCATTGTATACGCACATTAAATGGCTTCCCTACCCCAGCTACATGGGCATGGAGAGTCATTGCTTTGCAGATCTATGTCTCAACTCCCGGCAGCAAAAAGTACAGATCCGCAGTAAATCGTGCCACGCTCATATCTCGACAGGAGCCCCACCACTCTCTAAAGCCTTCACAATTTTAATATGCTTTTTCTAGACATTAAATGTTGAAATTAGCTGAGATGCATGATGGACCTTCCAACGAACTACATAAGTTTTCTTTGTTTGTCTATTTTTTGTTTTTTTAAATTATTCTTGCTGCATTCGAGTTCGATCATAAGTGGGGATTGACATCGGGATCGAGATCGAGAGCGACCAAATGAATTTTGGGTTGATTCGTCTTGTCTCGACGTTGGTGGGCACGAATGGCTCGGACACAAATCGAATAAATCATCTCTCTATGTCTAAAAGGTGATTTTGGGAGGGGGGCCAGCGATTTCCGTGGAGACAGATGTCGAGATGGGAGTGAAGCAAGGGCTGTTTCTCTAATACCCCCTCACTTGAATTCCCACCACGTCGCTCTCTACCCTATTTCTTTCGCAAAGATTCGGAATTGATAGATGGAAAAGGGCGCACCCTTTCGCATTTGGAATGAGGACGGGGGATGCCGGCGTTGAAAAGTTGTAGAACGATAGTTTATTAGATCATGTAGCTAAAGACACTTGCACAAACTCGACTCGGTCCGATGGGGCTTACACCGTGCCAGGTCGAGGATCCATGATATCAGGGAAAGCTCATGGGTGCTCTTATAGCGGGTCCGATCGGTGCCCGGTAGGTTCCAACCTCGGAAGACCCAGAGGTCAATGCCCCCTACCCGACCTGATGCGAACCAACACCAAGGAGGATCGACCGTTGTGTATACCGAGATATGAGAACAACACCTATTGGTTAGCTTGATTGAGATAGGCATGAAGGAATGACCGATATCGAAGGACTGATTGGGCAGAGGCACGAGCCAGTTAGTGGAACCTGATCACGGTTGCTAACTTAAACATCATAGGGTCCCCCAGAAGTCCAATCCTAGAGACTCCTTTCCTTCATGGTGCCCGTACTCCAGACCGAAGACTTCTTCAGCTCGGACGGTTCGGCTTGTGGAATTCGAGCATCGATATTAAACAATATCCTCAACCAAAAAGACAGTAAATACATTAATTTGGATAAATTAAAAATTCAAGAGCGGCCCGACCCAGAAAAATAAATTATATTCAAGCGCGGAAGAACGAATCTACCCATCATGTTCTTTTACAAATTGACATTTTCCAAAATCATCCTCATAGCTGCTCGTTTCTCGATGTACATTTTAGGGCTCTTTCTTGATGGGAACATTTAGGAGTGTTATTGGGGTCATATCAATCAAAGCTCCCGAACGCCTTTTCAGGTCACATGACAGAGGACATGTATGGTGTCTCGTGTCGTCACTCGCAAGTGGAGTGCTGGATGACCCCCTCCCAACTCCAAGTTCCTTCCAACCTCGTGCAAGTGACTGTGAAATCCTTTCTCTCTTAGATGAACCCTAAACCTTTGGGCCAAAGTTCTTCTAAAGCTACACTCTCTATATGCTGTCCTCGTCACAGATGATGCAGGAGACATGTTGCACTCTCACAATAGTAAAGCCCATGGACACATGAAGCTTGAGCAATAGTGAAGAAGCACAGTCGAGAATCAAGTTCACGTTCGCAACAATGGCATTCAGCCCATGGGCTTCTTCTTTCCTTTTTAATGATTACTTTCGAAGTTTCTTTTGCTCCTTAGAGACTTGGTAATCATGCGGGCTAGGGCGGATTCGGGTTCGGGTCGTCTTGGTCCGCGTTATAAAGGGGGCCATTTTTTCGGGGGCAGGTGCTGGATCAATCCATTCCCGACTCTATTCAAACCGAGTCGACCCTATTCTAACTCAATTTCTTTTTTCCTTTAATATGCAACCGTTTTGTCTCAATAAGTATCTTCAGTAAACCAATAAATGAAAAGTTTATGTACAAATAACAGATTTGCAATGATTTTACAGAACCGCAGAACTAGTTCACACGACACATCATAATGACAACTGAATAGCATTTGAAAGCTTTCAAATGTCTAAAATGCATAAGAAATTTGATCTCATTAAGAAAAAGATAACGTTGAAATCAAATATCGCACTGAGTGCTGTAATTTTAAACAACAAAGGAAAACATGAATGAAATGTTAATGAGATAATGTGGCGATTTTTAACATGAGGCCATCCAATCTTAACTTTTAATGAAAACAAAGTGACACCTTGATGACATAATATAAATCATACATTTCTCCAATATACTACATGTATCTTAGCTAACAAGACATCTACGGTTTTGACTATTCCGACTCTCGACTGTGACTATGATGATTAAAGCCATACGAGAAAAGATCGTTCACAAGTCTACTCAAGATTATTTAGGTCGTGCATTAGTAGCTTTCTTTCTCTTTTTCCCTCTCCTGGTACATGCCATCGCATTGATCTCAAGCAATAACCATGACCCTACATTCCACATTGTGAAGAAACCAAACACACCTAGACAATTTTGTTCAGGCAATGATGGATTCTGGTTCAGTTGGCCAAGGACAGCTACAACCTTATGGCTCACAAACACACTGCATCATTGCGTCTATGTGGAATATGTTTTGGACTGTGTTGCAGCTGAGGCCAAGGGGATGAAGTACGACTAACCATTGGCAAAGCTAATAATGTTGTGTGTGGTACTGTCCTTTCAGGGGGGAGGGGGGGGTAAGGGAAGATCAGGCTTGGAGGTAAGTGGAACCGAGGAGGTAAAAAAAAGTGAAAGTTGTGTAGAATTGCAACTGAGTTAAAGACTCTTTGACTTTTTAGAGAAATCAATCAAGAGCAGGGATGAAATTATGTGTGGAGGAAAAAGAAGTTATGGTAGAAGAAAAAGAGTTGGAAAGTTCTCATTATGAGTAGTAATTCATGGGTCTAATCTTTGGCGGGATTTGTTGATGATGGATGTATCATAGCAAATTGTGTTGCAACCCCGGACCGAAAACATACGAATGTCGATGAAATAGTGACGCTAGGAATGACAATTCAAGTTAAGTTGTGGATCATTTTATATGGTGAAGTAAAAAATAAGACATGCTAATAAAAAGATGGTTTGAATCTGACCCGTAATAGCAGAACTAACTATCACCATCAAACGTACATTTTATATGTAACATAAAGACCCATTTCATATGATGGCTCAAAAGGTCTTAGGTTCATATCTACCAATCACAAAAAAAAAATGCAAACAAAGATCTTGAACTGATCGACATATGCGTGAACAATTAGCCAAATCGACAAATTGGTCCACAAGATCAAAGAAAGCCCTGGGAAGGGTTTGGTGAATTCAGAGGGTCAACATTATCTAATTGCTAATTAATCATGTCACCCATTTAGCTAATGCTAATCAATCATGTCGCCCAACATTCGGACGGAAAGTGTCACAGATACACTTCTTCTGGGGGGGGGGGTCTTCATTGATCTGAGATTCTGAAGTCGCTTTTTGTCTGTTTGTCTTTTTTTTGCAGGGGGGAACGAAAAGTGGTTTATCACGTTAATCATTGATTAAGCCGCTTGATCGAGTTCAATTAAATGGGGGCCTGCCCATCCCCTAGATTAAGCATGGCACTCCTCGCAATGATGCGTAGCATGTGCATCTAAATGCAACGCTGATCGGCGATGAGTGATTGGTTAAGCATGAAAGAGATTACATGGTTTTGCCATCCCCATATATATATATATATATATATATATATATATGTACGTATGATGACCCACGATTGGGAAGAAGTATTAAAAAAATTCTAAATCTATTACATTGGTGCAAAGGCGATGCTCGTCGAGAGCTCCTCTTGCTAGATTTGGCAAGACCAGCCCTTGCCCAGGCTAGTGCAGTGTCGCCGGGTGTTGCCCGAGCGAAGGCGACACTTGACGAGGATTGGCCTCACTAGAATCTGGCGAGGGGAGCTCTTGTCGGGGCTCGCCTTGCCTAGTTGGGCAAGAGTGGCTAGCCCGCCCGATTATTTGCAAAAGCAAGAAGAAAGGAAAAAAAGAAAACATAAAATATAATTAAAAATCAAAAATATTAAATATTATTAAAAATTATTCACATCAGCGTCGGCAGTGTCACGTAAGCCGCCCGGCGTCCATGTCAGTAATATCTAACCAAAATTAGCCGAAAAGACTGAATTGACGTTAGATTAAATTGTTTAGGACTAAATTGATACAAATACAATAAGTTTATAACTTTCTAACACTTTTCCCCTAGATAGATAAAATTGCTAAAGTAATGTACTACAATGTTCATATCCTCTCTCTCTCTCTCTCTCTCTCTCTCTCTCTCTCTCTCTCTCTCTCTCTCTCTCTCTCTCTCTCTCTCTCTCTCTCTCTGACTCTCTCTGGTAAAGCTGATTTATCAATACATTTAGCAAGATTTAATTACCATCAATTAATTTTCTATTAAATGAATTAAGTAACCCATCCCTTATGTACCGGCTTAAGTGAATTTTAACAATTTAAGTCGATTCTATTTAAGGTTATCAAACAAGTTTAATCTCGTTGAGTATTGAATTCTTAACTTTTAGCACTTAATTGGGTTATCGAATTATGCCTTTAGATAGTACGATCAAAGTCCGACCAAAGTATAACCGCAGAAGATCCTTTCACAAACTTTGGACGAACCGTCGTGCATGAGAAACTGAGTTATCTACGAAAAGCTTTCTGTTTGTTGGGTCATGTATTATAAAGCGGCATCACACTATGGCCCTAGAGCAAAAGAGGTACACAATGATAGCTATTCGTAATCGATCATGGCGTATGATTCAATCAACAAACAAGCATCCCTCTTTGCACCGGCATACTTTCTACACGAGTCTTGACTTAGGTTTCAAGAAACCAACCAGCTAGCTGAAATAGCCTTCTTTTGCGAGTCAAGAATCAAAAGGTCGGAATCAAAAAAGTGCACACCACCCCCCCGCATTCTCTAGACAAAAAAGTTCTTCGCTTTCGGCTTTGGGACAAATGAATATTCAGTATCATGCGTCGCTTTTTTGGTACTTGCCAGTATAAATATATATACATATATGATATTAAAGTGATTGGGTGATGATAATAGTAACGAGATCATGTAACCCTTGGAAAGTTCTTCAACGACTTTTCCATTTTTTTTGGTCAAACAAAAATTTTTCTTCATCTGTACTTATTTATATTCTTTCTTAGCTAACCATAAAATTACTATTTGCGTTCAATATGTTGTTATATATTAATGGATGAGATAGTAAAGATGGAATGATGTCCTCTTGAGAACTTTTCTAATGATTTTAATTTTCTTCCTAACTCTGCATTTCAATGGATTCTGCCTTCCAAATGAACTCGAATCAATGGAAATCACAAAACATTACATATTAAATGGATGACAAGGGTACTCGAAGAATTTTTTAGTTAGAGGTTTACTTTCCTCAAGGTCCACGTTTTACTTTTTTTTACTCTTACTATTGATTCAACATTACTTTTGAGCTAACCTTATTTTCGTATTAAATAAGTTGCAGCACAAATACAAATTTAATGAAATAAGTGCACATAATCAGTGATTAATATAAGTGAATTCGAGATGTTGACACAGTTAACGAAATTTTGATTTTAAGGTTTAATAAAAATTACTAATCTCAACATTCATGAAATAGCATTCCACTGTACATCACACAGCTAGAGCGATTTTTGCATATCTAATTATGTTTTGTTTTTCCATTATTTGAAGCGCTTCATGTCTATCGAAACAAATTCCGATGCAATGTGGTTGAAAGATCTCGTGCATCTACACCGGCTAGAGTTTTCATTATTATATATTCGAAAAGGTGCGTGATTAAGGAATATGAGGGAACGCAGTGTCCCACTTTGGGGATACGCCCCATGGAAACTTGGGCATATTCTTTTGACTCTACATGAGCCTAAACTCAGACAAGGGAATAAAAATCGCCTCTCTATGATTGAGACTGCTCCTACTTATGAACTATATATCTATCTGCCTCAGGAGTCAGTGCATCATTCCTGCCGTGTCCTCATCTGTCTGGTTGGGCCATATCTTTTTCTTTTTGTTTTAATTTTTTTGTTAAAGAAGCTTGCATAATTTTAACCCACCATTTATCTTTTGGCGTGATGAATAATCAAATATCGATGAAAGACAGATATATATCTAATCAAGTATGTTTTGAGTGGTCCCTTTCGGCAGGGAGGGTACCAACACTTGTTTTTTAGCGTGGAATTTCTCAGTGAAAAAGGCTGTGATTTTGTTCGGGTCCCAGTGGGAGATCTCCTTTGATTTGGCAGGAATTGTGGCCGTCCACGTTGTTGACTTCTTACCTATTGTTGAAGCACAATCAAAGGGTCTTCATCTGCCTTCCTTTCTTTGACAGGAGATGAAGCGGTCCGTCAAATTTTCAGTATCTGTCCACCCCCCGATCTGCAATCACGTAGAAAGGTTTAACTTTGCTTCTTCGATGGGAAAAAAAGAGCACATTGTTAGGGCTCTTTTGGCAGCAAGATTCCCCTATGCTTTAGGTCTTGCTCCCTCACTATTATAGTTGTCTTTTGCTAGAACAAAATAAGAAAAAATTGGATCAACTGTTCTCCCACATTCAAATTTCAGGTCAACATATTCTCATGCAGGAGTGTTTGTACTTCTAAGGAACCTAAATCTCGAATTTTAACAACGAGGGTTACTACCCAAAAAAGGGTTTCAAAGACATGTCGTCCCAGAACTGCAAAAGTTGTAAGTCACTAACGAGGAATGAAATATGGTTGTGATTGGTTGAGTTCTAGTTTCTTGGATTGCTAGGTTCGGCTTCTTCTAGCTCTTGGACCAAGCTGAAAAAGAACTTGTCTGGCAAACGTTTTCGAAGCTTTTCTGGTGTATAAAGTCTCATTCTTCGTAACTCAGCAGTCAGCACGTCGTACGCCTACTGCTTTTGACCCTCCAAGTTATCATTCTTCATGTCCACTTTTCATTTGTCGTCAAGGCGAAAACAGTAGCTGATTTCTTTTCGCATATGTGTATATGTATGGATGTAATATGTCTATATCCACAAGATGAACAGGGGGTGCAGCTGGGGGCTTGCGTCCAAATTATAATTACATGCAAATTTGGGTTTTTTTTTTTGTATAGAGCAACACATCTGTATGATGTTCTATTTAGGGGTGTACAATGGGACCGGATTTACCCGGTAACCGGACCGACCCACCTGAAAAATAGGTCCAGGAACCGGTTTCATTTTTTCGGAAACGGTTGGAACCGGTCCGGTTCTCGATTCTAAGTAAAAAGCCACCCAGGAACCAGACCGATTTTAAGCTAATGTAAAAAAACCCCTAGCATCACTTTAGACTAAAGTCGCAAGCGCCTCCTCTGTCTCTCTCAGTCTCTCTCTTCACAAGTCGCCTTCTCGGTCGCTGCACGGCCGCAGGAACGCAACCCAGCTCGTCTTCTTTCGTCACCGATGACTTTTTGGCCAAATCTGGGTAGGGACTTGCGGTCAACCCCTTTACGTGCCCTGTTTCGGGCTCGCTGGACCGGACTTCGTCATCGTCCAATTCGTGCAAGTCCTGGCCCCTCCGTTTGTGTGTTGGTGTTTTGGGTTGTTGTTCGTTGATTGTCGTGAGTCCCGGCACAAGTTGAAGCCTCAATTGGCTCGATTTTTCTCTCTTAGCCTGTGCACCCCATCTATTTGTCAAAATGCCTAAATTAGTTTTGTCCTCGTGTTCTTCATTTTTGGCCAAATCTGAGTGCCCGTGTGTTGTTTTGTTCTTTTGATGAATTATGCCATTGCTCATGTTCTCGTTTTATCTCATCTCCACCTATTCAGTGCTGTGTGCATAGATGGTCGTAGGTGGAGGCCCTCGGTTAGTGTCTTTGTGGTCGTAGGTGGTGGCGTTCTTGAACGTAGATGATGTGTGAAAAAATGAAATTTGAAAAGGAACAAAAAAAAAAGGTTCTCGGGTAGACCTTGAAACCGGACCGAAAAAATAGGATAGGTTCCAAAATAAAGTCTAGGGAAAATAAGATAGGTTCTAGGTTTCAAAAATTGAGAACCGATTATTACAGGATAGATTCTAGGTTTTAGGTCTGAACCCTACCCACCCGGGAACCGATCACCCCTAGTTCTATTGGCTTGTCAGCTTGTCCACAATTTTCACTTCATATAGAGTAACAAACACACACATATAGTGATGAAGTCTATTCGGTTGTCTTGCTATTAAATGGTCAAAGCATGCGATAAATAATTAGACTATAGTGATAGAAATAAAAAAAAGAAATCCAAGGTAGAGTAAACGAACATAAAAAAAAAAACGTGTTATTTAATTCGATATGCCCAAGGGATGAACATTGTGATTCCCTATCCAGGTGACAATCACTCGCGCATGCACCTGTTAACAACTTAAAATGTCCCATACATTTACCATTAAGCGTTAGACATATATTTGATTTTGCATGTCGATGTCCGCTGGATTATTACTGTTGAAAACATTCCTGATTCAAGTAAGTTTTCTAGCTTGGGTAGGTTTCTTAATTTGGGGTCTCCTATTTTGGATCCAATTCTTTTTTATATAAGAAGTGGGTTCTTCATGAAGAGTATTCAAAAGGAGCTTGTACTCATGAATTACATCCCAAGTGTTTGAAGTCGTGAAAGTCTTGTATTAATATTTTATGTAGTTCTTTTGTGAGATTGATGGATTATTTCGTGATAAATTGTAAGGGCTAAACACTTGTGGGTTATTGGATGTGTAATTGGGCGTTGGGAAACAATGAGAGTGTTTGAGTGAACTAAGTGTGGTTATAGTCTTTGATTTATCGCTTGATCTATAGTGAAATTTTATGATATTCTCCCCATGAATGAAGATCACACCAACTGAACCACATAGGCTTGGTCGAGTTGTTGCTATTAGTAATTCCTCCGGGCCAAGAAACTTGATGTTTGATGAGGTTTGCGATTTATTTCCAATTGAGGGCATATGTAGTGGAGAGTCTGATGAACTTGTGTATGTTGTTTTAGTAGGTGAAGGTAGAGTTATAATTAATACTTGTATTAATAGGAGTAGTGTAAAATTACCTTAAGCTGAAGAACGAGAAGGGTAGGGGAATTAAAATTAGGGCAAAAGTACACTACAAGTGTCATAACTTGTGTACGGCGATCACTTTGGTGCCATAACTTTTTTTCGGATCACTTTAGTGCCAAATCGGAGAAAAATATATCACTTAGTGACTCCGGCCAAAAAGCTGACTTGGCATTTATATTAAAAAAAAAATATGACTTGTACACGTTGGAAATTACGTGGTTTTTTTTTTCGAATTTTTAATTTTTAGAAAAAAAAAAAACCCCTTCAGCAGCGGCGAGGAAGCCCTCGCCGCTGCTGCCTGGGTCGCCACCACCGCCGGGAAGGGTCGGCGGTGGTGGCCGCAGTGGCCGGCGAGGGTCGCCGGCCCCTGGCCGGGGCCCGGCGACCCTGGCCTCGCCCGGATCCGGCGAGGCGAGACCTCGCCGTCGCCTGGGTCGCGATGGCGAGGTCTCGCCTCGCCGGATCCAGGCGAGGCCGACCTCGCCGTCGCCTGGGTCGCGACGGCGAGGCTCGGCCTCGCCCAGCGAAGGCGAGGTCTTGCCTCGCCGTCGCGACCCAGGCGACGGCGAGGTCTCGCCTCGCCTTCGCTGGGCGAGGCGGGACCTTGCCGTCGCGACCTAGGCGACGGCGAGGTCTCGCCTCACCGGATCCAGGCGAGGCCGACCTCGCCGTCGCCTGGGTCGCGACGGCGAGGCTCGGCCTCGCCTTCGCTGGGCGAGGCGGGACCTCGCCGTCGCGACCCAGGCGACGGCGAGGTCCCGCCTCGCCCAGCGAAGGCGAGGCCGACCTCGCCGTCGCCTGGGTCGCGACGGCGAGGCGCGACCTCGCCTTCGCTGGGCGAGGCCGAGCCTCGCCGTCGCGACCCAGGCGACGGCGAGGTCGGCCTCGCCTGGATCGGGCGAGGTGACCCTCGCCGGCCACTGCGGCCACCACCGCCGGCCCTTCCCGGCGGTGGTGGCGACCCAGGCAGCAGCGGCGAGGGCTTCCTCGCCGCTGCTGAAGGGTTTTTTTTTTTTTAAATATAATATATTTAAAAAATACACGTCAGCAGGCTAAAAAGGCGTCGTTTTTGGTTTTTAATGCTGACTGGACCTCTCCGGCAAGCCGTGGATCTCTCCGGCGAGCCGTGTCAGCGCCACATCGGATTTCCGGCGAGCCACGTCAGCATTGGCACTAAAATGATCGTTTTTTAAAAAAGTTGGCACTAAAATGATCCGAAAAAAAGTTATGGCGCCAAAGTGATCGCCGTACACAAGTTATGGCACTTGTGGTGTACTTTTGCCTTAAAATTAGTCTATATATGATGTTGCAGCTATAGCTGACAATAATTCGGATAGTATTGATTATGTATTGTTTGTCACCGAGAATTCGTCGTTTGACGGATAGGTTATGGAATCTTGTTGTTTGTTTCACGCTGCACCATATAGGAATTGATTTACTACTTATTAATGCATGAATAATGGTAAATTGAAATATTGGAATAGCGCTAAGTGCAATGTTGGGTATTGGCTATGTTAGAATTAGAATGCATGATGGTATCATGAAGACATTGACTAAAGTGAGGCGCATTCCAGAATTAAAGAAGAACCTGATTTTCTTGAGTGCCCTAGATTTAATCGGGTGTCAGTATACTTTAGAAGGTGGAGTTCTAAAGGTTGTTTGATGTGCCATGGTAATTATGAGAGGAATCAAGCACAGTGGCTTGTATGAGCTTCAAGGTGAGATAGTGAAATATTTCGCCGTGGAGATGACAGATACATCTGTTCAAGAGTCTATTGTGGCATATGTTACATTGGCGAGGGAATTTTGAAAGTTGTAAGTGAATAAAACCGGCCACATGATCATGTTGCTAAAGAACTGAATGTATGTAGGTGCTGCAATTTGAGTAAACAGTGAAAAGTGTAGTTCAATACAACTGTCAGAGAAACCATGAAGATTGCAAAGTTGGTTTACTTGGATTTTCACAGTTTATCGCAATTTCCTTCAAGGAAAAGTACAAGATTTATGCTAACAGTTGTGAACAAATACTCGAGGAAGACTTAAGTGTTTATGTTGAGGCATAAGTTTGATGTTGATCAAGCAGTTTAAAGCTTTGATCGAAAAGGAGACTGATAAAACAACCAAGCATGTGTGGACTAACGGTAGCATAAAGTTTTGCTCCGAACTGTTAAACGAATTCTATATAAAGGAAGGCATAGCGAGACATTGTACTTGTGCCAGTGAACCACAACAAGTTGCGTAGTTAATGAGCAGAATGTTACTAGAGATAGTTCATAAAATGCTCTATAATGTTGGTATGGCTAAAATATTTCTAGCAAAAACGCTTAATACGACGAGTTACCTGATGAATGGATCTCCATCGATTGTGGTTGGATGCTAGACTTTAAAAAAAGTATGGTCAAGTAAAGTTGCTGATTATTTTGTTTTTAGAATATTTATTTGCCCGTGTTATGTTCGAGTGAGTGATAGTAAGCTCAATCAAAGGGAAAAAAAGCACATATTATTAAGTTATACATAAGGTGACAAGGTTATTTATTTTGGTGCATGGAATTATATTCATATGTTGTCAGCAAAGAAATTACATTTGACGAGTCTCCGATACTTCTGGGGAAGAGTGATTGTGACACTAATTGTACGGATTTGAACGGTATTCAACTCGATGTAGAGTTACAACTAAAAACTCCTGAGGGCACGAGGACTAGCGTGGTAATCAAGATAGATAGTGCTTGTAGCGAGATGGAGCTTCTAGAGCTAAGGGTTGCTATAATTGCTGAATTTGACAAAGTGTGCATTCGATCTTCCAATAGATTTAGATGTACTGATGTTTTACTTTATTTGTGGTTAAGAAGGTTGTGTCGAAAAATATTTGCAGAGCAATTAAAGGGATAAGTGGAGTTGTTGTTTTAATAAGGTCCATGACCATAGCAAAGTAAGTTCAAGCAAAGCTTAGACTTGGAAGACGTCTGGGATGGTTGAGCTCATAAGGCGTTGTGGAAGAGTACTAGGGAGGTTTGGGCTTTAGTAAGGAGATTGTGACTTGACGAGTCAAGGTGGAAATTATTGAAAATTTATCGAGTTGGAGCTTGAAAAAGAAACTTTTATAATTAAAGTAAGGTTTTTAATTCGGGGTCTCCTCTTTTGAATCCAATTCTTTTTTAAATAAGAAGCGAGTGTTTTTCATGAAGAGACTCCAAGAGAAGCTTGTACTTGTGAATTACGTCTCGAGTGTTTGAAGCCATGGAAATCTTGTATTGAGATTTTGTGTAGCTCCTATGTGAAATTGAAAGATTATTTCATAAGAAATTGTGAGCGCTAAATACTTTGTGGCTTATTAGGTGTACGTTATTGCGAGCTGGGAAATAGTGAGGTGTTTGAGTGATTCGAGTATGATTGTAATTTTCGTTGCATCGCTTGATTTAGTAGAATTCCGAGCTATTCTTCTCGTGGATGTATGTCACATCAACTGAATCACGTAAATTCAATGTCCCATTTATTTTTTTGTTCTATTTATTTAATTATTCGATCGTTTATTTCTACAATAGTTGCAATGGTACGTAGATGACTCTCGCACAATTTAGAACGAACACGGTGCTTTTCAAAGCCCCGTGAGCACAGACGAATCAAGATCGGTACGGATAATGTGCTGTTGATGATAGGACTGCATGGGGCTGCCTGAAATCATTACAGATTGTAGGTATGTAACCATAACATGTACGAGTTGGTTTCATGTGAGTGCAGGGGTGATCTTCTCTACATACCTTTCTCTGCTCCCTCGTTTACAAAACAGAAAAGAAAAGAAAAGAATGACAAAGTCGTGCCTATTCATTTCTACTGGACCACACGATTCGATCCCACTGCGTTTCAATAAATACAAAAGTAGTAGCCACACAGCCACTGGGCTGAACCTGAGCTTATATTTCAATTATTCCTCTCTGATTCTTCCCTCCTCGCATGAATTATTAGCAGCACTCAGTGGACCACGACCCTTCATTCCTATATATTCACTTTGTTCATTGCACTGATGATTCCTGCTAGAGAGAGAGAGAGAGAGAGAACAAGAAGTTGGGTTATACTGTAGTGCTGACTGCTGTCATGTATATGTATGTAAGAACCTTAAATAAGCTTAATGAAATAGTACTTATATCTCGACTTAATGCCGCCACGAATCATAATATCATTAGAAGAAGTTGATTAGGGGGGTTTTCTCTAGGACGTGTTGCTTTCGTTGAACTTCTTTTTCCCTTCGCTCGGAGGTTGATAGCTACGCATGACTGTTGAGAAAGTGAGGGTTGGGAAACTTGCAGCTACCACTAACCGGACTTGAGATAGAGTTATCACGTCGATGACACAGTGTTTAGGGATAGAAATCGCATTCTTGGGGATAACTTTTGATGTTATTAAGACCATGTTTGTTGTTTCAGATGTTTAAACCATCCGGAGGCGAGTTTCACAAATAAAATAGGTGCTTAAATTGAGTTTCATAGGTAAAATACATGTGAAAGTAACCATATCAAATAAATAGATTGCAAAAGGAAATGACTAATAACACAAGTATTTGTGAAAATGATAACACCAACGACAACAACAACATGAGGGTAACAAGCAGGAAAAGGTTCATAAAGAGTATTGCCATTCAAATTAGGATAATTGTCCAAAAAGTCCAAAAATTATTGTATGTCGATCAATTCAGTTATAATCTTTTCAATTGTGCCAATTTAATGTTAAATCTTCTCATGATTTGCCAATTTAATTATTCCAATCAATTTTTGTTGGAAATCGTTGATGTGGCCACCGGCAGTCCTGCATGGTGTAGCTGGCAACTGGCGTTGACATAGACAATTTATGCATTTTTTTTAAAAAAAAGTTTTTCTAAATTTTTCCCTTTATTTCTTTCTTGTTCCTTTTTTATTCTTTTTCTTTTCCTTTCGCTTGCGGCTGGCGACTGGCCAGGTTGCCCTTTTGAAAAAGCGTACTATGATTCAAACCTATGGCATGTGTCATATGATACCAGGTTGAATAGTTTACCAAAAAAAAACCGTAAAACGTAACCATAAAAAAATTAGTCTAAAATTAGTACATTCCTTAATGAAAGGGTTCATTGATACCACAAATATTTCAAGTTCTTATTTTTAGATTTCAATATTATCTCTTGTTATTAATAGGGATATGATATATTTTCTTGAACTGTATGTTCTTTTTTAATATATTTCTAGGATTGCTTTAATTAATCTAGACAAGCAATTATGAGAATACTGTTGCCCATTTGAACTTGGTACTTTAGGAAAATTATCTTTTCTTTATTTGGAGGTTACTCAAAAGGGTCCAAGGTTACACCTATATACTCTGGGTATTTCTTTGTAGAGCATACTTGAGTCATTGAATAAAGTTTTTTTCTTGGGAATTGTCCCTCATTTATCTTTGTCTTTGTTTTTCTCCTAGGATAAGTGTAATGGAAATCCTAAAATCTGTCACGAAAATTCAATGGAGTTCTAAAATTTTCAAAAAGTAGAATCAAATCTTAAAACTTGTTTTGAAAGCGTAATCGAGTTATAAAACTTTTAAAAAGTACAATCAACAGAATGACTTGATTTGATCAATTTGACAAGTTTTAAAACTTGATCACACTTTTTGAAAGTTTTAGGACTCAATTGCACTTTCATGATAAGTTTTAGAACTTTCAATGTATGTATCCCATTTTCTCTCTGTCCCTGTTGATGGATTCCAAGGTTGGTGAGTGATCAAGGAAGTGTTATATATCCTTGGAGTGACATAACAAGGTGGTTTTTAGGCTTGGAGATCTTGATTATCCAGTCTCTTCTTTTCTAATCCTCCGTATAAAGGTTTCTAACCTCGCCATTCGCCGAGACAGAATATCCTTTTTCATTTGTTTGCTGTTCCATATGCCCTGGCTATCCTTTCTTTTACGTCAACTTATGATTTAGCCGTGCTTTCCTTTGTTGTACTTAAAACATACATAAATCTAAGAAAGTACATAAAATATAAGTAATATTGCACTTTACTGTGAAGAACGAAAAGTTTGCACATGCATTGCTGCATGTTAGGGTCTGCTCTCGCTTGATTAATCATTGGAGGGAGAAAGTGCATAGGAGAATCAACCAATTAATTTTCATAAGGAGTCCATTATCATCAATTCGAACACGCTAAATATATCTATCAGGGAACGCGGATTCGTGTGCCGTTGAGAATGGCTTTGAGAAAACATGTGCGTTTGGTGATTCAAATTCAGATCCCATGTTAGAAATAGATGGACAAAATTGAGTTTCGCTTTTCGTGGAACCAACCCTAGGTTAATAATTTTCGTTTAACCAAGATCTATCTTGCCCAATGAGAAGTTTTCATAGGCATGGATTTTAATAGGTATCTAACTTATTGTCTTCTTATTTCAAAGCTTCCCTCTTCCTGATAAACTCGAGTTGGTGAGTCCGAATTGAATCGAATAACTCAAATTACTCATAGGTTGGAGAGTATTATATATGTTGTGCCGATTTTATTCAGTAATTGGTGATCACATATAATGCAATCCAGGCCCGATGTATCGGGACCCAAAAAGGACCTGTAGATGTTGATCGTGACATGTAGCATTACAGTTCAGATGGTGAGGGACAGAAGGGTTGGTGTAGCGATGGACATTTCCTATTGGACTTTGATTCCTAATGCCTTTGGTGGGCTTATCTTGTTCCTAAAAATATTGCAAACATGCCATAAAATATGGATTATTATACCATGCTCTACCAGCGTAATTCCAAACTCCGCAAACAGCGTAGTGAGATTTCTCTCTTTTAATATATAAGTTAATTAGAGATCTTGTGGACCATTCACGTGAGGATACCAGGATGGAACGATTTTTACCAAATCAAAGGTCAATCAAGATCTGCAAATCCGGAGAATAATTACTGCAAAGAACACGAAAAGGAGGTGTGATGGTTGAAGGTGAGTCGAGCTTCATGAACTCTTCAATCTTGAAGGTCATCCTTATGCTCGAGTTCACCCAGCAATGACATTTGGTCGTGTCCATCTAGTGCTCGAGCGCCATTATTACTTCTGCAACTCACGAGAAAAGCGAAGAATTTCTCAAAATTTCTCCTCATGCTTTTTTTCTTTTCTTTTGCCAATACTTTTCGCAGTTCGTATTAACAAAGCTCAATTGCATAGCCGTCTTCACATGCCATTGCTTGATTCTGTGCACCTTCTTCTTTTTCCTTTTCTCTAGTCCAAATCTGTCCTCAACTTCACTAAAAATTTCAGGGTTTTTTTCCTCTTTTCAAATACACTGGTCTAGTTGTTCTTTATGGCCAAAGATTTGATGGTTTGGTCAGAGGAGAAATTATTATCTAGATCTGCAGTGTCTCCTCTCACGAACGTCGTTTCGCAGTGTTGGCTTTAGAAAAACAAAGGAAAGATGTCAACAACGTTAGCCTGGAACTCAATAGGGACACACGACAGCTTGTTGCCCATCCATGCATTAATGTAAACCCGATTATTATTAACTCGTTTCAAAAGTAAGCCGTCATTGGCCCTTTTCTTCTACTTCTTTTATTTTTATTTTATTTTATTTTATTTTTTTGGCTAGAATGAACCTCTGATCATGTGAATGAGAAGGCAAGTGATAGATTTCTAGACTCGAAGATTATACTTTCATACTGAGGAAACATCATGGTGAGGTGATCGTTCCAACTCAAATTGAAGTCTTAAATCCATAAGAAACGGGAGCTTGATCCAATATTTCAAATGTTTTAACAAATACGGTAGGAAGCTCGGAAGGAATTGAGACATCCTCAACCTTAACTTTGAGACAGACACCAAAGATAGATAGTCCCACCCCAGCAATGCCGTCAACACGATATTTCCCATTGACGTGGGGTTGGCGTTTGGCACCATCGAACATTCTCACTGCTCCAAACTACGATATGATAATTTGAATTCGTACAAGCATTTTCCTACTAATGTAGCAATTCATTTCCAAACCATGTGGACTCAGAGATAAGTCCAACTCTTAACAAAATGGACATATAAACTTGGGAAAGGTTATGTATATTATTGCAGTTCATGCTGGCCAAAAATAAATGCGTGGATATTACATAAAAACATGGACAACTTGTACGACATCCAATATCATCTCTACAACATATCATGAGAACAATCCTCAAAACGAAGCAATCGCACCACGTGGCTCACATATTCCCATAATCTTCTACAGTCCTATTTGTTAAATGCGGACGTCATGACAGCGTGGGGTTGATGTCATGATAAACCCCACAAGCTAGGGCTTCGCTTCTCGTGGGTGTATGTTTGAGATAGTGGAAGGTGCTGTTATCATCAAACCTTTGAAACTTTGGAGAGATGTAAATTAGTAGATTATAGAATTGAATTCGAAAAAAGGGGTGAAAAAAGATGAAAGCATGGGGACCAAATCGAAAAGTACCCATGCGTGCTCCCGGGAAAAAAAGATTTTTCTATGTATATATATTAAATAAACTGAAAATTAATGAAAACGAAAAGAGGGTCTCGTCTTCTTCTCTTAGCATCTCGACATGCCAAATAGCAGCATAGCAGAGGGAGAGACACGAAAGAAGAGCACTGACCTAATGAGCCCGTACTGTTCTTATTTTAGCCGAGTTGAAGCTCCAAAGCAAGATGGCGCACATTGGAAATAAATAATGTCAATATGGCATGGATTTGTACTGGGGAACGATACAATATATCCATCGATTGTAGTATATAACAAAGGTATGAAAAGCTTATATTCTCAATAAGATTTATTAAGCGAGGAATAGATTCTCGACGTGGGATTTACTCGATCTTGCATAAGTCTTTTTGCAAGAAAGGAAAAGAAAAAAGAGACATGAAATGCTCAATTCTATAGTATTTTATATATTTTTTCGCGTGCGCTTTCAAATATGGTTTTATGTTTTCAAAAAATAGAGAGAAAAAGGAAGTTACTTTTCAATCCTCCCGTCAAAATCAGAAAAGAAAAAAAAAACTTATGAAAAGGTCTGAATGGCTTTAATGACCTTAATTATTTTAGAGATTAAAAAGTCGAATGTCTTATCTTAGACGTAATGTAACTTGAATCATCTTAGCGTGAAATGTCTTGCGACACAAACACGCACAATCTCTGTCTGAACCCTATTATGCTGTTAAAAGGTTAAATTAAAAGCGAGTAGGTTTAATGATTTCTTGTTATCGCTTTTGTTAGCCAACCTGATTATGACTGTGTAATTACTCAGACCTTGCTGGTCAAGAGAGCTTCGAGGCGATGATCACCCCTTTCCATGCCCTCTTTTTCCTTTTCCTTCTAATTATCATTAATATTATTTTTTTTTTGGCTTTTTGCCCCTTGGTTTTTTGCCAAAAATAATACACAAGGGACAATTGCTTCTTCACCTCTTTAAGCCAAACCAGATTACAATAAACAAAATAGAAGGAGTGCATGCAATTTATTAGTTTATGAGGTGTGGAATAAAGCAGTGATTGTATCGAAGGCACGGGCTACCACGCCACATGTTTATAAAATATAGAAAAAAGAGAGAAAGAGAAGTGGCCAGAAACATAATTATTTGCATTGTGCTTTGGCCTTCTCTTGCCTTCTTAACTTGATAGGAGCAAGCAACTATGTGATTTCCATAGCTTTAAAGTTTTCTTTTTCCCAGTGTAATGGAAGGAAACTTACCTATAGAGCATGAAGAAGAGGCACGAGTAGGGATGAACTTTGTTAACGAGTGATCCGGTATACTTTGTTAAGTATAATATAAGAAAATATTGCATTATCCTTAATGCATTTTTTCTTTTTTTTTGTTGGATTAACATAGTTTATAATTGAATTTTTACTTATAATGTCTGCTTAGCAAGTGTCTTAAAAGTACTCATCTTAGGGTTTTCACTAAATTTTCCTTTTTTGTCCATGAGGAAATATCCCATCGACAAAAGATGGTAGATACACATGCAGTGGATCAAAAAAAATTAACAATACTTCTTTTAGGAGTCACATTTATTTGGTGTGACGAGAGAAACAGATGAGTGACAATAATCTTTTGAAACTCCTAGCTACATACCCACTAGGGAAAAAAAATCTTCTTGGCGTTGTGTTGTTAGATGATATTCAAAACAAATTTTTATCTAATGATCGAGGAGATTTTTTCACGAGATCCCCGAGCCTTGAGAAGGGTTAGCGTCGAGAAACATACCAAAGACAGGTTAAAATAGGGAGGATATTAGAGGAGGAACGGACAATTCTAATATATCTGGATGCCGAGTAGCAAGCGAGGAGTGTCTAGTTACTTGTTTTGGAGATTTTCTCAATTGTTAGCCGCTCTGGTCAAAAGTAGTATTAAATTCCAGATGTTCAAAATTCCAAAAGTCTCCCAAAACGAATGAAATATTAGGGTATTTATTGTGATAGGACTAAGATGATTAGCTGATAGGATTATGCCATGTGGCAAACCTGTTATAGGGAAACAAAAAAGGTAAGGCTACCACGTGTCAAAGGACACGAGCCAATCATGGGCTATCGCGTGTTAGGTGGACCCGGCAGCACTAACCCCACTGAAAAGGGTTAAGGATAGGCCGAGTTATCCATAACCAACCCTGCTCCAAGCACATCAATCCAAAACTCTCTAAAATATCCAAAATGGACAAGAACAGCCAAGGTGCGCCACCTATCCCAAGTCATCCTTGCATTGAGCAATGCTCACATGAAGTTTATTGATGTAATTAATCAGATATATTTTCACTCAAAAGCTCAAACTATTAACTTAAATCAACCACTTTATGAACTGCCTCACAAGATATTTGCGCAACTTCTATTTCACTAATGTTTTCAATATGCTTCTTTAAAGACATTATAATGTCAATGAATGGATTAGCCATTGTTTCGCCAATATTTCCACATATGCATTTTTAGGGACATTATAATGTCAATGAATGGATTAGCCATACTCGGGCAAAAGGTTGGACAGATAGAGACACGGGCACTCCATTTCATTCCAACATTTTGAAAACCTAAACAATCATGCAAAATGAACATCTCCTCCAGCATATATATCTTGATGAATACCCAATTCACCTTTGTATGATATCGTTGCTGGATTTGGTGGGTAGGGGCCTTTTTGATTGAGATGTAATAAATTCTGTAGCTAGCACAGTGTGTGCCCTTGTCTCTATGAACCATAATATACAATCACACACTCTCTCTCTCTCTCTCTCTCTCTCTCTCTCTCTCTCTCATGAGTGTATTGGCCTGCTGAAACCGAGAAAGTTATACGTGGAGAAACTGTTGAGGAAGGCCGAGGGAGAGAGGGGGAGAGAGAGGATGGAGTGTGTTCCAAGACACAATGATTACAAGGTCTTGGGATGGCGTGGAAATAGCGAGCTGAGTATGGAAGAACGTGGGGGCTTGACCGAGGTAGGAAAGGTGGCTACGATGCCCCCCCGGCAATTAAAAAAATAAAATAAAATAAATTGACCGATAAACAAATAATATACAAGCAAAACAAAAGGAAAATTAAAAGGAAAAAGAGAGAGAGAGAGAAGAGAATGATAGATAGAACATAGCTACGCCTTTTATCATGACGATGCACCAGCCTTTTTCGAGGCTTCGGTCGGTCGACAATCTGTGTGTTGCCTTCACTGTGCTTGCTTTGTGTTTTAGCTTCTCTCTCTCTGACCTACGCTCATGTGTTCACAGAATGTAATTATACGCATTGAACCAATCACAAGGCAACATATTTTAGTATTCTTTCGGAGCATGTAAACAGGGCAGAAAAGAAAGAGAAAAAAGATCACCCCACCACCACCACCACCAATATCTTTTGATAGCTACATGTATATATTGATGGAGAATGCCGTAAGAAGAAAGGAAAGTTGAGGCCCCCTAGACTATGTACTTAGAGTGGTGCAAATTAGAAAAATCAAAACGCGAAAAGAAAAAAAAGAAAAGAAAAGACAGAGGGAACAAAAAGATACCAACAAAACCCACAAGAGAGGCTCAGTTGCAGGCAATGAGGATAAAAAGGGGTCTCATCAAGCCCCCCACACACTACACACACAAGGGCAATCGCAGACAAACCTACCAAGTGATAGAGATTGAGAGAGAGTATTCACATAACTGGTCTTAAACCTTGGCTTTTTCCTCTTCACCACCACTAGCGAGCGATAGAGAGAGCTCTCAAACCCCAAACAAGAGAGAAGCTAAGAGAATCAACTCCACCTTTCTTCATCAGTTGTGTATCGAGCAGAGGTCTTCCCTTCCCTACAATCCTTTCCTAGAAAGTAAAACTCTTTCTCTGATAACCCTTTTGTGCTTTTCGTCCATAGAAGTGCATACCATCGATCTTCAAAAACTTCCGTTTTGCTTTCATTTTTGGTCGTATCAGAGGGAAGGAAAGGAGAAGAAACACCCACAAAGGCCACAAGCAAAAAGACTCTCGCTTTTGTTTTCTCTTTGATCTTTCTTGAATTTAGGTTGTGGGATTTTAGTAGGTGGGTATGAGTGGAAAGATTGAAGAAGATCAAGGAGAGTGTTCGCAAACCATCAACAATTTCCACAACACCCCCCACCACCTACAAGATCACTACCACCACCAACAACAGCTGCTCCTCCAGATGCACCACCACCACCACCACCAAAACGACCACGCTTTTGGCGGCGCAGTCTTCCACCCGGACCTCCAAGTCTCGCCGTCCGTCCTCCCATGGCCCCTCCCGCAGGCCCACCCAGCCTTCAACCCTGTCCGCGAGTCCGACCCCTTCCTCCTCCCTCCCCCGCCGCCTTTGCCACCGTCGCCCTACGGCGGCTTCTTCAACCGAAGGGCCCCTCCCTTGCAATTCGCCTATGACGGCGGCCCAGCTTCGGACCATCTCCGGATCCTATCGGACGCCCTTGCGGCGGGCGTAGCGGCTCATCCGGGTGCCACCGCCACTGTCGCGCCGTTTGGTCTCCAAGCCGAGCTGGGGAAGATGACGGCTCAAGAGATAATGGACGCCAAAGCCCTGGCCGCCTCGAAGAGCCACAGCGAGGCCGAGAGGAGGAGGCGAGAGAGGATCAACAACCACCTCGCTAAGCTGCGTAGCTTACTTCCCAGCACCACTAAAGTAAGCGAAAGACAAAAATGTTTCACATATTTTTTCACTCGATGATCGTGTTGTCATGTTCAAGCCACACAAATGAAACACCCAGCAGAATTGCACGCGCACTCAAAGAACAAAAAAGCACAAAAGAAAAGGGAAGTAGAATGACACTTGTATAGTTATAGTTACATTCAGCACGCGTATAGCGAGGACAGCGTATTTTATGTTTGAGAGTGTCATCTGCAAAACCTTTTTAGTTTTGTCTACACAATAATGAACATTTTCTGCTCTCTCTTTCCAGACTGAGAGAGAAATCCGGGTTGAGATCTCTTTGGTTAGATTCTCGTTAATATTTGCTAGTTCCTCGGTAGACATATTAGACGACATAGACATAGACAGTGCCCTTCAAACCAAAACCTATCTCTCTAGACATAAAAAACTGCACTCTCCCATATATTGTTAATAACCCACCGTTTCCTTTTTGTTTGATCAATGACAAACATTAAGTTTTTTTCTTTTTCCTTTTTGCTACTCAACACTTCTGGTATTCCATCTCCGAATCTTCGGTGGTAGTTCCGAGGAGACGATAATCGAAAAGGGAGAGAGGCGTTAATGTCGCTGGGCTGACAAGATAAAGAGAAACCATTTTAGCAGTCGAAAAGGCTTCCCATGGATAATTCTTGCCGGATATCAATCACTCCGAGTCCCCTTACTCTTTTTTGCCTTTCTTGTTTATATAAACAAAGAATGACAAGAAATAAAGAGGAAAGAGACAAGCTAGCATTCTTGTCAGTCCATTGCACAAGATTACCTTTCTCCAAGGGTAAAAGAAAAAGATTCACCATGAAAATGCAAGCTTCCGTTCCCATTTTTTATGCTTCAGCCAATAGGGTATTCTAAAACCAAGATGGTGATTTACATGATAAGCATGCTTCGTTTCATACCTTTAGCTGGTAGGAGAATACACTTAACTTGCTATATGGAAAACCATGCAAAATGACTTCCTTTTGTCTAGCGACCGTTCTCATTCCTATTTCTTTATTTTCTTTTGATGTGATACGAACAGACCGATAAGGCCTCATTGCTCGCGGAAGTGATCCAGCACGTGAAGGAGCTGAAGCGCCAGACGTCCCTGATCGCCGAGACAAGCCTGATCCCGACTGAGACCGACGAGCTCACAGTGGACGCGTCGGACGAAGAAGTTGACGGCAAGCTCGTGATCAAGGCGTCACTGTGCTGCGAGGACCGGTCCGACCTCTTGCCTGACCTCATCAAGACCTTGAAGGCATTGCGGCTGAGAACGCTGAAGGCCGAAATCACCACGCTTGGTGGGCGCATGAGGAACGTCTTGTTCGTCACCGGTGATCACGATCACGACTCGAGCGGCAACAATGCAGAGCACCAAGAACAGCAGCAACACATACAACAGTACTCAATAAGTTCAATACAGGAGGCACTCAAAGGGGTGATAGAGAAAGCTGGTGGGGGCGATGAGTCCTCTTCTGGGAATGTTAAGAGGCAAAGGACTAACGTCAATATCCTCGAACACAGGTCTCTCTAACAATGTCAACCATATCTAAATCTTCTTCTAACTTCCTTTTTCTGCATCTCTACTCTTTCTTTCTTTCTTATTTTCCCTATGCTTGCGGGTGTTTTCTTTTGTCTTTTTCTTTTTGGAGGGTTTTGGTGTGTGCTTGTGTCTCTCGGCCACTAAACAGCAGGCAATATGATGGTGCTTTTTTTTTACCGCGTACACAGGCTCCATTTAATGGAGAAACAAGAGGCAAAAAAATGGTGTTGTACATGTGTGGTTGGTGGGAAAATTCCCGCATTATTTTCTGGTGCTTCTGGTCTGGTTTGGGCTTTTGGCAGAGAGATATGTAAGTTTGAAAAGAAGAAAGAGAGCGAGAAATCTTTTTCGTGACAGGAGAAAACTTCTGAGAAATCCCATTCAAGGAAATGTGAGGAACTGATTGCTCTAGGGTTTTTCGTTTGAGTCGGGTCCAGTTTATATCTGTCGATCTTCTGGTTGTTCTTCTTACAGTATATGGACAGTGTGTACGACGTACTACGTGTGCCATTTGGTCTCTCTGGGTTGCGTGACGATGATGTTCTCTCGTCCCAACCTTCGCCATACCATCGTCACCGTCTTCTTCAATGGATCATGTTTTCGAGGGTTTTTATTTGCACCAGCAGCCTTGCTTTGCTAAATGAAGAAACAGAACCCCAATGTGGCATGCATGTTCAGCGTTTCGTAGTGTATAGCCATTTTGCAACAGTTTAGTTAGGGAATGCTGTGCTCTTGAGGATCATCGTTCGTGTACTTATTACATGCATGTGTGAAGCTGTTGTGAACTATTTCCAGCTTTTGTTTTTTCTTTCTTTGTTTTTGGAGGGTCTGCTCGATGATTTGGATGTGCATGCAAGTATATAATTTAATGACAGGAACACTTTGCTCCTTCCAGATACTGTCCCCTTAATTTCTTGAAGGAAAATTACAGTCTGTTCTTTACCTGGAATGCTCTAATGCTTTGCATCTCAAACTAACTCACTGAACAAGAAAGCTTTTGTATTTACTTCGTTGGATCTTGCGCCCTCGTAAAGTGCAGTTTAGTTGGAATTATTAAATTTTCAAGATGGTGATCATGGATAACACAAGGCAATCAATGTATTGAAAATTGCAAAATTTCCTAAATGCCATTTTTTTTGGTCAAAATAAATGCTATTCAATAAGTGTATCTCGACATTCGTTCGTTAATAGAATCCTTATTTATTTTCACTTTTTTTTTCTAGTTAAATTTTTTATTTTTTGTTATTATTCTTTTCTCCTCATAATGTGAGAGAATGGACAGTATGACTAGCACAGATGTCTCTGGTAAGTCCTTGGAAAGGGGAGAGTACTACTCTGGTCCACAATCCCACTCTTGATTACGTTCCTTGGTACTATACTTGAGACATTTGTTGAAATTGTGCACACATCAAACCTGGCAATGTGGTGGGGTAGACTGAAAGTTATGTATAAACGAATACAGCATTTTTAGGATTTTAAATGCTGTATGGTGTGGTCTTTTTTTAATGGGTATTAGCACTTGCATTTTAAACTATCAAAGAAGGTTAAAATAATTTGAAATGGTCCTTTGCCAAGTTGCCAACATGGATGACAATGCAAATCAGTAGATGTTTATCAACTTTGTGTGTAACACAACAGGCGCCTTGTATATTCTGTGTGAATCACAATTCAAAGAGCACTGAGACTATAATGACAGCGCATCCCCATTTCATTCAAGATTTTCAATTTGCAAAATTGTGTGCCTTCATTATTTTTGCATGAAATATACATTTGGCGTTGCTATTTCGTGAGTTTTGGCCGTCTGAAATATTTAAAACTGCAAACTTGAACTTATTAGAATTTTGAAAAGCTCAATCTACAATAAAGAAGGCCCAAAGTTTAAATTTAAGCTTCAAAATTTACTAACCTTGTATATTATTTGCCATTTCATCATTATTTGTGTTCTTCTACTGATTAAATGTTCAGGCTATGCCCTAGTTGAGACATGACATACATCAAAGGTTCGCCAACTATAACTGAGACTGCACATTTAACATTTCTTGTTATTAAATACACTTATGCTGTTTCTTTTCCGTGCATTTTTGCCATTTTGATTGAGTAATTTTGGTTCTCTTCTTAATCCTATTTCTGTACTAATTTTATGCAAAATGCAGGTGCACGTACTTTTATTTAGGAAAATATTGCCTACAAATTTTCCGTTATTAACTTTAAACCTAATTTGCAGTAGTTAAACTGCAATAAAAACCTAATTGTATGTAAAATTCGCCATAAATACATTTTTGTAATATTAAAACAACTCATTTAGGCTGACTTTCCAGCCAAAAAAAAAAAGAAAACTTATTGAGGCTGACGAAGTCAATTGATAATTATGGTTTGTTTGACAAATTGAGAGTTATAGATGGTAAATAATGAAGGAAATTATATGCAGGTCATATTACTTTTTACAACCTGGTACTGAAAGAAATCTCTCTTTTGTCATCTCTCGTAATGATATTGGAAGAAGCAAAAGCTTGACATATTTTCAAGTTTTAACTTGCCATCTCTCATGATGGTTATACTTGTGTTATTTGTGGAAATTCTTAATCTCAAGTCATTTTTATTATTATTTTCCCTGTTCTCTAGTCTTCTTTGGTAGTTATATATTCTCATAGAAAATTACCAAAAAAATTTCTAAATCTATTGCATTTGTGCTAATTTAGTCATAAACCTTTCAATTTTGTCGATTTAGACCTAAACATTTTGGCGATTTGTCAATTCAGTTTGAAATATTTCAATTGTGTTAATTTAGTCCTAAAATTTTTTATAATTTGCCAATTTTGACCTGAAATCGCTAACGTGGTAATCTAATCAATGCTGACTGTCCTACGTGTGACCGACACTGATGTAGATAATTTTTTAATTTTGTTTTTAATTTTTTTATTTATTATTCCTTTTTGATTTTTTTCTTCTTTTTTTTTTTCCCAAATCTTAGGCGGTCGACCCTCACTTGGTCAAGGCAAGGGCATTGCAACCCTCACCCAGATGCAGGCAAGGGCTGCAATGCCCTTGCCCAAATCCAAGCGAGGGTTGTGACACCCTCATTGGCCAATGGACGAGGGTCACAACCCTTGCCTAGACTAAGCAAGGGTGTCGTGGTCCTCGCTGGCCAACAGGTGAGGGTTGCCGGCCCAGGTTTAAAAAAAATGAAACGAAGACAAAAAAAAACAATAATAACAATAAATTCATAAAAGTTTATAAAATTGTCTATGTTAGTATCGATGTGTCACGATGGACGACCGATGCTCACTAGGCTGCCATTTCAGTAATTTCTGACCAAAATTGGTTGAAAAAACTAGATTGGCAAATAGTTAAAATGTTTAGGACTAAATTGATCAAATTAAAATATTTAGGATTGAATTGGCACATGTGCAATAAATTTTTAACTTTTTTGATAATTTTTTCAATGAGTATATAGCCTCTTCCATCCCATGTGCACAAAATAATTATTAATCTACTCAGCATCGCTCATTGAATACGAAACTTTGTACTTTCATAAGTGCAAAACGTCTATTTTGATATGACTCGATTGTTCAGTCGAAACAATGGTGAAAATTTTTATTGGTGAGTATAAGTGGGATACCGTGCTCTTTAAGTAACTTGAGACCCTGAGATGTTTAGGCAAATCATGTGCGACTTGAATGCTTGACCGACCAATGTCAAATCGACCTACATTTGGTGTTCATGATTTGTTGAGACGACGTAAGCGATTCCAACTTTCACCTTATTGGGTTTTCTCAATTGGGCTGTGCCTAATGAATGCCTAAGCCATACCGTTCGACCGTGTTTGAACCTCCTCATAAGCCTTTTGGACCAGGAAAAAAATGCTCTAGATTGGCTCAAATTTGGGTTTGATCTCCACTTGAACATCTATGTTATTTCCTACTTTAGGCTACGCATGACAACTTACCAAACAGTATTTGATTCTGTTTTTTTGTTCCCAGAATCAGTTTGGGAATAGAAATGCGTTTGTTTAATTTTTTTATTCTGGACACAATTTTGTTAAAAATTGTTCCCAGAATCAGTTTTCAAGAATAAAAAAAAAGTGGCTTCTTGATTCTGGGAACAATTTTGAGAATCAATTTTTTTTTCTTCTTCCTTTTCTTGGTTTTTAATGTAGCTTCTAATGTCTAGCCCGAGAACCGCCCTCGCCAGATCTGACGAGAATAAAATATTTTAATAAAAAATATTATTAAAATAAAAAATATTTTACCAGTCATGGTCAGCGATCAAGCCATGGCCAATAAAAAGAAAAAAATATATTTTTAATAAAAAAATTTTAATAAAAAAATATCATTAATAACAAAAATATTTTACCTGCCATGGCCGGTGACTAGGCCATGGCAAAAAAATAAAAAATATTATTAATAAAAAAATATTTTACCTGCCATGGTCAGCGACCAGGCCATGGCCAAAAAAATAAAAATGTATATTTTAAATAAAAATATTATTAATAAAAAAAATATTTTACAGGCCATGGCCGAAGATCAGGTCAAGACCAAAAAAAAGAAAAATATATTTTTTTAATTAAAAAAATATTTTACTAGCCATGGCCGGCAACCAGGCCATGGAAAAAAAAATAAAAAATATATATTTTTAAGAAAAATATTTTAATAAAAAATATTTTACCAGCCATGGCCGGCGATCAGGCCATGGCCCAAAAAAATAAAAATGTATATTTTTAATAAAAATATTATTAATAAAAAAATATTTTACTAGTCATGGCCGGCAACCAGGCCATGGCCAAAAAAAATAAAAATATATATTTTTAATAAAAAAATTATTAATAAAAAAAATTTTTATAGGTCATGGCCGGCGACCAGGCCATGGCCAAAAAAAAGAAAAAATGCTTTTAATAAAAAAATATTTTACCAATCATGGCCGGCAAGCAGGCCATGGCCAAGAAGGAGGAAAAGAAAAAAAGAAAATAAAAAAGAAAGAAATATTAAAATATTTAAAAATATTATTAATAAAAAAAAATTTGTGGCGTTGCCAAACGCATTTCTGTTCTTTTTCTATTCCAGGGATGGAATTTTGGGTCGTTAACAAACGCCTTAAAATGCTCAGAATCAATTCCGGGTACAGAATAAAAAAGAATCATTTATTAGCAGAATCTGTTGCCGAGCACAAAATTGTTGTCATGCGCAGCCTTAATGTCCTTTCGCCTTTGGTTGGATTGACTAAAACAGAACATGATGATATTCCCCTGAAAAGGCATCGAAGCCCTGACAAGATTTAAAGCAAATCGTTATTGCGTAATGAGGGTGACATTCAGACTATCTAACCAACAGATGGATAGTGAGTTTTGACAGAGTTTCTCCTTGGTATGAAAGTTGTTTCTTAGGTGAATTACAGAAGCCAAACATGCAACAAATACAGAGTACAGACACTAGACTTATCTTGAAGAGCTGTAGAAGTATAATTCTGAAGTATTATTCTTCATCCCTGCATTGCCTCATCGTCATGTCAAATTTCAGATCTGCTCTTCCAGGACCTTCGCAAATGACCATCACCTTCCCGATCACTTTCCAGTCTTTGATAGCAGCGAACGCGAGGTTGGCCTGTCAAACACGAAGAGATTTAATTGAAGTTCATTAAAGTGATAAGAACGATGATGAGAGTCTGGGGTCCTCCTGACCTCCGACAGTGCAAAAGCATGAGAAATCTGGACAGTGATCAAACCTTTTGCAAACCAGGAGTGTAACTCCCTAAGGGAATTTTCCAGAACGCGGGGTCAATGGATTCTGTAGCTGCCCCAATACAGTCCATGCACCGTCCAGTTCTGTTTCGAAGCAGAAAAGTCAAACTATACCAGAAGGAAATATACTGAAAAGAAGCACACCGTGATTTGAGCTGGAAGGGCAAATAAAGGGGAAGGCCAAACTGCTATTGCTTAAATGTATCGTTAATAATATCTACATCAGCTGCTTGAACGACCCGCCCAGTTTCTTCTCAAACTGGTCTGCAAATGGAAACTCACCAGTTTCCTCAATGGATATGTATTGGCTCATTTGCTTGGTGAGCTAATATCTGCGGTGTTCTCTCATTTCACTGTTTCAAAGCAAGCAAGACAATCTAACCATAAAGGAATATCCGTTCCTGCCCCTCACAGACACCGCATAGTGTAGCGAGCAATGGTCTAGCACAAATCGGCACTTTACGCGAGTCCTAACATCCCCATGACTAAGAGAAGCTATTGCCATACTCTCATATAATCGTTTCAAGCTATCTCCATCACAATATAACTCAATGACCGGAGCACTTATTCCTTCAATTCTGATTATCTAAGATAGGGAGCCTCGATTCAGTTGAAATTCAATCATGTCCACGAGTAACTGAATTCAGGCCATGAATGAGACATACTTTTAACAATTTTTCAGCGAGCCATTCTGTCCATACTTCCAAACCCACAAGTCTCTGTCACTTCTCACTCGAAGCTTCCACTCAAAAATTAAGACAAGCATCTCGATTAAATAGAAAAGTGAAATAAACGAGAAGAAAACAGGATAGTTTGACTGCAAAGACGAAACGTTCCAACTGGCGCACCTTCACAAGAGCAATATTTGCAGGTATCAATGGGACCCGCTCCCCAGTTGAGAAGCTTCATGGATTCTTTTGTAAGCTTGCCTCCTACTGGATCATACAATACATCAACCCCTTTAAGCTTCTTTGCCTTGAAAAAACAACTTGACACTGGAAATGACATTTTCATTGCTCAAGTCTACTACATGATCGACACCCATGGACTTCAAAAACTGCACCTTTTCAGCTCCCCTACAAGTTTCACATGTGCAGTGGATGCCACTCTCATTACTTTCCAGGATAACAGCAAATTTATTTCGATTGAAGACTAACAATCTACAAGGGGTCAAGGGCATAAAATTTGAAAGTGGCCAATACCTGGCAACGGCAATAACAACGGCAATACCTGGCCGATTTGCTCTGCTGCAGTTCCAATGCCCCCGGCTGCACCGAGAACAAGCAAGACCTACATTTTGATCATTCATAGCCAGCATTAACTAAATGGAATGCGTGTGGCCAAAATCACCTGGAGCGAAAGATGCCAAACTAAATCCGATGACTACCAAAAAGTACTTGCAGATAATCAACTATAGGATATATGCCTGACCAGAGGTCAACTGAGCTCTGTGAACAAGAGCAACATTTGAAGTTCCAAATGCAATAGGAAGGGCACCAACTGCCACAAGATCACATGCTTCTGAAACCCGAAACCTCTAAACAAACAAATCACACCTTTATCACTCAAAACAATGAAAGATTCCTAGCCAAATCAACCCCACAAAACGTAAACAGCTAAAATGACAAGGTAGTGAAAATATCCATACAATTTGGACTCATCGGCAACAATGAACTGTGCGAACGACCCAAGTGCGCCAAAGGAACAACAAACTTTATCACCGATCTCTTTGACTGCGCCCAAGTAATCGGAGACACAGGAATGAGAAGGAGAGGTGGCTTTTCTTTGTAGCTTCCCAGTATCTGCATATAATTTCGTAGTTCAAGCTCATTGCTTTTACTCTCCCAAGAACTGAACTGGGTTTTCTCAATTCCGGGATTGAGTGTTTCTGGGTCCGGAACAATTGGGGAGCCATTGTCGTTTTCGATTGAAGATGGTACTGGCGCGAGAGTACGATCACCCAAGTTTCTTGCATAGCAAAGCAGCCATATAGCTGGCTTGAGCGACGGAAAATAATCAGATTGTTCTCACTATACTCTCAGTTGGGACTGTACAGACAGGCACTGATTTACAAATTTGGAATTTGTCAAACCACAATCCAGCTGATGCGATGAATTATTACTATTTGTTGTTGGAGAGTCTAGTTTTAGCTCGTCTTTTGATAGGAAAGGCCGAGAAAGAACGGGGACTTTTCAAAGGAGTTTACAAGAAGCATCTTAAAATATGCTGATTAAGTTCTCTTATCTTTTCTTAGTACTTTTTAGAAAATGAAAATCACTGTTCCCATAGGTGAGTCATACTTTTCATTTTTATAAGTTTCATTCTATAAATTAACTTTATCTGATAATTATTCGAGATTTTTTGTATATATTTAATATCTAAAAATAGATCGTCGTCTAAACTTTTAAAGAATTAGAATCTCACTCAACAAAGAGAGTTATTACACGAATTTTACTATTGATGGTCAACCCATCCATTGCTCAACTACTCTCTCGTTGGGCACTCTTGGTGACGAACAACACAAATAGTACAGAACTCGTCTTTACCATTTTTCACCCAGCAGCAAGTAAGGACGTCCGTTTAGCAGACGTTGCTGGTTCAAGCTGAAGCGTGGCGGGAGAGTTTCCCACGATTCAAAATGTCATCTTCCGAACAGAGGGAACAGGGGCATCTATAAAGATCAAGAATTTCCAATTCTTGGGCCAAAGAAGGTCAAGAATTGCTAGGTCTAATAATTATCCGTCTTCCACTCAAAATCTGCATCTTAACAGCTCCTGCATCAGCATAGGCCTCAAGGGACACTAGCCCATATGAGTGGGAAGGTTTTTCAGAGTCAAAGTTTAGATCTTTTATGAGGTGATGGTGGTTCTTCGACAATCAAGGGAGAGAATAAGATCAGCAGAAGGTTCCTAGCTTGGCAAATTGCGAAATCAAACTCAAGTTCACATCTTAAGGTTGTAGCTCTTGCTTCTACTTCATCGGTGAGTGGCTCAGGTGCAGAATACTCAGGTAATCCAGCCGCTGTCTCTGTGCTTTCGAGTCAATTTTATATTTTCTTGGGTGAATTTGTGTAAATAAGCGTTCTTTGCTTTTCTATTCTGTGTTGTAACTGTAAGAGAATTTGAGCTGAATTGCACGTGCTCAATTGTTGAGCAAATCGATGAGCAGCTGAATTTTTTCTTCTGAAGTATTCGATTTAATTGGTCGTATAGCACAAGGCACAACATTGAATGTTCGTTGAGTGTCCATGGGGTGCAGAGTAAAAAATTTGAGCAGCAAGTTTCATATTTTTTTTTCTTTATTACGTTGTTGTACATTCAACAGGAACAGTGAATGAAGCATGGAAATTGATGGTTTTTTTTTAGTGTTCGCCCAGTCGAGTGGCAAGCTATGAGAGCGACTCTTTAAGACATGATAATGCAGAGGGATTCTTGGAAAAAAGAAGAAGACAGTCGCTGGCATAGATCAAGATGAGCTATTGGACCCCGTCACTCCTTGCAGATCCTGATAGTCGTTTTTCCGAGTTGAAAGGGGTCCACAGACACCACAAGGTTTATGATGTGGCATCGCAAGCACGTGACTCTTCGGAAATGACGAGGCACGCACAGCTGCCTAATATTCCTATGATTTTGTTGCACGGGTTTGGAGCTTCTGTCTTCTCCTGGAATAGGGTTATGAAGCATTTGGCCAGGCTAACTGGTTCCAGAATTCTCACTTTAGATAGACCAGCTTTTGGACTGACATCGAGGGTTAAATCTGTTGAGCTTTCATCTAGAAGCAAGGATGAGAAACCTCTAAATCCATACTCCATGGCATTTTCAGTGCTAGCCACCTTGTATTTCATCGACTTCTTGGCATCAGAAAGAGCAATTTTGGTGGGGTGGGTAATGTATTTCTCTTTATACTTATACATCGTTTGTTGCCTATCAACTTCTCTTTTGGACTGCATGTGGTCATTGAACTGTCCAATTTCCAGTTTGATGAATCAGAGAAAAGGAAAGGTACTTGATTATGCACACAGCTCTCAATCCCCTATCTGGAAATAGCCCACACAACCCATCGGCTGCCAAATATTGCCAGAGAATTCTTTTCCCCTTATTGTTGTCATTTTGCTATGCGTTGGTATTAGACAGCTGAACTTTCAAAGTAAATTGTTATTCAGGCACTCCGCTGGTTGCCTCGTTGCAGTCAATATATACTTTGAGGCTCCAGAACGTGTTGCTGCGCTAATTCTTGTAGCACCAGCTATTCTTGCACCATATTTTTCTCATAGAGGCGACAAAGGGAGTGATCTAGGAAGAGGAACAAGAAGGAAGATAAATCATCCGGATTGGATGCTGCAGGAAACCCATTCTCAAGAATCTTCAGGTTCTTGTCACAGACCATTAAATACATTTCGGAGGTGCTAGTGCAAATGGTGAAGGGGATGGGAGGCATGCTTTCCACTGTATATAAAAAACTGTTGTCGACTTTCCTGTGCTCTGCTTTTGCTGTTATGCTGGTAAAGTTTCTTTCTAGACTCACTTCAGATAAATAATCTTTTTCGAGTTTTAATTTCATATTCTTTCATGTGATTCCTTTTGTTGTAATCTGTGGCACAAATTTCAGCAGTAATTGCTTGCATTTTCTCTTTTTTCCATGGAGGTTTTACCTCATGTTTTTCTTGTAGCTTGGCAAAGATTAGTAGTAATACACATTTAAGAGACTGGGTGATGGGCTCAATAGTGACTTTGGGTTATTACCGTGTTTCTTTCTTCTAACATTGGATGTGGAATGTAATATGGATCTTCTGATTTGAATACGTCAAAAACTCATTGCTGGACAGTAAGTGGTAACTACACTATAGTAGATAGTATTATGGGATCCCTAGCTGTTGAATCTCTGCTATACTAATGTTGATGTCTTTTCGTGGTTTTTGGGTAAGCATGGTAATTGATGAATTTGATATAGCTGCCATTAGAAATGCATGGCATGATCCAAACAATACCAACAAACATGTCCTGCATGAATAGACAAAGGTACTTGGTCATGTCATGATAATTCTGATCTTCTTTATATTGTGTTGGAGGGGACATGGAGTAAGAGTGCTTTGTCCAACCAACTTCCTTCACTTTAACGAGACTGCATTTCATTGATAAAACCACATTTCAGCCATAAGGAGTAAGTATTATGACAGAGCTCTCCTGGAGTGAACCACTGCAATGCTTTTGATGCCGACTCTGAATCAAAACCTGCACTTACAGAAAGACTGCATGAAACCTCTTGTCCAGGCGACACTGCAAACCTTATACTTAATGTGTAATCTGGAGAGTATTTTTTGGGAAGGCTACTTGGCCAGAACTAGGGAGGAGATTAGGACCGTGAGGTGAGGAAACCTTAGGGAGACCAACTGATCACAATTAGTGCCTACTCTAGTTGTGGATCGGCTATGCTAAGTCTGGGACATCAATTGTCTTGAGGGGAACCAAAGTGTCAGTAAAGGTAAAACTAGATTGTTGGCTAAACATTCCTAATGTAATCGGAGCGAAAATCATCACCTTCTAAACCTTCTCCAGTGGCTCTACAAGTCGGGGACTGATAAAAATGCTCCTTTTCCATCATAGCCAAGGCAGTCTATAATCTGTCTCTACATGTTCTATCTAAGTCTCAAAAGCTTTTCTTTTCTATTAATACTTCCATCTCCACAGGGTCAGGTCTAAAATGCACAAACATTGAATCTCCATTCCAAATAAGCTCCTTTGCACTAATGGAAAGAACAACAATCCCACTGCTGTAGTCATGTCATCTCCTTTATTGCCAAACTAAGGGCAGGAAAATTGCTGGTCTAGATTTTCGGTATTAAGAAGAGAAAGAAGTCGAAAGGTAATGAATTCAGATATCAGTTTACAAATTACTTCCCACCAAAGAAAGAAGTTTTACTCGGGTGTCTATTTCCTATGGCCTAGGAATGATTGATTCATTGACTTGCTTCTAATGTCTTTGCCTCTTCTGATGCAGTTTTAATTGTTATGGCGACGATGACTGGCTCGTTCCATCCTGGAATTCCCGAGAGACTTTCACAAGCCATAGCGGGATCATGTCTTGAAGTAATTAAGCAATGTGGACACCAACCCCATAAGGAAAAAGTAGAAGAGTTTGTTTCTGCTGTTGAGAAGTTTCCGCGAAGGGCTTTTAGGGGTTCACAGGAGCAACAGATTCTGCAAGCTGTATCTTAGTATTGTTATAGTTGCAGATGACCATTCGTCCTTATCATGGATCGACTGAGAAAGAGTTGGTCTTCTAAACGCTGAAGGAGTTTGTGTTCCCGCCTCTTTAGAAGTCGCATTCCTTTTCTAGAATCCAGATGATGGCCAATTTTTAGGTCAGTGAAGCAAGAAAATTTGTTGCTATTGCAGAAATTGACATGCATTATTTTTACAATTTTTGGGAGCTTAGTACTATGTATTAATCTATAAAATGCCTGTGGTGAAATCTTACATATGACATTGCTATGCTGTACAATAAGCTGTGCTAGAGGTCTTTCTTGTAAAATCTCTGCTTGAGCGCCCGACAGGGTTTGGCGCGATTAAACTTATGCAAGACTAGCAAATCATTGAATGGTCTAGCCCTGCAGATTCACCCATACCGTTGGAACAAGAAAATTACAATTTCAACGCCATGAGATGATCACTTTGTGTAGTGAAAAAAAGGAAGTGGATTTCTTTTGGTATTCCCTTTGGATCTCAATATCTCCGTATACAGCTGGGATGGCTTACGTTCAATCACAAATGAATCACGTTAACAAGTGTCCCGGCAAAGGATATACTAGCCAGTTGAATAAGCTTAATAAACATTTATTTGATATTAAATCGCTTAATTTGCAATATAAATTTCTAAGGGTAATAGTTAATGGACATAATCATAGTTTTCCAAAATTTTGCTGACGAGCGATTATTTGCCCATATCATAGACAGAGAATAGCTTCATTGCCACGCTATTAGCACGTCTCGCATATTTGCGAACTTGAACATTTGAAAGCTTTTACATATAACATATGACTATTGTCTCTGATCACAATCGAGAAGTTCATAAATTAGATTGATAATGCTGAAAGAATAATACATCTATCTCCACTTACTATACTATCATATAGTGGGTGTGTATATATATTGATTTGGAAACTTAGCTACGAATCTCACTCGACAATAATGAATTATAAAGATTGATGCATTATTCCTCCAATTTTGACATAACCCAACAAATGGAATGTAAAAGAGGAGATGACGTGCTGTGCTGATTTAGGAAAGGTACCTTCAAGATCTAGATTTGAATTGTATTCACAATCATCATATTTCTATGCTACAATGCCAATCGGGAACTCTCTCCTCAGACTGGTTATTTTATGCGTTCTAGGATACTTTCATTATCACCATACAAATCTTAAATCATATGATTTGACTTCAAATTAATAGCCCAAAAAATAAACGATTCAAGCCATTAAGCCGTATGTCATTGTGACTAGGGTGTCAATGGATCGGTTCGGGTCGGATTTTCATGATACCTTACCCAACTCGAAACCCTTGACATGCCTGCTTGACCAGACCCGAAACAAGATCCAAACAGAATATTACCAAGTGATCGAGTCGGGTCGGGTTCCATGTTTCACACAATGAATTAGCAGTAGGAGTTCGTCCCCAAATCTTTGCCACATCGTCGCCACGCTCTCGTCCTCCTAGTGGTCCCTCCAATGCCTACCGGCTTCGGATCGATTGGAGAAATCGAATCTAAGATCATGAATCACTTCCGACAAAGAGGAGAGCCGATCGAGCTCGTCCATCATGACGGCGAGGTCGTCGTCGATGCAGCGGGAGATGACGGCGTCGAGGTCGAAGTCGGGGAGCTGGTACTTGAGGGCGAAGGGGGGCGCGACGACGAGGGTGGGGGAGAGGGGGGAGGCGGCCGCAGAGGCGCGGTCGACGGTGACGATGTAGGTCTCGCCGCCGTGGTAGAAGAGGGACTTGGAGTGAGGGCATGGGGCCACGCCTACGCTGTAGCTGCACATGAGGCAGAGCTTCAAGGAGGCGGAGGGTCGCGGCGGAGAGAGATGTGGAAGAGAGACTGCAAAAAAAGATCGCAGAAGAGGTGAGAGAGGGAGAGAGACGTGGAAGAGAGACGTAAAGGTTTCTTGTTTGGTTTTCTTGTTTGGGATGAGCTTGGCTATCCAAGTCCAATAATTTGAAATAATACCTAAATATTTTTATTGTTATTCAAATAAGTTAAGACACAACTCGATTTATTACGAAAATTTCTTATTCAGGTCGGGTCATATTTGAGCGAGTTTTTTTGACACCCCTAATTGTGACTGTTTGATTGTATTTGCCTGCATTATAGGAATCAAATTTATTTAAGTTGTTATTTGATAAACTTTAAACATTCCTTCATTCCAAGCAACAAACTTTGCTTCTTGTGCTCTAGGCCCATTTGGCTCAACTTTGGGAAGGGACTTTGAGGAGTGCAAATACTTTTAAGTAAAAGCCCTTTGGGAAAATATAAATGACATTTGATAAAATCTTCTTTATGAAGTTACTTTGACCCAAGTAGTGATTGGCTAATTTTTTTTTTGCAAAGGGCTTTGGAACCTTTTTTTATTAAAAAAAAAAGTTACCCTTCGCCAAATCCAGCAAAGGGCTACGGCCGCTGGCAAGCCAGATCTGCCGCCGGCAGGCCAGATCTGCCGCCGGCAACCATCTCCCAAGGTCGAACAACTACCGACGAGCTAAATCTAGCGTCGGCAGCCGTCGCCCAAGGTTAGACGACCCTTGGTGAGGGTCGCACGACCAGGTGGCCATCATCGGGGTTGCTCGACCTCAGGCGATGAGGCCTGAGGTCGACGACCCAGGCAACGGCCGCCTGGAGTCACGCGACCCAAGCCAACAATGCCTGGGCGATCACGTGACCTTAGGCAGCTGTCGCTTGGGTCGGGTGACCTTGCCGGCCCCTCGTCGGCCCTTCACTGTCTAGATTCGTTGTCGTCAACCACCCTTGCCAGCCACGCTTTCGTGAAAAAGATTAACAATAACAAGAGGGCAAAACCAGAATATTAAAATTTGAATGAGGGTAATTTGGAAAGGGACAAAATAGTTTCAGCATTTGTGAAGTACCAAAAGCCCAATGCTTCACCAGAAGACACAGATTCGAGTGGCTTTCTACACACGCAGGTTGACCACATGCAAGTGCAAAGTAATCGACGCAGCTCTGCACACACACTTAGCTAGATTATCACCTAGAATTCACCGGACGGTAAAGAGGACAATAGAAGCGATGACGAGGAGGAAGAACAAAGAAAAATGGAAAGCTCACCTTTTGAGCATATAATTAAAAAATTCATGTTACTTGGGAACAAACATCTGCAGCACTAATGCCGATTGTTATAGACACTATCTCCTCCAAAAATATGAGCATGATGGTCTCAGGAGCAATGGTATGATCGTCACACCCTAACAAGAAAGAAACTTGCGAATTCAAAAGAACAAAGCAGTTGCCCCCAAAAAATGTTACTACATTCTACCACCGTAAAGGACTAAAAGGCCTGCCTTCTCCACAAATGTCCCATGGGCAAAAAGGGCATATGATGCGGATAAAAGATTGGAATGGAACCTGGCCTTAAATGTAGGCAAAGAGAGAATCCCCTAGAAGTCATAACGTGCCACTTTCGTAGCAAGATCACAGGACTTTTTTGTCCATACACATGCTTATATTATCTCATTCTCAGATGGCACAATTATTTGTCCATTGGTGGCATATTACCCTGTTGGTTGTGCTTTGTCATCATGTTTCTCAACCAGGTGTCACACCGCTCAGAATTAGCTGCACAAACCGGTGTCTCACAATGCCTCCTTGAGGTGGAAGGTTCTGACTATTTCCCGAGCATTGTCGTACTCGTTCAGCTCAACCAGCATCTTCTTTATCCTTCGGGCAAGCCCACTAGTCTCCCCCTCGGTCACACCAAACATGTGCTTTTTGTGCAGATTCTTTCCCAGTGAAAGCACAAAATCAACCAGCGGCTTGAGCTTGTGACTGCATAATGTACTCATGTTATGCATTTGATACATAAAAAATGAAAGGACCAATAAAACTTGAATATCCTGCTTCACCAATCATGCAAACATAACCATAAATCTAGTTAATCCTTTCTACCTTGATATATAAACATTATAATCTAGTTGAAAATCAGCATGTAATCCAATCTGATTCAGATTCTGATTACGTAGGCCCAAAACTACTGAAAAGGAAAGGACTGCAATATCAACAGGCAACTGACTAATTACCGGAGACACTTACACTGGCCAATCAGTTCTCTCTTCAAATAAATTGAGATTACTCTTGTATTATCACTCTACTCTCTAAATAACACCAACGTACGAGGAGGCACCAATATGACTCAATAATTAAAGAGTAGAGGACACACAATTCTTAAATTAATAAGTGTTCGCCGTTCAACATCACCGCAAAGCCTACAAAAGCATAGCTAGCAGGGGACAACTAAAGCCAACTAAAGAAAAGATGCATACAAAACGAATCCATGAAGAAGTTAGTTATTAAAAAGATAATAAGAAACCAACACGAAGTTAATAAATTTTTTTTATAATTATTCTTATGGTCAGTCAAAGATCAAATTACTCAATTGCCCTGATCATCTAGAAATCTGACACTCCAATGCACCTTTAAGTACATAATGCAAAAGAAACCTTGGGCACTTACGAGCGACAAGAGACGAGAACTAGAGCAGAGTCAAGATCAAAGTATTTGCCAAATAAATAACCCTTTGAGCAAATGAATAAAGTTTTCAGCAATGAAATTAATTGACTTGTACAACCACAGTCACCCACAAAACAAATAGTAAACATAAACTTAACAAGAATCACTTAATGCTTTATTAAAAATATTATGCAACACTGGAGAAGCGAAATTGGTAACTCGGCTTAAGGTTAGTCATAAATCTGCTACAAATAAGTCATTCATTACCTGCGATCACCGGACAAATTTGAGCCGGCCCAAACACCAGATAAAGATGCAATGATCCTTTCGGTTCTTGTCACTGCGTCATGAATATCTGATCCGATGCTCCAAACATGAGGCAAGATTTTCCCACTTAAAAGCTCATCAAAAGCAAGCTTCTCCAGAACTGGTAATGCCAGGATGTCTCTCCACAAACATATGTTTCTTAACAGACGGACAGACATGCCAAAGCGGTATGCTGCCAACCGTGCAGCACCAGGCACAGCCTTCATTACTAGAGGGCTCCAAGTTGGCACCTGTGGATAGTACATCAAAGAATTCATATTAAAAAACCTGCAATGCGGAGTTGTATGCAAGTATATCAAAATAAAGTGTTCAATAACACATACGTTAAGTTTTGCAACAGCATCTGCCAAGCGAGTACGGACTGCAACTAACAATTCAGCCAGAGCGTCACTGGAAGCTGGAACATAATTTGTGACCAAAGTTGTGGCAGCAACAGCATACTTGGTCTCTCTTGTACTAAGCATGTCCCAGGAATGGGCTATTTCATGATGCAAAATGGGAAGTGCAACCTTCTCTACCAATCCCGGAACAAGATTAGAATCAGAATCATCAGGGGCAAAATCACTTCCATCTTGTGGCAGACCATAATCAAACAGCAATGAATGCCTGAAAAGGTGAAAATAAGCTTCAGCCAGAGTTTGTGACAAAGTGTCAATACATAATTAAGTGCGAGTTCCATAGAAAATTCAAGACGATAAATCATCCAAGCAATTCAGAGATATCTCACTTCCACATGACTACAAATATTAGCAAGAGGCAAGCTGATACGTTACCATTTCATCTCGAAGAAATCAGAGTCCTCATGTAATGGGTCCCACTTTAAAAGTTCCAACCGAACATATGGAGAGAAGATATTGGGAACACTAAGTGACATGTAGGCATCGCGGTAGCTCGAAGAATAGTCTCTTTTCCATTTCTCAAACCGCTGTTTAACCTCTGAGAGCTGGGCATATTCCTCAGCGGTGTCATCAAATATTTGATCAGCAGTCTGAAGCAATAAATCTCTGTTTGACTCGTATGCTCTACTCTCACTATCACTCTCATCAGTGCTAGATTCTCCCTCTATTTTCTGATGAGGACTGTCCAACTCCATCGATGATGATCTCTTGGAATCAAATCGAGTTTTCCTCCGTTGTCGGGCGTCAGCCCTCCGTGTCACATCCATTCGTTTCTGCAAGTTCATATCTCTACCAAACTCATCCAACTTTACTGGCACATTCTTTTGTTCTCTCATTGCAGCAACTGCAGCCTGGCCTGCACTCGTCGCGGCAGCTATTGTTGCAGCACTGCTATCACCGTTTCTGAATACCTGCAATGCAGCATTAACAGCTACATCCATTTCCACCATCTCATCATCATTATCAGCGAATCTTCTTTCCAATACAGTTGTAGCACGTTCTTCATTTAATTTCTGCATCTGTTCCTCGAGTTCCTCAATATATGGAGCTTTATCCTAGAAGAGTGAAATGATATATGCTCTCGATCAGTAACCAATTGGAGCAACACATTAGAACTATAAATTCATGAAGAAATGCATTGTTGCAAGCAAGAGGACTCGTTTCATAAGAAGAAAAGGCAAAATAGTCATACTATTGTGCCCATGTACTTCATTACAGTATAATAGATGCAATCAAATCCAAACTAGTTTGCAGGCACAATCCATCACTTTCCCATCCTCCAAAAGAATTCCTAAGCAAATTGTCCTTTTTCCTAACTTCTCAAATAAAGTTGTAAAAGATGCCATCCCTACTAACCTTTATCCATGTCAACATACCTATGAATACTGGGGCAACGTGTGTGCATGCGGGTGTACTTTTTGTCTTTTTTAGGGCGGAGCAGAGAGAGAGAGAGATGCATTGGGTTAGGTACCGTGCTGAGTGTATAACTAAACAGACAAGAAAGAAACCTTTCCCACGGAGCAAATGAAATTAACAAGATGGTAAAAGTATATGCGTAAAAGAAAAACAAAATAAAGCCATACCTGGAGGAACTTACATAAAACAGAAATATAGTCACGAAGCTTTTGCATAAAGATGTACTTCTCACCAGCTGCAGATAGAGACTTCTCAAGTGTAGTGATATTCAACAATGAGGAAGACAAATTCTCATCAGTCTTTGCCAAAGATGACATGGTTTTGCCATGTGATTCCTGACAGAAAGCAAAAAAATCACATACATATTTACGTCCTCCAACTTCAAGAAGAAAAGTGTTTTCTTCATACATCAAGCCAAATAACAGATTGCCTCTACTGAGAAGAAGGGACTAATAGCCTGGTTTAACATTATTGGAAGAAAAGGGCACCTTCATACTCACGAATCTTGAAAAGACAGAGAGAATCCAAACACTTGCAAACCCATTTAGCAAGCAAAACATAGAAACAATATCTACAAGGGCATAAGAACTCATTCTCTCTCTTAGCAAGCAAAAGATTTTTTTTTTTGGTAAGGTAAGATGTATATATACTAATACGCACCACTTACAAAGAAGAGGAGTCGTACTCAAAAACCTCGTACCCGAGGAAACAGCGAAGGTGTTCCAACGGGTACAAGGAGAGCGACTAAAAAGGCTAGAAAGCCGCAAGAGATATTAACAAGCCAGCGACACCGGCCAAAAACTTTACAGTAGCTAAGCAAAACTAAGAATCAAAGATTGAGGCAGAGATGCCCCAGTTGGCTTGGATTCTTCGGTTGCGGGGAGTATCTTCGACAGGTTTAAAGGATAAACCTCTGTCTCTCGTCACCTTAATAAGATGGTTGCGGATGGCCGGCAAAAGGAATGTCTTGCTCCTAAAAAGGATGTCATTACGTTCCTTCCAAATGATATGGCATAATGCGCTGAAAGAGAAGCGAGCAATGCGTTGATGGAAACTGTGGCCTCCAATGACCCGAATGGCCCATCGGAGGTTGTCATGCCACAATCCACAATCCATTACGCAAGCAAAAGATTTTGATCCATGCTAGTCAAAGAAAAGGTAGTTCATCTATAAACCCAACAGTAGTAGACTATACAATGAGGCGAATGACATTGAAGAGTGAGATATCAGGAAAAGAAAAATCAAAGTAATAGCAAATTGAATGAGAATTCCGGACATTGGGCCGACTTTACATATGCTCGAACACAACATAAAAGATCCATTTTTACTCCTTACCAAATGCAAGACCCAATGCCATACGGTATTCATATCAATATGTTCAATCCTAAGAAAGATCAAACACCATCTTATGGCATAATCAGATGAATGCTTCAACTGCTTGATTGGTTGATTACATGTTAACTAGACTTAAAAAGTGAAATGATTCACCTCTTGCTTCTGGCCTGACATGTCGCAATAACTTTTTCTAACATAAAAAAAACCACATATAGATTTGGAAAAAAAATTGCTTAGACCTAAATCGTTTGTTTTGCCCAAAGAATTTATCTCAATTTGGTCTTTCTCTATGCCTGATAATCGAAGAAGAATACTCTTAAAAGGAAAAGGAAAAGATATGAATTCAGGGTTCAAATGGGATTTACAAAAGGTAGAAAGCCCGGCTTTGAAGGTATGATCTGCAGAAAAATGGTTGCTTTCGATTCCAACGAAAAAGACGAAGCGATAAAAACAAGGAGGCATGTAAGTTAGGTCCAACAATCAACCTTCAAAGGAAGAAAATGTCCAGGGAAATTCATGGAGTAAAACAAACCTAGGAAATATAGCAACTACCTATATGCCTACGTGCTTACGGTACCAATACCCTGTCAACTGACCATTTTCAGCATTAGCATGTGATAAAAGTAGTCAGTTAGTACCTTTACCAAAAAAAAAAAAAAAAAGTAGTCAGTTAGTGCTAACTCTTCATTTGTATAGAATGATCCAGAACCACCAGAGTCTGGAATTCTCCCAGATAAAGTACCACGCGAAGTCTGCCATCTCTCACATGGGTATTAAGAGAATACGAACTGATCAATGTGGGTTCTTAGAGGATAAAAAAAACAATCGCGTGATGTGCCCAAGCTCCATTCAAAACAGTAATTATCAGTATGGACATCAAGGAGTAGTGGCTATCACAACATTATTTTGATTTCCCAACTAAAGAAGCTATATCAGCCCAGCCCTCATGAGATGCAGTTAAAAGATACCCTTTTTGGTATATCACATAGCAAAAAATTCACACAAGAGTCCTATCCTCAAACTTAAGCTCACCGCTGTGGACCAACGCTAACACTGATTCTATCTAATAACCTGATCCCAAACTTTCCAACAGACTAAATCTTAAAAAATGACATCTATTCAATTAACCTTCAGAATCCTTAAGTCACTACGCTCAAAGTACCCATATATCTTTCTACAAGGCCCCAGGTCAAGATAAACAATCAATAGACAGAACTCACTAAGACCCCACTCTGTACTAAAATTCATTTTGCCATTTCATCCTACAATGCAATTAGGCAAAGAGAACGCTAACTATTCACATAAGTAAGTAATAAAATCACAGCGCTGGAAACAAAAAAAGAAAATACAAACAGATTACCTCCAACCTCCTCGCACTATCGCACAAAGCCTTCATAGCAAGCTCAGCCTGCTGCGGAATCGACATAACATCCAACCCCTGCCCCGTAACCATTGCCCCTCCTATCCTTGGAGGAGGAGGGACAGCTTCCCCAATGCTTGGTGCAGGACCATAACCCGCTGCAGGAACTGCATATGCATACTTCTGTGGCTGCTGCACATTATGCACCACAGGAACAGTACTAATGTTACTGTTACTAGTTACTCCCCTGGTAGTTCCATCATCCATTCTCTTCCCTAATCCCTTCCTAAACTGCTCCTCTTCCCATATCTTTTCCTCCTCGTCCTCATCATCCTCAAGCTCAGTCTCTTTTCTCAATGGCACATCCACCGCCCTATCGTCAAAACTCTCAAAAACACCCTTCTTTCCACCCTCAATCTTCTCTCCGAACATGGCGATCCGCCCCTGAAACTCCGGCTCCTCATCGCTCAACCCCTCAGCCGCGCCATGATTACTCCCTCCATCCAGCGAAATATAGTCTGGCGCAGCTGCCCGCGATTGCCTCAGCCGTTCTCTCTTTGCCCTTATCGCATTTATCATCGCCTGATCAGGAAACGACGACCCGGACAAATCCTGCCCCTTTGCGATTCCAATCGCAGCCAACCGTCTCTCCGCATCATCTCCGTACAAATCTTCCCTTTTCTCCTCCAACGCCTTTCCCTTTTCACCCTCTTCCTCATCAGAGCTCAATTCATCCACTTGCTTCAATGTTTGATCGACCATGGCCTTGGGTTTCACGAGACCCTTCAAAACAATGACCGGTTCGGGTTTAGGGTCGGACTTGGATTCCGATGCAGTAGCATAGCGAGAGCTGCTTGATGAAGCAAGGGTCCTCGTATTTTTTTGGAGCTCGCGCAGGGCTTCTTTGGTGTAAGTGCCAGCTTGAGGAAGGACATTTGAAGGCAAAGGAGTGGCGGGCGATTGGCGATCCTTGAGGGAAGATATTTTGTGAGAAGAAGAGGAGGAGGACAAGGGTTTGCTGGGGCGAGAAGAGGGTCTGGAGCGAGAGCGAGGTTGGGTTTCTTCGTCGCCGTCGTCGTCGTCGGCGAAGCTGAGAAGCTTCGGGGCTTGGGGTTTCTTAGGTTTAGGAGGAGCTTTGGTGGCAGTGGCAGTGGATTTTAATGGGATCTTCGTGGCAGTGACAGCGGCTCCGTTGGGTTCATTGTCATCATCTTCATCATCGCCAGCGCGGCGGCGGAAGTTTTTGGCTCGGGAGGAGCTCATGGCTTCTAGAAACAACTTGATACTCAGATAGAAGAGCCACAGAATCAAGATTTTGTCCAATCAAATCATTCCTCTGATATCCACCTACAAAGAACCATCACAGATTGAAGAAAGGTAAGGTTGATGCATTAACCAAATTCTGACCTACAAAAGAAAGAGAATTATATAAATTCTTGATTTAATAAAAAGGCTTCCTTCTTGCAGTATTTTCACAGTGCACAATGGTCTTAATACTCAAAGTATTTCACTTAAAAGCAATATAATTGGAACACTGATCATCTATTTTCCAAATCCTAATGCGCAAAATCTTAAAACACAAAGCGATCAAATCACATATAATCATCGTTTGAACGAGCTTAACAAAAAAATTCATGAGACATGGCAATTGGCAACACGATTCAGCTTCCACCCTTCTAAAATCGTCTCTTTAAGGTAATTCAACGTATTTCTATGCTAAACAAGCAATTATCAACATTTCGCCGGAAGCCAACTGCAGCAAAACCAACGAACGAATCACTTGACTCGATTCAATCATCAAAACAACAAGTCCTGGACGCCCCCAAGCCACGCTAATCAAAGTCAGGACTCCAAATTCAGATCAGCAAACGTAACAAGCAAATTGACCAGCAGATAATCACCAAACGAGACACCAGATACGTAAAAAACAGGATTTCTTACGAATGCCGACCTTCTCAAACAAGTAGCCGTTCCCGGAACTGCTCGCTCCCCAGTGCCTCCTCAACACAGCCCGCCGCCAAAGAATCAATCGAATTCGAAGCCTAACCCAACACGGAACAGAGGGAAAAGTAAGAGGATCGCCGACCAACCCAGAATCGCGACCGACATGAACAGAGGAATCAACATCGTCGCAGGAGGGAGGGGGGATTTCTTTTCACCCGGAACGACCCGTCGGAATCACAAATTGAACACGGAACAGAGAAACCTTACCCGCACCAGAAGGGCCTGTCGCGAGCGAAGGGGCGAGAGGGGGCGAGGGCCGCGATCGCGAGGCCGGAGCGAGCGAGCGAGTGGACTGGAGAAGACCAGGGCAAAATCGAGGAGGAGGAGGGCGAAGGAACTCAACAGTGGCACCAATATCAAAACGAAGGAGTAGGGTTTTATCGGACCGGTTCCGGTTCGGCCCGGTTCCGCGGTGGAACCGGCCTGGCAGGTCCGGTTTCGATGATTTATAACCGGTAACCGGACCGGTTTCCAGGGCCGGTTCGGTCCGGTTCTCGGTTAGAACCGGAAACGGTATGCGCAGCCCTAACCGCCACATTCATTCTGGTTGTTTCAACCGGTAAGGGCCGCCCTTGCCGAAAAGGAAAAAAAAAATTTGAAAAAAAAAAAGCAAAAGCAAGAAAGACGAAAATATCCATGGACTAAAGTACAATGGGGTAAATGTATCATAAATAGCATAGTTTGGGATTTTTGGTGTCACAAAAAAAAGTTCAGGGCAAATATGTCACGGGTGGTAAAATTTGGGAATTTTTGTGATTTTTCCCCAATTAATTAAGTTGTCCTCGGAAAGTTCGGTTTAAGTGCTCGTGGGTGAATGCGTCTTGTGAATTTAAGGAAATTGCATTTTGCATCGGACTTTCGAAATTTGTGATTTGGTCCCTTTGCTTTTCAGATTTTTTTTTGCAATGTACGCCCAGATCTTTTGACATTCTTTGTAATGCTCCCCAAGTCTCTACATTAGTTATATCAAAATAAATTGATGGAAATTAAGGAGAATGAAAAAGGAAACAAATTATGGGAGGGAGAGAGAGAGAAGGGGAGGGCGGTGTTGGTGACTGTGGCCACTCCTGCCACCACCGGTCGCTGGCTGCTATAGTCGGCAAATTGGTACGAGTGAGAGAGAGAGGTTTGCTATGAGCCGGAGAAGATTGGCTTTTGTTGGGGTGGCGTGAATTCGATCAAAGTTCAAATGCTTAAGTAAATTGTCTGTCAAGATCGACTCGGACATGCAAAAAAAGATTGAAATCAAGATGGTCGTCGTCGGGGGCGACCACAATGCCCTTCACCCCCTCGCCGTGGTAACAACCGCCATCACCGTCGCCACCCTGCTCCTCCTCAGGCCCTGCGCCATCCCCTTCTCTTTCTAAACCTAGCTTGTTTAGTTCTCGGTTTACTGTTCATGTTGAGAAACTGTCGATGGCATTGCAATTCTAGACATTTGACAGGACATTGCAAGATTCATAAAAATATCAGAGCATGAAATCTTAAAACTTCAAAAACTTAGAGGGCAAATTGTAATCTTCTCATCAAATCTGCCCTCCAATGGGAATTGATTTGTCAGGATATTATACCCTTGATTTATCTTTATTTAATAATCATCACATCACACCTCATATGGCACTTAGAAGAAGTAAAAGTTTCAAGACTCAAATGCAAAAATTGATAAGACATAACCCATCGTTTAGGCTTACTCACGCTTTCTAAGTTGGGTGGGTTTCGCTTGAGTTCAATTAGGTCGAACCGTGCCTCGAAATTATCCATCATTGCCGAGGCCCGCACCAGCTAGTCTTTGGACCCAATTAGCCTAAGTTGGCCACTTCGCCGCTCGAACCATGGTTAGGGCCAATTGAAATTCTTGTCACGTAGACAAGGCATCAAAGTAAATTTCTCCCCTAACACAAGGTCACTTGGGCAAACCATCCAATCTAATCTAACAAGGAGATGAATGATAAAACCACTCTAATTTCTGCCTCGGGCAAAACCTATTTCCGATTTCCAACTTCTACTCACGATACATGGGAACTGAATCGGCACCGAAAAAAAAGGTTTAGAACTATATTGGCATAGATACAAATTTGTGTAAGACTTTTGTCACACTTTTCCCCACAATACTCTATAAAAAAATGTAAGAATTTGCAAGTTTTAAAAAATTACATATACATATCAACATTTGCACGTTACAAAAAATTTCGAGTATTTCGCATCATATACAAACCCCCCCCCCAAAAACAAAAACTTTGCATCAAAATTTGTAAAGATAACTCCATATGGGCCCACGGTTCTTTCTACCTTTTCCCAATAAATTCTCGTCGGTAATAAAAATATTTTTTGTTGATTAATTATTTAAACGATACGAGTAATTATTTTTTTGATTAATGTTTAATTTCAGTTCATAAAATACACTTTCTGTTGATCGATTAATTTTTGGCCGTTCGGGTACTAGGCGATCGGAAAAAGAATAATTTCTTCAAAACAATCTTCGTCAGTTTTGACGGAACAAGGAGAGCTAAAGAGCGATTTGGACGTGAAAGGGCGAGGTTCCTCTTTAAAGGGAACCGATGGAAAAATATTTCAGGCGGGACCCGTTGACCGCGGTTGACTTTGACCAGTCCAAACCGAACCGCGCGATGGAGGACCACTTTATTTTTGCTACCGACTCGCGAAACTTGTCTTGACATTATTTTAATTCTTTTGCTATTAAAAAAGGCGATTTATCTTTTATTTGTAAATGACAATTTATTGAATGGCTGATTACTCTAAATTAGCGACAGCTACTCCGCTCTTTGGACGCCACGTGTCCAGCAGGCCTTATCCGGAGGGATTTTGAAGTCCTCCATTTTCCCTCTCTCCCCTCCGTTCTCGTTCGTTTCCGGAAAAATATTTTTCCGAAAAATATTTTCTGCATTTTTCGGTGCTCGAGAGCAGGAAAATATTTTTCATGGGAAAACATTTTCCTTCCCCACCCCTAAATCCTTCATTGTTTTGAGGAAAATGATTTCCTCTTTTCACAAAAAGGAAATCATTTTCCCCCAAAGTCAAGGTAAAATTGCCCATGAGAGAGAAAATGTTTTCCGTAGAAGAGGAAGTTGATCGCCGGTCACCGCCATCGCTCGCCACCGCCGGTCACCAAACGCCGCCGGATCGACAGTAGCCGAATACCAGAAAATATTTTCCGAAACTTTTTCATATTGGTCGCCGAACACCAGAAAATTGTGTTCCAGGAAAAATTTTTTCAGGAAAATGACTTCCGGAAAAATATTTTTCAAAAAGAGAATATTTTCCGGCAAACGAACGGAGCCTAAGTCTCCGTTACTCTTTCTCTCTCCCTCCCTTCTCCCATTACCTCATTTGGTCTGCATTTTATCACTAGGGTTTTGAGAAATGAGAAGTGAAGAGCGAAGAAGAAGAAGTTGATGCTTTCACACTAAGGAAAAGCAAGCAACGAAATCAAAACGAAGATAAACACAACCGATACATTAGTGAAATGGAGACGCGGAATCGGATTAAGATGTCAATTCGAACGTGAGATCTGAAAATTTTGGTTATGCACGATCTATTTTGTAAAGGCGATCTTAACTCAACTTTTCACGAGGCGAACACATGAGCTTATGGTGCGACCGCGTGATAGAGAACCACTTGTTTTGCCGCCGCTTGCAGACCCTGTCTTGCCTTTACCTGTTTTTTTTGCTAATAAAACAAGGATTTATCTTTTATTTGTAAATGACGATTTACTGAATGGTTAATTACTCCGTGTTAGCGGCCACTGCTCCACTCTTTGGACGTCACATGTCCGACAGGTCTCACTTATCTAGAGAGATTTTAAAATCCCCTCACTTTCTCTCTCTCTCCTTTCCATTTAAGTCTCCGTTGCTCTTTCTGTGTCCCTCCCTTCTTCTCCCATTACCTCATTTGGTCTCCTCTCTATCGTTTTGAGAAATGAGAAGTGAAGAGAGAAGAAGAAGAAGCTGATGCCATCACACTAGGGAAAAGCAAGCGAAGAAATCAATGAAGATAAACACGATCGATAAATCAGCGAAATGGGGACGCAAAATCGGATTAAGATATCCATTCGAACGCGGGATATGAAGATTTTGGTTATGCACGCTATATTTTGTGGAGACGATCTTAACTCTACTCGAGCTTATGGTGCGACCGTGTGACAGAGAATTACTTGTTTTGCCGCCGTTCACAAAACTTGTTTTGCTTTTACTTTTTTTTCTGTTGTTGATAAAACGAAGATTTATCTTTTATTTGCAAGTGACGATTTATCGAATGACCGATTACTCCATATCAACGGCGCTTGCTTCACTCTTTGGACGCCACGTGTCCGACAAGGCCCACTTGTTCGGAGAGATTTTAAAGTACCATCATTTTCTCTCTCCCCCTCCGTTTAAGCCTCCTGCTCTCTCTCCCTCCCTTCCTTCTCCCATTGCCTCATTTGGTCTCCTCTCTGTCACTTGCGTTTCGAGAAATGAGAAGTGGAGAGTGAAGAAGAAGAAGAAGAAGCTGATGCTATCGTACTAAGGAAAAGCATGCAAAGAAATCAACGAAGATAAACACAGCCTATACATTAGTGAAATAGAGACGCAAAATCGGGTTAAAATGTCGATTCGAACACGAGGTCTGAAAATTTTGATCATGCATATTTTATTTTGTGAAGACGAACTTAACTCTGCTTTTCACGAAGTTAGAGAGAGAGTTGCTTGCAACGATGAAATAAAGAAAAAGGTAAGGATTGCTAACGAGATAGAAGATCAAAATAGGTAAAGGGAGAGGGGAGGAAGCGAGAGAGCGTAACGGGGGGACCGGTAACGGAGGGACTTCGAAATCTCCCGTATTCTATCGGGCACGTGACGTTCAATGAGTGGAGTGCTCGTTGTAAGCCTGTCGGACACGTGACGTCCAATGATTGGAGCGCTCGTTCGTCACGTGGAGTGCCGGGCCTACTCAAGATTTTCAATTAATCGATTTGATTAAAGTTCGATTAATGGCTTGAAATGCTGAACAAAAAAGGTCGACCCACGAGATTAAAGAAGAAAAAGAGAATGAAAAAGACAGTAGTTAAACACTCCACTCCGCTGCAACAGGGGGATTTTCATTTTTTTTCACCTCTTGTTTTTTTATATGTGCTCTGCTTTCATCACAGGGAGATTCAAACTCGGAGGGAGCGAGAGGAGCGTCCCTCCCTTTTGATCGCCGCCGCCGCCGCCGCCGCCGCCGCCGCCGCTCGCAATGGCTGGGTAAGCGAACTCCGGCGTCGTTCGCCGATGCGGTTCCCTGGTCGATGAGCGTTGACTCTGCAAAAGACCGTGCTTTACGTGCGATCGAGGGGTGCATTTTGTGCGAAAGTTTCGACCTTTTTGAAAGATTGGCCTCCTTTCTGCGATTTGGAAGAGGAGGGAACTGATGGGTATCGATTTATTTGCCGAGGGATGATGAATTCCCTGCGCTCGAGCGGCCCCCTTTTTTCTTGTTTTCCTGGCCAAAAAGAAGGGGGAAAAAAAGTTACTTGATGCGCAGTTCTCACGGTTTGAGCTCCGTGTTACTTGGAATATGGGGGAAACGGAACTGATTATACGGTGCATACCGAGTGTCGCTTTTGACTCTGTGGTCATGGGTTTAAAGTAGCGTTTTTTTTGCCTCAGATAGATCAGCTAGGTTTTTAGTCTAGAGCCTGCACCATGTTTGATTTTAGATGCGGTTATTATGCTCAGCGTGAAATGCAATCCAGATGCCTGATCAGTCAGATAAGTTTGGTCCGATGACCTAGCCTTAGGCTCAGTTGATGAATAGTGAGTTGTGCGATCCATGTACCGGTTCTTGGTTCTTTTCTCTCTAGCGACATCGTTTGGACTTGTTTGAGTCTTCTGTATTCGGATCACCTATGTGGTATTTACTCCTTTAGTTAAGCATTCGTTGCAGTCCATTCTTTTCACGATTAATTGGGCACGTCTCTTGATGAGAAGGTGCCTTATTAGGGAAATGGCTGCTCCGCCAAAGTGATGTGCCTTTGGAAGGACTCTGGGTCCGACCTTAACATTCTTGTCTGTGTGTTCAATAATGCTTTGCATTGCATTCCTTATGTATTACCTTGGCTCTGTCCGATAGAAACAGTCGAGGCATTTGTATGCGGATGGTCGCCTTTTGTTTGACATTTCCCATAAGATTATTTTGTTCGTTGGTTCCCATATGATGCACTTTTTTCCATTTAAATCCTGATTTTTAATACAACCAACCGAAGACGTAGTTTGCAGATTGCAAGAGATATCTGAATAATAGTCATTTGCGAAATAGTACGAACTATTTCTAAAAGTGTTTGTTCCCATGAAAAACAAAATTTATGCTTTTAACACTAGCTAGAAGATTGATATCTATATAAAAAATTACCTGTCGCTACTTGACAAACTTTTGGCATATTGATATTATCTTATCCTGTCAAAATTTCCATAAGCTTTTAAGAAAGAATGTCACAACTCATAAATGGACAGTGGGTTCATAGCAATTGTAGGCTTGTAGCCATACCTTTAAAGAGAACAATTGTCTTAGCAAACCTGATGCCATCAGTTGCTTGAGTCGTGATTTTGAATAAGCTAGCATATATATTGATTTTAGGGAGACAGGGCATGGATTTTGTTGGTCCTACAGCTTTGAATTGAATTATGTCTTGCTTGAGGAATATTATATCACATGTTTGTCATTCCATGTCTATCTTTCCTTTTAGCAGTTTCTTTCAAGCATCTTTTTCGTTGTTTGGTTCTCAAGATTTGCTTGTATAAGATCATATGGTGATGTTCATGCTTTTTATTTGGGGCTAACTCTAGCTAACCTCTAGTGCGGTGTGCTCGGAAGATTGACCGTACTTCTTTTCGTAACATGTGCAGACCATCCTGGCTGGTGGACAGTCATAGAATTGCAACAAAAATCAGGAGCGCTTCTGGTGCTTCTGATCCTGAGAAAGTAAAATGGAAAAGCAATCCAACTAGAGCCTGTCCAAAATGCCTACATGTCATTGATAACAGTGATGTATGTTGCTCCCGTCTTGCTCATTACTGTCTCCTTAAGTTCTGCTTTTAAGCTAGCAAATGTATGAAGTGGTGGACAGTTTTCTGTCAATATCTGTTTCGATAGTCAGCAATCAGTTCAGATAGGCCAGTAAACTGATTTTGCAGAATTTGGCTAAATAAGTGAGCAGATGATGTTTTAAGAGCTTGAGATCTTTTTCTTCCTCCCCTTTGTTCATCCCCTTCTCTTTGAATCCTCTCTTTGCATATCTCCAGGCTTCTTTTTATTTGTACTTGATCTCTGAACTCTTTATCATACCTTTTAAATATCTTAGAAGCTCGCCTTTTTATGCAAGTCATTCTTTAGATTATAGGTTCTCTGTTAGATTGATACAATATAAATAATGTCCTGCACTCATCAATAAGTTTGTTATTTTGTAGCCCTTAGCTAGCTTTCTTTTCTCCACTCTTAGGATTTTTTTCTGGGTCCATCGAATTTGTCATTTGCTTCTTCTACTCTTTTATGATTTGCTAAGTTGTTTGGTGTCCATATACCAATTAAATTAGCTGTGGCTTATCTTTCTATTGCATTTGGGAGGTTTTCCTTTTCATAATTGAGTATATGGTATCTCCACGTTTATGTGAGTGCAGGACATTTGCCCTGTCGAATGCACCTCTTATTGAGTTTTTTGAATCACCTGCACTTATGATCTCATTTGAGTTAATTGCCATGGTGGTGGGTACTATATATAGGGACCATGCCTGACTTCAGAGTTTGACAAATTTCTTTTGCTCGAAGACTCATCAATGCATGACTTAGGGTGTGATATGCCCTAAAATTTTTCCCTTGGCATTAGACACACTTGAAAGATGTAAATATGAACTTTTTTCAATTGTTTTGCTTTGGGTTTATAAGGTCGCATTCACTTCCCTTTAGCTGATAGCGTCTTGAAGTAAGTTAAATATGACAAAAACCTTTTATATTTGGTAGCCTCAACTTCTGACATCTATTTTTATCTTTTGCTTGCCTACTTGAAGTGATATTGTTTTTCTCATGATTTCCAAAGTTTTTTTTTTTTTAAATCTTTAAAGCTATTGTCAGCAAAAGTGTTATCTTATGTTCTTTATTGAAGTGAAACTTCTATATGCGAACTCATCTGGGCTTTTGCAATCTCTCCTTCTCCAGGTTGCACAGGAGTGGCCAGGATTACCCAGGGGTGTGAAGTTTGATCCATCTGACTCAGAAATTATGTATCATTTGCTTGCAAAGGCTGGGTTAGAAGGTTTGAGATCCCATTCTTTTATCAATGAGTTTATACCTACCGTTGATGAAGATGATGGGATCTGTTATACGCATCCTCAGAATTTACCAGGTGAGCAAAATATTCTACTACTTGTTGTGGGGATAGTTCTTGTACTTGATCTGAGCTTAAGTGCATCCCACAGGTGTTAAACAAGATGGAAGTGTAGCTCACTTTTTCCACCGGGCCATTAAGGCTTACAATACTGGGACTAGAAAGCGTCGAAAGATTCTTGGTGATGATTTTGGTGATGTTCGTTGGCATAAGACGGGCAGGACTAAACCAGTGATGGTTGATGGCGTTCAAAAGGGGTGGAAAAAGATTATGGTTTTGTACACGAATCTGCCCAGGGGAGGAAAATCTGAAAAAGCTAATTGGAAGATGCACCAGTATCACCTAGGAACTGAAGAGGATGAGAAGGATGGGGAGTTTGTAATATCTAAAATTTTCTATGATCATCAGCCACAACAGCTCGAACAAGGTGAACAAAATGAACAAAATAATCAGGAAAGAGTTGATGCTACAACGGTAAAAGTAGATCCTGTCAGTCCAAAGTCTGTGACGCCCGACCCACCTCGTATAGAGAGGCGATCTTGTGATTCTGATCAGGTTCAGGATTCTGCTTGTGGAGGCCCCCTTGCTCAGGTAAAACTACTATTTCTCTGCTGTTGCAAGCTGCATCAACTGTCGTCTTTCTATGTATCTATAGAAATTGAACATACACATTCCCAGCTTGCTATTTTACTGATCCATATTTTCCTGTCGTAATTATTTTAGGATACTTGAGAACATTCTCAAAGGCTACATCTTTACTCATTAACTTAACAAAAGAGTACATAGATGGCTCTATTTATAGAGCATGAGAGATACCGAAAAAATCGTAATTTGTTTATTTATGACCACAATTGACTATTATCTATAGATATATTTCAACACTTGTGGCCTCCTTTTCTTTAATACTTAATTTGGATAATATCAAAAAGTGCATAATCTAGTAAGATAGTGCTAAAACGGTTGATTAATGCAAAAATCACGTCATGTTCGTGCAATTTCATCATGATTAACGGGTTATCACTTATCAGTAGAGTTTTTATTCCCCTTTTGCTGACATACATGTTTGAATTAAAATTTGGATTATTCATTTTTTTCTGCCTTTACTGCTTGCAATGAAAGCATGCTGAGATGCAGTGTGCGGATCCTGATGGTCAACTGGAAATAGAAAATCCCCAGCATCATGAGCAAACCTTACAAAATTCTGCTCCGCAAATGACAGTAGAGAATGATCACCAGGCTGAGGAAGACGAAAAATGGTGGGATAGTGAGTCACAGAATCTACTGGATTCGCAACAGCTTGTGGAGGGAATGTCCTTATGTGACGAGTTTCTTCAATCTCAATCTCCTAATAGAGATGGAGACATGAACCACCATGTGGAGTCGAAAAAAAGACCCCTTCTTTCTGATTATGCTAAATTAGGACCTGATGACTTGAAGAAGGATCTGGAGGAGTGCCACAATCTGGCAATTGATCCAGCAAATATTGAGCTTGATACCCCTCCTGATTTTCGATTGAGCCAGCTGGTACAAATCCTTTTTCTATTGCTGCCTCTTCATTTCCTCAAGTAATATACAATTTTCAATTTGCTTGCTCTCCATGTTCTTTTTAGGAATTTGGATCACAGGATAGCTTTGTTGCTTGGGGCGGGAGCAAGGTGGTCGACTAGATCGGATTGAGGCAGTTTTTTGATGTCAGGTTCATGTAAATTTGGCCCCCGTCACCTCCTAATTCGTACTTTGTAACTGTGCATTTATTAGAAACTTGAGATGTAAGTAATGGCGACGCAGTTTTTGTTTCTATGTCCTCTGAACTAAAACTCTTCTGACATTGGTGAACATGCCAATGTTGTAAGACATGTTTGATAAAAGTATGTGAAGCTTATTTCCTAACTGTTGCCAGAAACTAACAACAGATTTATTTCTGGGTGGTTCCTTGTTTCTTCAATTTCTTGTTTATTTAATCTTCAATTTCTTGTTTGATCTCAAATAAATTGTGTAGAAATATGTGCTTCGATTTTACCTTTCACAACTTGGAATGTCTGAATGGAAATTCTCATTCTAGCCTCTAGGTAGGATTGGGTCATAATTGGGTTGTGTTTGTTGTCTAAATCCATGGGCATGGCAGGGTAACCTCTTTGTACCTCCTCTTCCCTACTGTAGAAGGTGATCATGAGAGATTTGAATCGAATTTTTGCAAAATGAGTTTGATTCTTAGAGGATGTGGACCGATCGAGTCTTCTCCTGTCCTACAATACCTTTGGTACATTCGGTACTCTGTCCACTTTCTTCTTTTGAACTTGTTAATATCTACGCACATCTGTATTCCGATGTCCGATTCCTGAAAATGGCTATTTGTTGAGAGACAGTTGATGAATATCTCGTATAGTTATGTGCATCCAAATTACCTAACTCCTCGTGGTTGTCGGCGTCTGTCGATGCTGAATACAACTATAAAATCTTCACGGATAGAGTTGCGCCAGTGAGAGTTATGCGTTTAGTCATCTGGCTTACAGATTATGACATTCAGCAAGAAATTGCTCGAGAAGAACCTTTTCTGGAGGGCCAGGATGCTTATGGGAAGCTCCCTTAAATAACCCACAGACACAAGCTAGATGGCTATGCGTGATTGTAGGGAAGTGCCTAAGCTGGACTTGTTGGTTTGTTTGGGTTCAGTGTTTTCTTGGCAAAGACATGAACAATGTTGGGACATGCTGTGTTGTTAAAGAGGCCATGGTTCTGAGTTACCGATGAATCTGACGAGCCTCTCTCTCTTTATGCCATTGCTGTTGAAAACAGACAAAATTGGGACAATGAATGGTTGGGCTGTCGAATGTTATGTTGCGAATAGGTAAAGCGTTTGTAGCCTGATTTTTCAGTCAAGCTCGACCTCGACGAAAGCCATTGCGAAATCAAATTGACATGATTGAAAGTAGCTGTCCATACAATGTACTCAAGTGCTGGGGAAAGTTGTGCCAAAGGACTGAAACTGAACTTCAATTGCACTCTGGCCACAAGGGAAAAAAGAAAGTACTCTAATTGCACATTGCTGCCATATTTTCATAAAAAAAAAATTTGTTGGATTGCACTTAACTATCCTCTGGTTTGAGCTGATATTAAGTTTCACCCAATATTCTTTTTCCTTTGCCGTCACTACACATGAAAGGGGTTAAAGAAGGAAAGGAGATATGGACTTCTGCTGGACAACAAGATAAACTAGGATGATAATTCTCAGTGGAGAGAATAATTGCTTGCAGACCAATGCGGAGGAGTTCTCTCGGCAAATAGACATGTAATGCACGGGGGTTGATGTCGACACAAGAGCAGGCATCGTGCTCGGAGCGCCGACAATGACTATCCATCGCGATCCGTTGAAACATCATTACGAAATATGCACAATGAATCCTAACATGATAAAGACACGATGTAGTAAATTTCTAAGATTACTTCACGACCCTTTAATGTTCGTCTTGGATCAAACTGTTTCACGTGCTAAACATTAACCCGTGATGTTATTGATGTAAAAAAAAAAAAAAACTTGAAGAGCTTGCACGAGCTCTGTGAATACTCGTGCGTGACAGACATTATTGGGGGAGGTGTGGTGATGATGACGAGGATGAAAGGAGGAGGAGGAGGAAAAGTGTCAAACGAAAAGAAACCAGTCACATGGTGGGGAGAGAGAGCACACGTGGGCTTGATAAAGGCCTGTCAAAGCTTTGACCATTCACGTTCATCTTTGTCCTTGTCCTCCCTCTCTCTCTCTCTCTCTCTCTCTGGTGTGGCCGACAGGAGAATATTAGATGAGATGAGAGCCCCATTCAGCTTCAGCTTCTGTTTCTGTTGACCTCTCTTCACCACTCTCTCTCTCTCTCTCTCTCTGACCCACAGTTAAGATACCCGACTGCTCTCTCTCTCTCTCTCTCAGTATCCAGAAGATAGGACGAACACTATATATTTGCATTGCCAAAATGAAAAGAATCATATTAGTCTTTATGCAATCGACTTTTGAGAGTTTTGAGTAAACATCAATAGTTTTGACTTACGAGTTGCGAGCGAAAGGAAAACTTGAACTCTTGGACTTTCTTTTTTTCAAGAAATATATTCACGGGTAATTTTACTCCAAATATCCCGAATCAAAGTAAGACCGCGAAGAACATGTAATAGAAAATCTTGATTAATATCGATGTAGGGTTGTTGGTCAGAGATTTTGCTCACATATCTTCCTCAAATATAAGGACGACAAAAAGGGACAGATAAGAAAAAACGACTTCATTCGTGCTTTATTTTGCCTTTGGCCAGTGCACGTCCTTTTTGCTCGCTCGTGCGAGTCCATGGGAACAAACAAATTTGGACGCTATTGCCTGCTACCGGATGGATAACTACGACCATACGCGTGGCATAAGCACTGAGGAAAAATAACTATCATTATCACAAACGTCCAAAGTTTGATCAGCCCACTAACCTCCGGTTGTTATTGACTGATCATAAGAAAAGAAATCCCATGATTGGCTGAAGGAAAAACTAATTAGGCATAGGATTGTGCATGCAGTATGCCTTTAAATGTCGTTTGGTAGAGGACAACACCATCAAGATTTACAGATTACTGGGATTATATTATGCCCTCTTTATGCTGAGATGTAGTAGGAATGACAAGCATCCATTTCAGATGACAACTGCCCACAGAAGGCCAGCCGAGGTAGGTATAACTTGGAAATAACAGTTCATCATGGGAGGTATTATCACCGGACCATAGGCTGAGGAATTTTATCATTGCAGAAGACATTACTTGGGAATTAGAAGATATGCTCTTCACATTCATTTCCAAGAAAAGAAGAAGAGCATTGATACACTCTCGGAATTGCTGGACCGAAATCAGAGCCAAACACTCTCAATGGTCCGGCTCTAATTTTGATTACACCAAGGGCATAGTAATCGTGCGAGGGAATCGGGGTGCTTTTTCGGCTCGAAGAGACGGACTCCATAGCAATTTCCCAGAAGAAGAATGAAGAACAAATGATTACACTTGATTTTAGGTAATGGTGTTTCCATATATATACATACATACACACGGCTGGGGGGCACAAGGACCTCTTACTCTTAGCATGCTAAGTGCCTAAGCCAATCTTTGGATTTGCATAAAATAAAGAAAGATTAGGGCTTGGAACTTGGGAGTCAATTGGAGATATCAGAAAGTACAAAGACCAACGCCAAATAATTTGGCACTTTTAATGATTATTTGGGCCTTCACGGTAGTCAAACAGATTGAGATGCACCGCTCTTTTTGCAGAATCTATCTTGTCCAAATAAGATCACTTTTGGCTGATCATTCACTCAGACCCTTTACGATGAAGCTCAATTATAGCATGGAAAGCACCAAAAAGAGACAAAACAAAATGATGGACAAAATGTAGGACTCTGTTTACTGATGCTGATCAAAAGATGATGGAGGAAGAACTTGGAAAGTCAAGGGCACTTGAAGATTCAAAAAGTTCAGAAATAAAGGCAAGTTCTCAGCTAGAACATTAGGCGAAGATTGCCCTAAAAGACCAAGGAAAGTGAATATCCAGATTGTGGAACTCTCCACGTGTCCATGTTTATCAGTGTTACGCAGTTTTGACCTATGAGCATATGGTCAATTCACACTTTGTAGAGGGAAAAAGCTGTAGAAACCATATACCAGTAGAAGAATGAGTATGAACAATGATTGGAAATGGAAAAAATACGAGAGAATTATAAGAGCTTTTTGATTAAGCTGAAGTTATCCGATATACATATGTAGCCGATTAGGAAAAGTGATACAAAACTTGCTAAGTCTTTCCTTCAAAAATATCATCATCATCATCACCATTGCAGTCGCCGCCCTGCCGCTATGTACACTCCACCAAAAAAATTTGGAAAAGAAGAAAAAAAGAAGATAAAAAATCCTCTGATTCCCCCTAAAAACTAAGACTTTTCTTTAGTCATGCCAGCAAAGGAGCATGACCACACATCTCCGGATGATGTAGAGCTTGGCCTTCTGTTCTCTGAGAGCCCCACCAAGCCCTCTGCTTGATAGCCTCCTCTTGGAGCTTCCAATGCTTGGGCTGCTCAGCATCTTCATTTTTGTGCTAACTTCACGGAAGAAGAAGAACAAGATTGATGATTTCTTGAGAGAGAGACTTGCAAGGTGTGTATTTGAGGCTGGTGAGTCTGGGCGATTGAGTCATTGGGTTCTTATAGGAGGCGGAGGGTCGTGCTCCCTACCCACATTGGTCTAGTAAAGAGCCAACTATGGGGCATGAAAGGGCGTGCGCTTGTCCCCTAACCCACCGGACAAGCCCCATCTGGGTCCACAACCCCAACACCATGCAAAACCCATTAAAAAAATCAATCCCAAACAAGACCTAACGTGATCGGTATTGGTATGGTCATGCACATACTTTTTGTATCTTTTGATCACTCGGTGTTGTAGGCACTACCCACCAGCATATTGGGTCGGCCACTGTTTCACTATACCTTAGAAAAATCCCATCTTTTTTATCAATCATCAGTTGCATTCAACATGGGGTATGATAGGGGGTGATGATAATGCAACCTTGTGTCTTCATGTGCTTGGACTAGACTCTCTTTTTTTCTATTTCCAGTTTGTGTCGCATCCTTTGTTGTTGAATTGAATCCACCCAAACAGGCAATATGGGGTCATCATCACAATCAGTTGGATCCTACACAACACTGCACACATGTTCCACCCCTATTGCTTGCAAGCTTAGGGAGGACAATAATGAGGCTCATCTTGTGAAGCATTTGACTAATCCTAGAGAGGGAAAATCAGAAAAAAGAATTGACGTGGGGACATTGAGTTGCATTATGTGAAACAGCTAGGTAAGAGATAACGTTATTCTAATCCACAGGACCGTAGTCTGGAAATTATTGCATGTTCTAGGTCATGATAGAAGGAACCAAGCAAACCATCCCTATTTTTTGAGACCCCCTCAACACAACTTGGCTACTCCTATGGATGGTGTACTTATTAATCAATTGAAATACTGTTGTGTATGGCAATGTCGCTAAACATGTAGCGAACACATGCAATATTTTTATGGTGAAACCATAGCTCTCTGTCCCTTGGCTACATTTCTTCCACTGACCATCCATTCTAAAACAATTCCACACCCCTCAGAATTAAGAACGAAGGTTTTCCCATAAACGGGTTAATCCGCATGCTGCGAATCGTAGAGTCAATGAGGACCGTACATAAACTAGGAAGATGTGACAGAAACATATGACGTATTTCCATTTGATAATTTGTTTCGGATTTCTCACGCGAATCAAATAGTTTGATGCGCCTCATAGGAAACAGCTACTTCCCATGGTCAAAGAAGTGGAAATCAAGATTTTGACCTGCCTTTTTTCCATCAAATTGAGCCGTCCCTAAATATACACCTTTTCATGTAAAGAGCTCAAAGCCCAATCAGTCAGTGTTTGAGTTTACAAATGGGAATATAAAATAATTTGTTAACAAGATCAATGCAGAGAGAGAGAGAGAGAGAGCCACTTGCTTGGTCTCGTGTTCCACCCACTTTCAATCAGGACAATCTCTGCACTGAGCCTTATTAAACTAAGCGAAGCTGCAAATTTTATACTGATTTTCTCTGAACAAAACTAATCTGTCAATCTCGGTTTGAGTATCAGTGCTCAGAAACTTTGTTGCTTCTTCCATCCTTTCTCCTCTGTGCTTTCAGAGTGAGACATGAAGATTCTCTCTTTCGGTGTCTGTCAAGTCTCAAACTCGTGGTACATACCTTGAAGATGTTCGCTGTTCGTAGAATCTTGGAGTCATTAATGCTGGGGTAATTGTTTTTGTTTTCCTTCAACTTTGGAGTCCATACTCATGAGTTCTGGACCAAGAAATAATGTTTTCACCACCGTGTCCATTCTCATGAGCATTGCCAAACTCAATATTTTCATATCAGTTTATCTTTTTGCGTGAAAAATTGTGACCCAACTTAAGGGAAGATGGGAATTCAACATACCCAAAAAAGCTTTGAGGATTGAACCATCACTGTGTGGACAAAGCTTTAATAAATTAATCTCCATGATCAGACTGTCCCAGGTTTATTTTGAAGTGTTCGATGCTGGGCTCTGATGTACTGTCTGTACATAAAAAAAATGGGCTTGTCGTACTCCACGGGTCAGAGTTGCACGTGAAGTTCTCGTGATTCACAATGCCATTGCCTCTTCCAGACTCAACATTATATTACACTTTATAACTCATTTCAAGGTTTCAATCACATTGTTTATCACTACTCCATCAAAACACTTGTTTTGGCAGTACATTAATGATAAAGCCTTCTTGATCTCTTCAATCTTCCAGCGGCCAATGACTTGGCATGGAGGTGAGCTACACGAATTATTCCATATGCATAACAACGGTGCAATAGTACGGCTTGACCAATAATATAGTTGTATCCTTACGTGCACATCAGATATTTGACAAGTATGATCCAAAAGGAAACTCGTATGAAGGTCATTTAAATGTTAGTATGAAAATAAATACTGTATTGTTGCCACACCGACATATGCGAAAAATATTTTCGTTCATCGTTCTGTTAACTAGACAGTCAGCAAGGTAATCGTTGGTTTATGATAAAGTACAGGAGTTGAGTTATTAATAAGCGACCCTTAGCCTTGGAGATCCTCAACGTGCCTCATTTATGTGGCAAACCAGTGCTGTGGTTAACAAAAAGCATTATATGGACTTGAGTTATGAATAAGCGATCCTTGAGCCTTAGAGATCACGACAAAGACAATTTAGAATTTCAGCCATTTGGTGGTGGTGCTCTTAGAAGCATTTGGGTTAAACCTAAAAGAAGCTGGCAAAAGTGGGATGTGAAATAGCTAATAGAACATGTTAGACAAGAAACACTTGATTGTGTTTGATATCATTATCAACTTTATAACACTCTGAAGAAATGAGAAGACATGAATTCAGAGTACCCCAGTTTTCTAATAAGCAAAAATTAACTACATCTATTTCTTTTCAACTTAGAGCATCACTCTATTCCTTTGATATAGTAACGATGGCTAGACAAAATTTACATGAAGATTAGAAAAGGTGTGCATATATTTACAAACTTCATTCCTCCCTAGGGATCCACCGGCTCCACCAGAGGCTCTTTCGGCGCTGGTTGAGCTCATCCATGCTCTCATTTAATGTTCTTAATATCTTCCTTTGGAGACGGAGAGCTGAGGCTAGAGCATTTCTTGGAGCAGTTGCCTTCTGTTTAGGTGCCATTTCCTGCACAAAATAAGCACCCCAAGGTCTTAAAGAAAGATTCCCACGATTCATGGGAGGACGAAATAGAGCTGTACAATGCGCAAGAGTGTTCTGATCAAATTATACCATTACCCCTTTTGTCTTCAAAACTACTTGGCCTTCTGTAAACTTATTTTCTTCTTTCTTTAATCAAGTTATCAATGAAATGAGCTATCACGCTTACAAGTAGCTTAGTAGCATACCTCTGCGTCCAAAAAGCAGAGAAAAAGTGGAAAAGAAAGACCTTTGGCAATGGGTGAATAGTGAGTTCTTTGAATGGAGGAGTGTCCTCGGTGTAATTTAGAAGTGAAAAACTACAGTTGCGCCGAATAGTTTAGATACTGACTCTAAGCTCCTGGAGCTGAGCTTCTGTGAAACCACCATCCTGCTCTGTCCCTGACTTAGCCATCAGCCGAATTGCCCATTTGGCAGCCTCCTCATAATCCTGTTGCGTGGCTCGAAAGAGCTGCAACCTCAGTTTCTGCATGAAGGATAAAACCAACAATCCTTCTCTATCGAAGTATGGATGAGCTAATGCTGCCTTTGCACTAGTTCTTCGCCTAGGTTTGAAGCGAACCATTGATGTGAGAAGTTCCCATCCTATTCCACTATCTAAATCTAACAGCTCAAACCCCCGCCTTAGATCGGGGCTGGCGCGGGGTTCTAAGCTTCTTCTCCATGCAACCAGATCGTAGTCACACCTTTTGAGCTGCCGGTTGAATTGTATGAGACTACTATCGGTCCTCAATGATGGAAACGCCTGTATGGAGAGCAGGCTGTCTTGAGTTAATGTAGCTTATTGCATGAAACAAACCATAGTTATAGCATAGTAGAAGGAGACAAATCTACAGGAGTTTTAGCTTTGTCCCTGTTACATCTTAAACTACGTGCAAGTGATGTGCAGTTCTGGCATAAAAAATCCAGTGTCCTACTATGACCAATTTATTTAGCCATCTCCGAAGTCTTCAATAATATACCTACCTTAGTTTATTCCTGGATTAACTGGGTTGTGTTGTAATTAGATGATACCTACACAAGATTTTCCAACGTTAAACCTTGACCTAGTGATAACTTCAAGGTTTGAAGTATCAGCTTTTTGAATGTCTACCATTGACAAAGCACATAACATACCATGTCATCATACTCCCTCAAGATGATTTTGCATGCAAAATCTCATGACCTTACTGAAAAACGAAAATTTTGCTCGATTTTCGTGTACATTTTATCTTCATTGTAGATTAGCTTCATATAGCTAATATTTTGTGAAAACTAGATTAAAGTGAATCCAAGGAGGGACACGACCAGTGGTGTGAATAAAAGGTTCAAGTCATGTAGTGAGATTTCTAGGCCTCAACAATACTTGCAAGGACAAGCTGATCAACCATAGATTTTCCCCTGGATAATATCAAATCGCAGCTACAACAAGCTCCAATGCAGACATGTTAGCTCACCATTTGTAGAAAAATGAGACCAGTGCTGTAGATATCAAATCTGTCTGGCAAATTCATCTGTTTTAAGGAAAGCCATCAGAGCTAGAAAAACATTAAAATCGAAACAAAAGGAAACTCGATGTACATTAATCAATCTTAACAGTCTCATGGTAGACGTCAAACCTGCCATAAAACTGGGGAAAGAGCAGTAGCCACTGGAGCTGAAGGTGCAGAGGGAGTTTGTGTGCTCATAATGTATTGTTCTGGTGCAGTGTACCTAAGAAGTGACGAACCAAAGAGAATTGTCACATTTTATAAGAGGCACAGTGTCAAAGCAATCTAGGAAATCAGACAACTCAAAACAACCATTTAGAGAGGTCAAAGGACAAGAGAAAAATTCACATTATTAACATATGGAAACCATGGCACATCCAACACTTCAGTCAGGTATTGATTTTCAAGAAATGCACAATATTTCTCGTTTAAAGTTTAACAAAGCCATATCAATCCATATTCTGTGCTAATATGATCATCAGAAGACATAATTACCACCAGCATGATTCTCTCTCTCTCTCTCTCTCTCTCTCTCTCTCTCTCTCTCTCTCTCTCTCTCTCACAATATTTCTTGTTTAAAGTTTAACAAAGCCATATCAATCCGTATTCTGTGCTAATACGATCATCAGAAGACATAATTACCACCAGCATGACTCTCTCTCTCTCTCTCTCTCTCTCTCTCTCTCTCTCATCAGAAGACATAATTACCACCAGCATGATTCTCTCTCTTTCTCTCTCTCCCTCTCCCTCTCCCTCTCTCTCTCTCTCTCTCTCACAATATTTCTTGTTTAAAGTTTAACAAAGCCATATCAATCCGTATTCTGTGCTAATATGAACATCAGAAGACATAATTACCACCAGCATGACTCTCTCTCTCTCTCTCTCTCTCTCTCTCTCTCTCTCTCTCGTGGTTTTAAGGGCAAAATGAGAAAGGTGGCATAAAGGATAAACGTAGCTAACTCCATTCAGCGAGAAAAGGTATTAATGTTGTTATGTCACCCTTGGCCGGAAATTCAGAGGAGAAAAACAACTTAGAAGGCATGTTGCCTCTTGGAAGAAAAGGAGACCCTGGATCCCATAGTCATTAATCTCTATGGTTGAGACAAGGGCATATCGCCAATGGCAATCAAAATCTACAGCGAAGTTAGATGCAATCTTTGCATGTCCTATGAACATGAAAAGGATTACAATTGTATAGTACCAAATTCTTGTACAAATTTTTTTGACATGCTTATACAAGGCCAGCATTCAACAGTACTCGCGTGTTTGAGGACACTTGAGATTGAAAAAGTTACGACCAATAGGTTCAGTAAAACCATTCATAAGGAGATCATCATGCTGTCGGCGTGCAGATGATAACAAACCTAAGCACCCTTGCTCCCAAAAATTGAACCTTCAACATGTTTAAACAAATCTTAGACATTTTGCTGGGACCTGATCAGCATGGACCATTTTACTCAATTACATCATATAATATGTCTCCAAATGAAGTAATTAGCTCTGTTTATACAAAACATGCAGTTTCAGGACTAACAAAGTAAAATGTAAGATGAGTTTCTGTAGTATTGATGTGTATTTTTTGTCAACATTGTTCTACACGCATGTCTTCTCCACACAGTCGTGATCTAAATGCTGATGAGATGCCACATTTAAAAAATGTGAAGGATGATACCTTGGATCTAATAGAAATTCCTTCGGAATATAATTGATACCCACTCTAAGATCTGCTGCTGCTCCAAGATCAATTATCTTGAATGTACGAGCACCTGCTCAATTTCAGGGGTAATATGTTGTGGTTTATGAATTATCAATTTTTTTCTACAGAAAAGAAACGCAATCAAGCTGCTGTTACCATGCTATCAATACCTTCAGAAAATATAATGTTCTGTGGCTTAATATCCCTATGCACAATGCCTGTCGAATGAAGACCATCCAGGCAAAAGAGGATCCGTCTCATGATAGTTTGAATGATCCTATTCTCCCTTTCAATTCCTTTCGGCAAGTCCTGTACCTCCCCGAGAATCATTGTTTCTACCTGACAAGAAAATTAATCATAATTGAAGATGGCAATCGAGGACATAGACTGATCTACAAAGGTGAGGTTGAATGCAAATCTCAAACAAATAAAGCACAAAGCAATGGACAGAAGATAATAGATGAAATGATCAGGTATTACGACCATCTTCCTTTGTTGAATACCTAGCCACACAACATTTAGATAAGTGTCTCAGATTCCACGTTCAGTGCCTCAGTAGCCATGCCATTGATTGCAAAGAAGGAAATTATCATAAACTTGACTATGTGTAGCGCAACTTCAATTGCTACATCCTTTGCTTATAAGAAAAATTGTCGAGTTCTAACCAAAAGAATGAAGAAATTGCAATATATGAAGACAGTAAGAGGTGAAAGGAAGAGCTACTAACATTATAAGGGAACTCTTTGCTCTGCATCAAATCTGCAAGTGTTGATTCCCCTTCAAATCGCCATATAAGCCAATATTCTCCTCCTTTCTTCGAAGAATTCTGGAACCATTTTCATTTTTTTGGGAGCAACTTCAGAGAGAAGATACAATGCGAACTAGCAATGAAGCAAACTTGTGAAAGGTGTTTTCTCTATTTTTATATTTCCACTCAAATTAAAAGTAAGCCCACAATTAAGCAAAGAATCTATATAGAGCAAAACCTCTAGAAAGCCATATAGAAAATCGGCACAGCTACTAGCACAAGCTCTTCGGACACGTTCATTCATCCAAATCTCGACCGCACCATATTCAGTAGCCTTCTTCAATACCAAGTCACCTTCCTTCTGTTCAAGAGCAAGCAGCAAGAAGGAATTAATACATTGAATTCACACCCACAACAGCATAGAGCCCATTTCACCTCTGCCACTGTGAAGTGTAACAAGTCTGCACACTCACGTGCATGCCGGCACTTCTTAATCACCTCAAATGATACAAAAACCCAAAAATAATTTTCACGATGATCAGCAAGCGACTAATAAACAAGAGCACCCAACTTTGAGCCATCACACAGCAACAACCTGAAAGCTCATACCTAACACTTTCTTTTGGGCCCTCAAATTAGGACAGAGACTCGATATCAGGAGTCCCTGTAAGAGCTATACTTACATTTGAAGAAGACTTCTTAGCCAGTGAAGCCCTATAAACGACACCAAAGGCTCCCTCGCCCAACTTCTTCCCCAGCACGAAATCATCCTGTTCAAACACGAAACCGAACTTCATTTAATCAATTACTCAAACCCCACCAAAATCGCAACTTTCTTTAATTTCCAACACCACACTGACCTTCCTGAAGGTGGGTCTGAACAATCTCTCGGCAAAAGCAAGAAAAAACATGTCAAAGAACCCAGGAGCCACACCAGGAGTCGCCCACAGGTAAGAAAGAGCCCCAAGAGCCAAGACCGCACCTGGGGCCGTGAGCGTCAGGCCACTGGACTTGGGGAGTGTGCTTCGGTAGATGATGTCCCCACACTCCATGACCGTGCACGGAAGGCCCACGCCGACACCCAGAAACAGGTCCTTGACCGCATCGATCAGGTGGCCTCCCGAGGCGAGAACGAGGGCTTTGGGGTTTGAAACGAGGGTCCTGAGGGGAAGTTTGATGGCGAGCTTCTTGCCCAGAAACGGGGTCGTCGTCGTATTTGAGGATGGCTTGTGAGACTGGAGCTTGATGGTGGAGGCCATGCCGACTCCTCCTGACGCTGCGACAATGGCCATGCCTGTGGGAGTCACAGGCCGTGCGCGCGCGGTGTCTTGGTAGAGAGGACTGAGAAAGCAGGTTGCTCGCCCAAAGAAAAATGCTGGCTTCAAATTGAGACCACAAATACTGATTTTTCTTCTTTTTTTCCTGGGGCCAATTTTGGGCGCGTAACGACAGTTATTTCTGGTAATATTTGTGGAGAGGAAGAGGAGTGGATGGAGGAACATTGTACGCCACAAGCTGTACGTTTGACATAAGATGGATGGGGTTGGGCTTTTTGTCGGGTGCTATAATATCTTTTGGATATCGTGCTCCAATGTCTTCTTTCTTGTCTTTACAGATGTAGCAAATTCAGCAACACAAACAATAGTTTATGTAATACACTGTCTGTAAACTCATTTCCAACATCTTTGTCAGTAATTTGAGACCGTTTCTGGATGACTTGATAAATAAATCCTAATCAGGTCAGCTTTATGCCCGGAAGGAGAACTCACGACAGTGTTATTATAGTTAAGGAGATTCTCCGCAGGATCGAAACATACCAAAGAGAGAAAAAAGAGAATGTCCTGCGGATGTCCTGAGTCATCTTATCGAAAGGGAATGTGAGAAAGGTACCTGGACACCTATAGGAACGTCCAGAGAAGGTCCTGCCTTCTCTCATTTGTTTTCTGCTCATGACTTATTTCTTGACTGCGGTAGCTATCGATGCTGGTTGTCAGACAGTAATTGGCACTTTGAATCGTTCTGGTGAGACGTCTGGACAGAAAATAACTTTGAAAAGTCCCAAGTTTTACTTCTCTAAAAATCTCGCTGGGCAGGAAAGGGATGGAAGGCTTAAACTCTGCTGATTGATTTCAGATTCATTATCAACAAAACGAGAGTTCAGCTGGCTGGATGGGCTGCTGAACTGCTGATAGATGATCTACAGTGGGACGTGCTGTTTATGATCAAATCCGCGAAAGAGGCAATCCATCCAACATCCTCCAGGGCACCCAGTCAATAAAAGAGCCTTCTAAGAACGGGAAGCATCGATCATTCTCTGAGGCTACGATGCTGCAAACGTAATTGAGGTCGTGACTGCATGTCATACCAATAGAATCTTGGCAGTGGGCTCGTCCTTCAAGACGGCCTTAGTTAAGCATTTGAGAGGCCTAGAGGAACGACCCGCTATCGGTCTTTCAGTCGTCGAAATCCTGCATCAGATGCACGTTCAAGTTCATTCGGAAGCACCTCAGACCTGGGCTCAAGTTGGCCAAGCCCACGATGTCTAGATACATACCATATACAGGTTCGACCCAAAGTTTCAGCCTTCAGGTCAGGTGCTCTCAGCGAAAGCCATTGAGGTCTTGGAACGTGTACTTGGGCCATACGTGGACCTGCCTAATTATAGACACCATGCTGCTGCTTCGTGATTTTTCGTTTCTTCTGGAGAAAAAAAAGAACCGGTAGTGTCTAAACTTCTGCAGAATGTTCTCCTATCACATTCTCAAACTTCATTTTTACCAACTGGGTCTGTGAACAAGTTCAAGGACAACCGAGGAACAACTTCAATGATAGTGCACCCTCTCCCTACCTCCCTCCCTCCCTCTCCCTCTCCCTCTCTCTCCTTTGATATTCTACAATTATCTTTCCATGTTATAATATGAAGAAGGGGGTCCTTCATCACATGCTGCGCCCAGAAAGCATGCCTTAAAATGCTGGAAAATTGAAGGTGAGGCCCGTGAGGGACCTCTCTCCCTCTCTCTCTCTCAATCCCCTCAAGCGTCGGCCACTGGGGCCGGAAAAAACAAGTCAAATGAAATATAAAGAAGGGACGACTTGCCGCCAAAAACTTTAAATTATGCTCAAATATTTATCATAAAAATATACTTGAGTGGCATATTACTCTCTATCAAAATTCTGTCAATAAAAACTGTTAAAACTTTATTTATATTGACGCAAAAAAGTAAACAGTGTTGACATAATCAAGTTATTTTAGATGAAAAATCATTAAACGGCATATTGATTGAAAGTAAATGTGTTTTATGGATACAAGTTTAAGAATTTTTTTTATGTTACGAGATAAAGATTACTGAAAATGTGTCATAGGAAGTATAATTTGAAATTTTTAATGTCACAAAAAAAAATTCAAGATAATTAAGTTACGAGGGATATAATTTGAGATTGTTTTTTAGCTGCTCCTCCTCCGGAGAAAGAGGAGACGAAGCATCCTTGATTAATACCCGTCTTGTCATCTTCAATTCTGCCAATTTATGTGGTTCACGAAGGGCCATCCCACTTCATAGCCTTGAATTGATGCCGCGGAACCACTTCTCGTACTGAGGCTAAAAGCATTAGTGACTCTCCGGCGGACCAAACTATGTTGCTCAATGCCCCTTCCACGGGCCGGGCCCGACCTGAAAATTAAAGGCAAGAGTTCAAAAAAAAAAAAAAAGGAAAGGACGGGCGGGCGAAACGTTTCTAAGAGAAAGCATTTGAACTCTCGACACGCGCTCTCGAACGGGGCCCTTTCGAAACTAGTAGCCATCGCTTGTCTTACCCGATGTTCCCGATCATTATCGTAGCTCTACATGTTGTCGAGATCCGATCGTCCCGAACCTAACAATTATGATATTAACGTGGACATTATGTCGTATCCCCAACAATTATTAGCGGAAAGGATACGAATTAGTTGGTAGTGGGATGGTGTCCATTAAATTCTTAGCACACCTCAGCAAGCGAGAGCATAGCCGTCGCAGAATTGGTCCGAAAGGAACTCGACAGGGACCACAGAGACGAAGGTCCAAATCAAACGCGGCTGAAAATCAATGCGTTGGCCCATCGGGCCTTATCGTACTAACTGTACTAAAATTAGTTTGTAATTTACTAAGGGTGTTGGTTCTGTCCCTTCTGTGCTTGTCCTTCGCATAATTCCTCGTGCATCATGTCACGGGCGAGACCTCGCTCCTACCTACTTCTAACCGGGACAACTACCGGAATTATATAATTTTCGCATCATCAAATTTTTTTTTTCCAAGTTTTACCGTAAGTTTTAATTGACCGAACAATCTTTCTTCTTTTTCTTTTTTTTTTTTTTCATTCCGACGAGCCATCGAAGAATTTCTATACAGTGAAGGTGCTGGGGACACCGTAACTATCGGAAAGAGAAATCTCGACTTGTACTCATCAATGATGATGATAATGCAAGATTTGGTAATCAGCTGCCAATTGTACTTTGATACTATAACAAATCCGTTTTTTGGCACGAACGATTTTTGGCAAGCTATATTAAATTGATTAATATTTTCAAATCGACTTGTTTCGTGGGATTCGCATTTTTATCTTGAAGTTATGTACTTCTCTTTCATATGAAATGAAAATTTTCCTTCCGACTAGAAAGAAAACAAATTCTATTGCCCGGTGGAGACTTGACAGTACATGTGTGTGTGTGTATATATATATATATATATATATATATATATATAATTGAAGGACGAGACTTTTATTTATTTTACACTATTGATCCCTATTTTTACTTTGAATTTCAGCTCTGCCCATCTAATTTGGATCCTTTCGCATTGCACTCAGTCACGTGAGTGTTCTGTTCTACTCATTTAAAACAGATTATTCTGGTTTTTTAAGGGAGAAAACCTTCGATTAAGAGGTCCTGAACATGAAATAGCCCGTGCGTGTTTGCGATTTCCTTGTACACGACATATGGAGATTAGACAACCGAAGTTTCTCAGCATTTGATTAATCACTATTAGTCCAATGATTCTAATTATGGGATTTGATCCTAGCCGTTCTAAATTTGCGCAGTTAGAGAAATTAATCCTTCAATTCTATCCTGAATAATAATAAATAAATAAATAAAGATATCCACTTCCGAGGAAAAAAAAAAGTTATTCGAGTAAACTTATAAGGCAATTCCAATCAATAGATAAAATCCGAAACCAATGAAGAAATGACAAACTGGCGGACAGTAGTACGATAAACTTATAAGGTAATTCAAATAGGCGCAAAAACAGGAAAATGAAGTGTTAGATCCGCTAAACCAACATGTTTAAAGGCCAAAATCAACCTCAAAAAGGTTTTGTATTAGATCGCGATATAGTATTCAAGATGAATTAAGCGGCTCAACTCGTAAAAAAAATTGAGAAACGGGCATGATATATGAGCACCATTGTTAGTTTTTTTTTTGGTCCGTTCACTCTGTACGAGTCTTTACATATCCCAATCCTCTGCTAAATATTCGGCATCGGCATCGGCATCGCATGGTGAGCTTGAGGTGATTAGTACTCGATATACCTTTAAAAATCGAGAGACCCAATTAACAGACCCATCTGGTGGTGATTAATGGTGAGCTTAGTGGGAGATTAATTAGCGAAAGTCCACGTGTTGACCATGTGATTTCGCCCCGTACTTGGGGCTGCCGATCTAGCAAATCATGCCCGTTTGCATGGATGCCACGTCATAGGCGAGAGCACGGACCATTTTCTAAGCCTTTGTTCGGCGCATGAAGATCCCCCCAAAAAAATAAATATATTAAATAATAAATAAAAAGGGAAAAGGGAAATTCACGCCTTGCAAATGTCTCAGCTGTCAACCCTCGTCATATCCCATTAAAAAATCCACTCCCTTCGGTTGGACTCTCTTTCTTTATCGAATATCATTTATAATAATAATAATAATTATTATTATTATTAAAAATCGGATTCCTTTTCTTTATTCTTCCCTTCTTCTCTTTAGACCCAACTGGCTATTCTGATGCATGTGTCACGGGCCGATAGTTTGGGAACGACCCGTGCGGCGACTTAGGCTTCCTTGGATCGTCGGAACGCCTAGGCCAAGCCTTCTTGCCGATCACTCACTCGCTCGGACACCCGGATCGTAGAGAGAGAATCTAGAGAGAGAAGCTCTGGAAGAGAATGGAAGAGAAAGCAACTGCTTCTTGTTGTATTGGATGTTTCAAATGAGGAGGAGGACACCCCTTTATATAGTAGAGGGCCTCGGTTTACAACCATTGATCGATTTCTAGGCGAGTGGCCGAGATCGCATCGTTCTCGTCGACCACCTACCGACATTTATTCCGAGAGCTATCTATCAACTACCGGCATTTATGCCGAGAACTCTCTAGAACACCGGCACAATTACCGTTTCGCCCGTCCTCGGGAAAATTCCGGAAGCTTTGAACGGGTCTTCATTGATGTGTCACGGTTCTTGGTGTTGAAAACCTCTTGACCGTGACATTCTCCCCCACTCATTCGAGCGACGTCCTCGGCGCTCTTGGCTTGGGGTTTGTTTGTTGGCTTTTTGGAGCGCCTTCGACTCTTCCGAGATTTCTTCGGCTTCTCAGTTTGTCGGGCATTTGGCTCCTTTGATTTGGCTTTCTCCATGTTGGTCGGCAAGCTTGTTACCTCCGGGAATAGAACATGGATCGGCATGTTGTGTTGAAGAGGAGGATCCACCTTCGGCTTTGGCTTGGTGCAAAGTTCGGGCACGGACTTCTCAACTCTTCGGATCGTGGAGAGGACTTTGGCTTTGGTCACCCCATTGATCATTGGAACCATGGATGGATACTCCGAGTTGGTGATGATGATCGTGTTGCTCCTCAAGTCGATCATGGCTTCCGCGGCATCGAAGAATTCAAGGCCTAGAATGAGATCATAATCGTCGAGAGGGATTACCTCGAACGAGAGTTTGCCTTCCCACGTACCGACTTGGAGTTTTACATTCTTGGCCACGCCTACGCCTGGTATCTCGTCGGAATTGGGGGTCTTGTACCGATTACGAGTCGGCTCCACGTGAAGTCCCAAGTGTTTGGCCGCTTCGTTTGACAAAAACAAGCTCGTAGCACCCGTATCGACCAAGGCAAGGAGGGGTACGCCATTTACCTTGACCTCAACGAATGAGAGATGCGAATATGTCGGCTTCTTCCTTGGTGGAGCTTTGTCCTTCACGGAGTTGATCGAGTTGAAAACCTTCACGGTCCCAAGTCGCAACTCGCGTTTCTCCTTTTCTTGCTTCGGCTCTTCATCCTCTTCTACGGCAAGGATGGCATTGATCCTACTCTTCTTTGGGCACTTTTGTGTCCAATGAGGACCGTTGCAAATGAAACACGGAGACGGCGGTGGAGTATCAAACTTGTTCTTGTAGTCTCCTTGAGGTTGTTTCCATTTGGGATCGTTCGACTTGGACGTTCCTTCTCCCCATGTCTTCTCACGTCCACCATGATCTCTTCGGCCACGGTTGGGACTTTTGCTCGAGTCTTTTCGACCACGAACAGCTTGGTCTTCTTCATCGTGGTGACGATCCGATCTCCACCCGCTCCCTCTTGTTTTTGGGACTTCTTTGGTGAAGTCGGCGAGAGACTCGGCCGCGACCAATGCTCGCGAAAGGCTTTTGACGTCCCTTCGTTTGAGCTCGAGTAGTGCCCACGGCTTCAATCCATCCATGAACGCCCCGAGAGCCTCCTCCTCCCCAAGGTTGGGAATTTGGAGTTTGAGCTCGGTGAATTCCTTCACGTACTCTCGGACTGTGCCACGTTGCTCAAGTCGATGGAGCTTGCTACGGGCTTCGTGTTGAGCATACTCGGGGAAGAAATAATCCCGAAACTCCTCGACAAATCCATCCCAAGTAGTGATGGGGTCGGCGCCTTGTTTTGTCTCTACACATCTATTTCGCCACCAAAGCATGGCATTATCAACTAGGAACATGGAAGCGGTTCGTACCTTGGCCAAATCTTCTTGGATTCCAACGGCGTCGAAGTATTGTCCCATGCTCCATAGGAAGTTGTCCACCTCTTTGGCGGACCGGTTGCCTTTGAATTCTTTCGGCTTCGGCACATCTAGTTTGTGTGCCGCTTGGATGGGCAATGCACCGTTTGCGATGCTTGCTTTACATAGGATGAGCTCGGTCTTGAGCTCTTGCACCTCCATCTTCAAGGCTTCGACTTCGGTCTTGGAGGAGTTGCCTTCTTTGATCTCCACGACCTCAAGCTTTAGCGCCTCGATGGATGCTTCAAGGAAATCATCCCTATCGAACAAGGGGGCCGTCGTACGATTGACGACGTTTGTGAAGTCATGGCGGAGAGTTTCTTCACCCTCGTCGATCCGCCTTTTAACTTCGTCGAGTTCTTCGATGAACTCCAACATCGTTGTTCTCATTCTCGTGAGCTTCTCATCGATCGCGGCTATGGCGTTCGACGAAGCATCCCTTTTCTTGGATTTTCCACGAGTCTTTGGTTGGGCAGCCGGCTCATTGGGAACCGGTTCTTGAGGAGCCCTTTCATCCACAACAACCGAAGCGAGTTGTTCGTTGTTCGACATTCTCTCGACCAGTTGGTGTGCTCCTCGATCTCCTTGGATGGACTCTCTACTTGCTCTGATACCACTTGTCACGGGCCGATAGTTTGGGAACGACCCGTGCGGCGACTTAGGCTTCCTTGGATCGTCGGAACGCCTAGGCCAAGCCTTCTTGCCGATCACTCACTCGCTCGGACACCCGGATCGTAGAGAGAGAATCTAGAGAGAGAAGCTCTGGAAGAGAATGGAAGAGAAAGCAACTGCTTCTTGTTGTATTGGATGTTTCAAATGAGGAGGAGGACACCCCTTTATATAGTAGAGGGCCTCGGTTTACAACCATTGATCGATTTCTAGGCGAGTGGCCGAGATCGCATCGTTCTCGTCGACCACCTACCGACATTTATTCCGAGAGCTATCTATCAACTACCGGCATTTATGCCGAGAACTCTCTAGAACACCGGCACAATTACCGTTTCGCCCGTCCTCGGGAAAATTCCGGAAGCTTTGAACGGGTCTTCATTGATGTGTCACGGTTCTTGGTGTTGAAAACCTCTTGACCGTGACACATGCCTGACGTCTTGAATGGAAACCCCCATCCTCTGGCTCCAAGAGAAAAAAGAAGGAATAAAAAGGAAAAGAAAATGACAAAACAAAAAATATCAATTCCATTTAAATTCTTCGCCATCCTTTTTTCAGGGTTCACGAGATGGGGCGACCGTGTTCCTTTCACCGCTCCTCCTCTCTTTTATTCCTTGCTTGTAGGAACGCGGCACAGTAAATGGTCATGTGAACTATAAAAGTGATCATTCGCCATTTTCACCGGGGCACGAAGATTACTCCGATCTAGCTCGCCGGAAAACAGACGTCCGGGTCGGGTCTCATTAACCAGTACCTCTCTCTGTTCACGGTAACTGGTAAGGAGGTGTTATCACCGTTTTTTTAGGGCTGTTTTTGTTTTGGGCCAAGGAAAAATCAGCCTCTCATTTTTCTCCTTTTTTTTCCCCATCTTGCCAAAAAGCACGAACGGCCGTTTTTCTCCAATTTATTAAGTCTCAAGTACAAAGCTAGAAAGGGAGTAGTTGGGGGGGGGAGGAAGGTCACAATTTCCGAAGAAAGGCCCGACGAAGTTCCGTCGCCATTCCCCGTCGCAAATCCGAACCTCTTCTTCGCTTAACCTGACTTCACTCGCGCTCCCACTCCCGCTTTGGCTTTTCCGCTGTCCTTGTCTTCTCCACCGCCGTCGACGCTCTGTCTCTCGCTCTGCGACTTTCCTCATCTCCGCTCACGACGAGAGGAACTGTGGGGTGGCGGTGGGATTCCGCGGAAGCGGAGCAGCATGTTCTCCCTCTTCTTCTTCTTCTTCCTCCTCTCCCTCCCTCTCCTCCCTGCTGCTGCTTCCCCTGCCCCTACCGCTCCCGCTCCATATCCATACGGTAAGCCGCAAAGCTCGTGTCTTTCTCTCTGTCCCCCGCTTCTAGCTGTGATTAACTGACCGACCCATCTCCCGTTTCCTCAGGCAATGTGTCGTACCACATAGACTGCGGCGGCAACGCCGTCGCCGTCGACTCCTTCAACGCCACGTGGCTCCCCGACCGGTTCTTCACCGGCGGGGACGCCGCCGTCGTCTCGGAGCCGCTCCACTTCCGCCAGCCCCAGGAGAAGACCCTCCGCTACTTCCCCCTCTCCTCCGGCAAGAAGAGCTGCTACGTCGTCCCCGGCTTGCCCCCCGGCCGCTACTACGTCCGCACCTTCACCGTCTACGACAACTACGACGGCAAGTCCCGCCCCCCGAGCTTCGACGTCTCCGTGGAGGGCACCTTCGTCTTCAGCTGGCGGTCACCCTGGGCCCCCGGCGTCGCCCGCGACGGCGCCTACTCCGATCTCTTCGCCTTCGTCGGCGACGGCGAGGCCGACGTCTGCTTCTACAGCATTGCCACCGATCCCCCGGTAGTGGGATCTCTCTCCCTCGTTCAAGTCGATCCCTTATCTTACGATTCGGCATCCATAGGCAGGGATTTCATTCTGGTCAACTACGGAAGGCTGGACTTGGGTTCCGGTCCGTGGGGGCCGGGTTTCAGCGACGACGCCGACTACTTCGGCCGGTCTTGGCAGTCGGATTACAACTCCCGGACAGCCAACACCCGTAAAATCATCGATGCTATCGCGACCGAGATCAGCATCACGGGGACCAATCAGCAGCCTAATTATTTCCCCATGAAATTGTACCAGACTGCGGTGACAGCCGGTCAAATGGGGGCCCTGGAGTATGAATTGGAGGTGGACGCCAAGCTGGATTACTTGTTGTGGTTCCATTTCGCGGAGATCGATTGGGGAGTGAGTAAGGCAGGCCAGAGGGTGTTCGATGTCACGGTGAACGGGGCGAACGCGACGAGGATCGATATTTATAAGGAGGTCGGACGATTTGCGGCTTTCGATTGGCATTACACCGTAAAGAATTTGCGCAGTACCGTTTTGAATGTGAAGCTGGTGCCTGTTGTTGGTGCCCCGTTGATTAGCGGAATTGAGAACTATGCGCTGGTCCCTACCGATCTTGCTACTGATCCTCAGCAAGGTACGTACTTGGGAGTAGAGTGATGATGATTTTGGCCGGTCTATTTGGTTTTGACCTTTCTGGTTAGGTAGGTTACATATTAGTCAAAAGAAGACTTTGACCAAATCATTCTTCTTCTTCTTCTTCTTCTTCTTCTTCTTCTTCTTCTTTCTTCTAATTTTGATCTTTTGAAGTGTAATTAAAGTAGAAAACTCGCTGGATACATTTGAAGTTGGAACTGGAATTGGGGTATTTGCTGGATCCTTAAACGGTTAAATCTTTAATACGTGGGCATTTTAATGCATCTTTATCTGGTGACCATTGGAAATGCATTTTTAATCCATTTTCTCTTCAGAGAATTCACTTCAACTACTCATGTCATTAAAGAATGCTTGACTGTATAGTTGAAAGGAAATATCAAAATACATGTCTTTTCCTCTTCAACGATTCATGTTTGTGCCAAAGTAATACTATCGTTCCTCCCCAAGTGTGAACAATGATACCAGAGATACCTTGCTTATGTATCAATAGGAAATACATTTAGAGTATGGTGTAAATGGCCGGCATTTGACTTGAAATATTACTTGTCCATTTGAAGTTGAAGCGCATGATCTTTCAGATATTCTTTTTGCGGAAAGGTCTCTATTTGGCCTAATGCAATATTTGTAGTATTAATGCCTGTTTTGTCAATTTTCTCTTCTAATTTCATGATATTGGAAGATGGGAACTCAAATGGTTGTCCTATGTATAGACACTCTGGGAGTAACTTTAATCTCTTGCAATCAGATGGAAATGATAACATTTGGGGAGAAATTATTGAAAAGACTTGTTCTTTCTTGTCAGTGATTGCTATGAGATCATTGAAGGAGTCGCTTCGTGTTCCTGATAGAATGGGTTGGAATGGTGATCCTTGTGCTCCTACAAATTGGGATGCTTGGGAGGGAGTGACATGCCATACCAACAATGACAAAACTGCCCTTGTAATATATCAGATGTAAGCAATCGTTTATCATCTGCTTTACTTGAAACTTTTAGGAATTAAGACAATGGAGATAGCTGCAGGGGTATGCCTAGTTTCAGGTTACAAGTGTACAAAAGAAGAAATAATTTGGCTTTGAGCAGTAGTTGTCGCTTCTTTTCGTGCTACATTGAGATAGTTTCCATCACACCATGTAGATCAGTATTTAGTTTACTCAAATATGGATCATCTTCCTTAAGAATAGCATGGAACTTAGAATTCTGGAACTAGGATATATTTGGTGGTCTGTATTGTACTCCAGAAAAAGCAGGTTTGGTAGATTAGGGATTAGGGCCATAACAGGGTAACCTAGGATCACGAGATCTCTATAGAAATAATTTTGTTGATAGTACGTATGCAGATGTATAGGTGTCTTTCTCTATATTCCTTTGGCAAGCATCTCAGTGCGTGCGTGCATGCGTCTTTCTCTCAATGCAAATTAATTTTGGTTCTTCCCGTCGGGCTTTAACAATGTAAAGAGTGCCTGCTCCTTTCAGAGATCTCGGAAGTCAAGGCTTGAAAGGCTTTATAAGTGATCAAGTTGGTCTGCTGTCAAACTTGGTTAGCCTGTAAGTATCAGCCATCAAATCTGTGCTTTCATGGTTCCACAATTACAACCGTTGCATTACAGCGGAGAATAATGCTTCAAACATGGTCCTTTCTTGTTATTCTGGTTTTTGATGCGTTTTACTAAGCCATTAGTTCTCTTCAGCTCATTTCCATACTCTTAACACTTTCAAGAAGAAGGGAATTGGTTGCTAATGCTACTAAATTAATATCTGGAAAAAATCTTCTGTTATTTAGACATCATCTCCTTTCAACAAGACTTGATTGGCAAAATTGATTGCCCACCTACGGGATCCACTTTAAGTTATGTCAATCTACGTCCGATAGAGATGTCGGAGCATCGTGACGAAGAGAGATTACAGATTCTTGTCTTTATCAGAACCTTTAATTTAACCAGCTTTTTTATAAATAAGCAACAATAGTATTCCTGACCAATGCATGTCTTGCTCTCTTTTTCCCCTGACTAGTGATAATTCTCACATCACTGGAAGTCTTAGGTTAAGAAGCTAGTACTGACAAGTGCATGAGGAACGCTTTTGGTTTGCAAACATGTAAGAATGTGCACCTACACATCGTTGTCAAAAGGCTAGAGTTCTTTCATTTTCCTTTTTTTTCATGTTATGGCACAGCCACCAGCAAAGTTTCCCTGCTTTTGTTGTATTCTTGGGGTTCTCGTTCTCATAGTCTTACCAATATGAAGTGTCGTTCAGGGGCATTCTCTATGGAGAGAAGCAGAAAATGTTTTTCATTGTGTAACTACAGAATTAAAATATTAAACTAAACCCAGACATCAAATTTTCATCTCTAAAATTAATTGGTCTACTGTTCCTTTCCTTTTCAGAGAAGGGGAACCACTGTGCTGGCATTCTCTAAAGGACATACTGATATTTTTTCTTACTGATTGCAGGAACTTAAGTTCCAATTCTTTAGGGGGTAGTCTTCCATCTGGGCTCGGTCAAAAATCTCTTGTACGACTGTAAGTATTTGAAGCTTTGTCAGTTTACTATGCTAATATTTTAATCATAACTGCAAAAAGAAAAAATGTAAAAATCGTGAGTTTAGAATTGTTGCATCAAGAGAATTTATATTGTTGCTTTTATCTGTGCATCGTTTTTGCTAAAATTGCATGGTGCTCTCACTTGAGAAGAATCCTTTCACCTGGGACGCATTGTGGTAAGGGCCCTGCTGCAAAAATTACATTAGTGGTGAAGAGCTACACTTTGTAGATTTTATGTGAAAATTATTAATCAAGGGTCCCACTAAGAATTATGTGCTCTCATTATCTCTACCATTTTCACAGAGGAACAGCTAGTAAAAATCTGGGTGGAGGGGTTAACAACAGTAGATGTTATGAAGAAAAATATATCATCTTTAACATAAAGCACAAAAGTACGCTAGCGGTATTGATGCAAAAGAAGGGAGGCGCTAAAAGAGAAGAATGAGAGAATTGGGCTCCGTTTGTTTCACAGAATATGAATGATTTGGAAAACATTTTCCTAAAAATAATCGCTTGAAATACTTAATTAATGGAAAATGTTTTTCATCATCGATAACAATTTATGCCTAAACATTTTCTCAAACGATAAAAATGTTTTTCGTTCATTCCTTTTTGTAAGCGATTTAAGTAGTCATTTCTTAAGAAAATGCTCTTCCATTTCATTCGTTTTTCGCGAAACAAACGGACCCTTAACATCATCTACTTGAGGATTTCCTATCTCTTGTAGAAGTTATGTAGATAATATATCAGTCAGCCATCTTGGTAGGATTGTCAGAATGGCAGGACATATAGATTTTTCTGAGCAAGTGCTTAAATCTTACTCACTGGAGATAGAATCTATTCGACTCTCTTTAAGTTCTAATTACTTCAAAAATATGAGCAAGGTTTCAATATGTCACAATTATAGTTATTAGTAATCTTATGGGGTATGAAAATCATCCTGCTGTTCATTTCATTGGAGAATTAGATTCCTTAAATGTGTTGGGTGTTTTCAATTCTATGTGTCTGCCAGATATGTCTGCTTACTTTTTGTCAATAGACGATCAAAAGTTCAGGGTAGACCCCTTGTTCTTTGTTGCATATAGTGAGGATACTTAGGCTTGCACTCTGTAGTGTACTACTCTTACTAGACTTTTCATACTTGGTGATTGTATCTTCCCCGAAAATGCAGGTACAATGTTAAATTAGTTAATCTGAACTTATAAAAAAAAAAATAACAACTGAAAACAGAAAAAGTCAGTCTAAACAGTAAGTTCAGAGGCAGCTATCTAAATAGTGCGTCTCCGATGGAATGTCACCTAATTTTAGAAAAAAATTGACTTATTATTATGTAGAACTTCTCAAAACCCTGTCATCTTAAGGTTTGATTGAGTCAACCTTCTATTCAGGTGTTAAAACCACTCAGAGTCCACTTGTGATTTTATTTTAATTATGTCAACCATATCCTTTTTATGGTTCCCTTTTGGTGGGTTTGGGTATGCATAAGGCCCAAAGGTCAGCAATGCAATGGCTATATAATGTTTTGTGAGCCTGCATCTGTAGGATTGAGGTCACATTCCTCGCCATTTTTTTTGTTGTTTTCTTTTCGTTTTTAGTAATCCACGTGGACGTTTTTTCTTCCTTGATATCATTCCTTTGAATAAGTGTGCATGTATACTATGCATCATGAAAAGCAGCTTGCACTGCAAAGACTGTTCAGCAAACATACTAATCTTCTGTTAATTGCATTTTGCAGGGACTTATCCAATAATCAGTTGGTGGGTTCCATTCCAGATAGTCTAGCAGCTTCAAATCTGCAGTTTGTGTAAGTGTTTTCCCTTTGTTTAGTCCTGGTTAAATTTAAGCATTGTTTTATTATTCATAATATAAAGGGTGGATGCAACTATGCTAATTAGCATATGAAAAATGATAGATGTTGCAATGTACCTAGCGAGTGTTTTCCCTTTGCTTTGTCCTGGTAAAAATTAAGCATTGCTTTTTTATTTGTAATATAAAGGGTTGATGAAACGGTGCTAATTAGCATATGAAAAATGATAGATGTTGCAATCTACTTAGTGGTACAGAATGAGTATTGTTCATGTAGGCCCAGAAGAGGTACTATGGATGCACTTCTCTTTGCTCCTTTTGCCTATCCGAAATGAGAAATGACTTTAGTCAATTAAATATATTGTCTTCTTCTCCATATGGTGAAAAGGTGTGACTTAGTTGTTGAAGTTGAATAAGTAGGAGGATAGACTTAACAGCACAATAGATAACGGGTGTTTTTTGCATTCATGGACTTGGAAGTACCAATTTGGAGAAAAGCACCTAGGCTAAATTATCTTTGCAAGGACACTGACATTTTCTCATCTCTAGAGGAATATACACTTACATGAGGTTGATTAGTTTTCTCCAAAGTGCAGAATATAATGCCCTTAATTTTGTGCATCCTTACAGCTGCTCGACTATTGCTTGAAATTTGTAATGTTGTGAAGATGTTATGGAAGCAAGTGGACGATTTTAAGATTCTGCAACTGCTTCATCACAATTCTTTCTTCTCTTTTGATGTTCCAGATTATTAAATGGTAACCAATTGGAGGGAAGAGTGCCGGAAGAAGTCTACTCAATTGGTGTTCATGGTGGAGAAATAGAGTACGTTAACTTAAAATTTGTTTTTTGCACGCTATGTTCTTATTATCTGTTTCCACTAAGTCCTGTTAGGAAAAATTTGTGGTTTCCATAGCTCAACAAAACTTAATGCGCATTTTGAGATGTAACAAATAGATTGCTATACCTGAAGTTTCATAACAAATGTCTTGAGTCATAATTCATGTTCTGGGTCTGGAACAATGTATTATTTCCGTAGTTTTCTGAATTTTGAATCCTGTATGCCTTTTTCTTTTGGTTCTCTAATATTCTATCCTACTTTATTTGTTGGATAGCTCTCTAACCTTATTCTCTGTTGTACAGCCTCTCTGGTAACAAAGGCTTGTGTGGTGTACCTTCTTTGCCTGCATGTCCTCTATTTTGGGAAAATGGCGGCTTGTCCACTGGTGGTAAAATTGCCATAGCCATATCGTGTCTTGTTGTATTCTCTGTGCTACTTTTGGTGGTGTACATATGCTGCATAAGAAGGGGGAGGCATGATTATGACTTTGCGCTACCTCATGAAATGATGTGTAAGTTGATGTTACTTCTGTTTTATCATCTGACATATTTTTTTCTCTTTTGCACACTATGTTCTGCATGCCTTTCCATTTTCTGAGGGGAGAAAGCTGTATCTGCTTGATATGCCTAACGGTCTTATTAAACCAATTTATCGTTACGCTTTGCACATGGTGCATGATACTCCAAATACGCTGAGGGACGTAAGATGGCTGCAGCTTCTTGCATAGAATTTCTCATTATGGTTATACCATTATATGTATTTCTCTGAGGATGTTAAAACTTCTGTTTTTGAGAATCGCTATAAAGTGCGAAGCTTAATTCTTCAAGGCTCAAACTGAAATGTTCAGTCAATCCAAAGTAAAACTAGATGTGGATAGTTTTATGGTGTTTAGTGCATGATTTGATCCTCTGGTCTCAAGGAACTAGGCCTGCATATATTCGGACTTACTTCTTGCTATCGGAAAGCATTATGATACTACGGTAGTTTTGGCCTGGCAAATGCTAATTGCCTTTTTAAATCTAATAAAAAATTTCTTCCATCATCATCTCCATTGACTACATATCAACATTAGTCGCCTTAGTTTCATGGATTAATCAATTAATTCAGTGTGATGATAAAAGAGAAGATGAATGAGGTGTTGGCTGACTAGGATTTAAGAGCTAATGTCCTTCTCTAGTCGAAGCTGTAAAACTTTCATAGGCTAGGGCCACTTACCTTAATCATGTCCCCGCTAATTGGTTGAGTATCGACTCGAAGAGTTAATTAAAGTGACAGCATGGTTGAACGTGCTCAAGTTAATCACTATGGTCATCTACCAACAATATGTCTGTGAACGGAATAGAGTTCCATCTCTGCCAGCACTTACACGTATTAATTTTAGTTCTTTCCATTCTCTATTTACTCAAGAGAAATATCAGTTTTTTTCTCTTGGAAGAGCAAGGAAATTCACTGGTTTGTTGAATCTCAGTTACTGACAGAATGTTGCAGGCATAGGTCCAGACTCCAGTGATGATTAGATTATATCATATATGATCACTTATAATGTATCTCTTTCAATTCAGTTCGAGTTCTGCTCCTCAAAAACATGGTTAACTTGGTCTTTGACATTGAGTCAGTCGCTTGGAATGGTCTCTTGCATTCTTTTGATGAGGTTTAGTTTTCATAATACAGTTTGCATAATACACTTCACAATAGTGGCTCCGCATCTTACATCTCTTCACTAACCTTTTAGATTGTGGGTAGGAAATCTTGTTTCTTCTCTCATCTCTTGCTTGCTAGACGGAGTTCTTCCCTGTAATTGGAGATGAAGCAGGTTTAGCTAATTGCTTGTTTTTGTAAATCCATACATTAAGTCCTAAAAGCATGTAGATATGTCTCCTTAGAAGTACAAAAGGCTTACTTTACGATATGCATGTTTTCTAATTCATGCCTGGTTGTTAAGGTGTCTTGCTTTATTGTGAATCTCGTATTTTTACCTCACATAATACAAGCTGTAGTAGATGTTCTTTTGTGAGATCGCGGGACCTTAGCACCGAGCCGCCACTCATTAAAAATCTGTAGAGTTGTTGGTACTGTATGTTTTGACAGTCATTTTACTGGTCACAGCTGCTCAATCAATAAGTTGATCAGTTTTTCTTATCTACACTATTGATAATTAGTTGATGTAGATGCTTCAACTTCTGCAAGTCTTCTGTTAATGCATGTTTATTGTGATTCACCCTTCTACAGCGCTCTCTGCGAAGAGAAACCGGTATCAGAGACAAAAGTCGCTAATGGTCCTAGAGATGGAAAGCCAACACGCTAAAATACTGCCATCAAATTTTAGTCCCCATTGACGGCCTCCAGTAGTGAGAACATCAATTTTGACAGTATTTTACCACAAAGGAGCATAAATGGACCTTGTCTGGTTATGAAAATTGATCAGAAGAGATGCAAGTGGCAGCAGCGCCTATAGCAAGGTTGACTTGTTGGCCTGAGTTTGGCTTCTTCCGGACAATTTGCCTCTTCAATGGGGACACAAGAAGTTTCATAATCTGTACAATGCATTGTATCATTGATGGAATATAGCTACATTGTATCATACCACGATTCTGACTTTAGATGAATACGCGCTGTGAATTGACAGTTCAAGTAATGTAAATGGCTTCACATATTCGTGTCAAGTGTCGAGTGGTCCTGTTACATCATATTATTACTTAGTCCATGATTAGCTTCTAGCTGTTTTTGCCCTCTATGCAATGGGCTCTTTGGCTGGCTAACGTGGGCTGGTCCATCTTTAGTGTACTCATGTGACAATTTTGTTCTGTTTTTTCCTGTACAGTAGGTTCATCCTCTTGTCCTTTGTGAATCAGAGAATCCTCCAATATTGGAGTTTCTGCCTGAGCAAATTGTCACTCATTATGGTGGTTCTTATGGAATTATGTCTTTGTCCACAAGACCACAAGAGTATTGTGTAGTTCACCGCATTGTCTATCTTCTGACCGGCAAAACATGGTGTTGTGTTCGCTGAACGATGTACTGCATATGTTAGTATGGTTTACTGCCCCAGATCGCTGCACATTGAAATCTTGTGTGGGTTCAAACCTAATTTCTTACAAGATTTTGAAGGTTCGGTTCTCTCCAACAACATTCAAACAAAAAGTCTGCAACAACCAATTAGTCATTGTTGCTCTTTGGTAATTGATTTATAGCATAATATGATTTCAGAATTGGAAGAAACTATCTCATGCATTGACAATAATGCGTCTTCACTTGTTTTCTTCAGAGAAAGACTACTAATTTCCTGGGGGCAAACGAATATCCACGATCCGGACTTAGGCCTTGCTATTATCGGAGCACATAATGTAGTTAAGAACCACTTTCATCCCCAGATGGCTCTGATCTTCATTTGCTTGACTTTGAAATTTAAACGTATGCCAAACACAAACCTAATTAATTCCAACTCCCTCCGCCCACCAGAGTGAAATTAAATATAGTCGTCGGGGGAGACTTCTGACAAAATTTGCAAGGTCAAACGCTTGCAGGGAAGATCAGGTGGCTCATTTGTCACAGCCTGGATTCTTGTCTGGCTACGTTAGACTATTACTCGCCTTAACTAAAAGAAAAGCTAGTACACCTTCAAATGCTGTTGCGGAGGCTAAGCATGTACGATACGACTGAAGGAATCTGTCCGATCATTTCGCGTAGATCCTGCCATAATCTTCAAAATGCTTTTCCTAGTGTTCAAATTCCAGTTGGGGGTTATCGAACCAAGAAACGTGGACATAATTTTATTCGTGCCAGGACCCACTTCCAGAGCAACTTGTCCCCTTCAATCGTGGTCGTCGATTCTTGACTCGTTCTTCGCTATTTATAAAAAAAAAAAAAGGAAGAGGATGATATCTCCTCGCCAAGTCTCCCTGTTATGCTGATATTATTTTTTGGTTGCAGGAAAATGGGGACATGTTCAACAAAGTACCCAGCTAAGACGTCAAGTCTCTTGTCCTATTGATTCATGTTTTTTGTTCCATATATGTCAACTTGCTCAGGGAGAGAGAGGGAGAGAGAAAGAGAGAGAGAGACAGTGACGCCGATGTATAGCGTTAGAAGCTTTTAAAGAAGACGATCAGAAAGGTCAGTTCAAGATAAATGCTATCTAGACGCACAAATCAGTGTTGGGTTTGAACCCTTTCGGATAACCATTTAAGCCGGATTTATTATTTTCTAATGCAAGTGTACGAACCATTAACTTTTTCCTCATGTGGGAATGGAATAATCAATGTTTTTACACGCAAGTTATGACACAGCTCAATGACTTCAAAGAGGCAAAGCTACAATAAAGTAATCAAGCCCTAACTGTACTGCAAGGCCCCTCCAGTTTAAGTGGGGATCTTGAATATACCCCTTTTGACCGAAGCCTGATTTTCGTGGATTACTACTGACGCATTACTATAATAATCACTCTCGGTTGTCGCACGATAAAACAATAGGAAGCATGCACGGAAACGCGTATATCTTGGAGTCTAATGATTTAAAAGAGCTGTAACGTTTGAAAACCAAGTGCCGCCACGTGGTTCTTGAGGATACCACCAAAGTTTAACCTGAGAAACTAATATCTCTCCATTAGAATAATCAGCTTCTCGATAGTGTCAAGATGTGTATATGTGTAGCCGCTTCTGTTTCCATCTGCTAGTCAATTATTCTCTGAGAAGGGGCAAACTTATGGGTTGATTTCTTGATGATTAAAAATGCAAGTGTACACGGCTGATCCTGCAGGCGTATATGTGCGTATCTCGTGGGCCATTAGGTTACGTTATAATGATTATCATATTTCTATTCCTTGTGAAGAAAGAAAGACCATGCCTGTCTAGTCACAAATAGCGTAAACCTAAACCAGCAACTTACATCTTTTGGACTATATCCCCTCGAATTCTAAAATACAGTTTGGTGAGAGTTTTTTCTTTGTTCTCTATAGTGAACCCTTTGTTTTGAGCTGACCATAACAAGAAAAAACCAACCCGTCTTCTCCAACCATCAATTCATTTGCCAAACCCTAATATCCTAAACCCTAAAAGTAATGTTTAGCTAGGTCTTGTGAATAAATATGGTCAAGATACGGGAAAGTTCAACTTCAGATAATGGTACACTTCAAATTGCAATCTTCCTATATCTTCAAGATTTAAAGGCATGGGACTATTAAGAGAACATGTTCTCGTGGTAGGGCTAAATCTTGTACCGTAACTCCCCACCTTAGTTGTTACATATGCGTGGCTGTTTCCTTATGATTGCTCTGCTAAATAACCATCATGCATGAAACATGTTAACTTAGGATGCGTTTGTTTCAAGGAAAGTATTTTTCGGGAATCCGTTTTCCTGACTTTCACCTGTTTGATTCGTCGAAAATAATTAGTCAACCAAAAACACTTTTCGGTCAAAAAAATTCATGCATAAAATTAGAAAAGTGAATTCTCTAAGTTAAAAAGGTAAAAACACTTTTCAAAATTGCTTCCTTTTACCTTTTTAATATTTTATTCTTTTTCTTTTTCTTTTTTATTTTTAAAATTTAAAAATTTAAAAAATCGATATTTTTTTTTACTGAGATAAAATCATGGGATTGAAACCATTTTTCAAATGAGATCCAAACACCAGAAAATGTTTTCGATCGCATATCACCAAATAAAGAAAAACTAACTATTTTTCTGAAAATTGATTTTCCGAAAAATATTTTCCAAAAATGTTATATTTTCCATAAAATAAATGCATCCTTAACTTCTGTTTGGAAATACTGTAATCTCACCATCATCAATCACAGTTAAAGAAAAGGACCAGAATACAAACATTTGATGGGATAAATGCTATGGTGCGTACCTAAACATCAGATCGTTGACTAAACATGTATGTTTCTCTCATATTGACAACAGTTGAGTATATCACATCTGCAACCACCGGGCCAGAAAATGTCTGCACTACCGGGCAACCACCACAGCCACCACCAATCGGCCATCCCATTTTTTTTTCCAAGAAAACTAAGATCTGACATCTAAATCATTCTTGTTTGGTATAAAAAAAAGACATCTAAATCATTGTTTAAGAATATCAAGGCGCGCACAGCTCTGCCTCACACTTTAGTGTGACTTTCTCCCATCTATACTGCCAAAGAACCAAAGCCCTCTGGTCACATCATGATGTTGTGCATCGTACAAGGAGCTCCCATTTCAAACTTCCAGCGTGTCCAGAGAAAAAAAGAAACGCGTAATGTGGAGTCCAATCCACGGTTTGTTTAATTCATATGATGTACGAAGAAACAGAGGGATCAATTAAAAAAGAGTAATTTGCATTTGTATTATATATGTGTGAGGGGGAAAATTCAGAATCAAATGGGCATTTTGTTGACTTGATTGACCTCGATAGTTGCACAAAGTCTCCTCCTCCGTTGCTATCGCCCACTTGGGTCCCTATTGTTAAAGAATTCCACGTAAGGAAAGGACAGATGGGCATGTGTTATGTGACCATGCACTTGTTCTTTTAATTTGGTAGAAATATTTAAAATAAATCCATAAGTTTGGCAGGTAGCATCTGATGTGAACAGGAGGTGATGACGATTGACCAGGAAAGATGGGAATCGAGGCTTATCTGCTGCACGAAAATAAATCCGAAGAAAAATCAATTTCTCAGCCTAATTTCTCTGTCTCTCTCTGTGTCTCTCTCTCAAGTGGCCTCATTATTTGACTTTGTAACATGGCGTTTTATGGGAGCCAATGTCGGCAACATATTCCCCAAGTACAAGATATTAGGGTTTGTCGTTTTAAATTCCCAAGTTGGGTTATTAGCTCATTAAAGTAGCACGTTCAGTCGCTCCACGTGATTTTATTATTTTAACCGCATTAGGGTTGCGGAGTATCTCTCGATGTCTTTTCAAGTATCACGGAAAGATCTTTTCATGTGGGTCGGGCCTCATTAGCTGTTTCCAATACTAATAGTCCCAGTGCACACGTTTAATTATTGGAGAGGCTAATATAACGGGATTTCGTGCCGACCGCACAGTTTTCCTACGTGCGAGTTTTTCTGTTCAACTAGCCCAAGTGACCGGTGCTCCCGATTTTACTCAAGCTCAATTCAGGCGACACGATTATGACCCGGGGGGCCTTATTGACCGAAGTATTCTGAAGTTTCGATGCACGTGATATTTCCTCTTTCTGAAAAATTCTCATAAATGGGAACTTTATTAGGAAGGATTGACTTTTTAATTCCCGTGCTATTCTCACTCCTATACACATTCGGTGCTACGACGGATGGTCCGTATATCGTAAATGCGGGTTATATATATATATATATGTATATAATATACACGCACATCATGATTTATAAGGTCTTAATTATTTCTGCTGGCCGACGAGTTAACAGGAGGAGCAAACTTATCCAAAGCGGATTCGACGGTGATCGACGACAACGTCCGTTGCACGAAAACCAGCGACCGGGTCAAAGTAAACTCGACCCGCGGGATGGGCTTCGGTGTGTGGGGCCCGCACCCCTGATCAAAAAATGGAGCGAAGTGGCGGTTTGCGATGCTGACGTGGACGGCGAAGCGAAAGGAGGAATTTTTAAATTTTTCTTTTTCCGGGGGAAAAAAAAAGGAGGGGAGAGAGAGAGAGAGAGAAAAAATAATTGCACCTTATCTCTTCAGTGAAGGACACGCTCTCTCGGCCAATGGGATGAGCATATGTGGGATACAGGGAGGCTATACAATGGGGTCCCATTTATGACGTCATCTCCTATCAAGTTCTCACTTGCTTGGAGTCAACAAAAGCGACTTCACTTAAAATTCGACTCCAGATATTTAATTACTTTAATTGAGATCCTGCGATTTGATCCGATTTGGTAAATAAGATACGGATGATCTAGGTAAATTCAGTTTCATCGGCGAGCATCTTAACATGCTTCTTAGTCCATCCTTTGCGCGAAAAGATGTTCCTTCTAGGGCCGTGTGAAAATTGAGCGTCCGGTTATTTATTCGGAAAATTCACGAATGCTATTGAAAACGTTGAGCCAGTGTTTTCAATATCCTAAGCAACATCATGACAATTTCCACCACCCCGGAGATCTAAGGTCATTAGCCGTCGTCGAACTCGGCCTGGCACGGTCCCGCGAGGAGAGGGCAGATGAGATGGATGGAGAGAACAGGGAGAGACGCGGGTCGATCAGAGTTCAAAGTCGTGTCCAGTGGTATTAACCGATAGGATGGGATCGTGGTTTCGAACATTATATTATGGAGTGAACGAAGTTAAGAGCTTCTCCAACATTAACCCTTTGAAAAATCACAAGAAACAACAGCAGCAAGCGGAACCCTAGAAGAATATTCTCGAGGAAATTGCCCACAAAATGTCGACTCCTCTTTCCCTTTTCCCCCACTTTCTTTATCGTGGATGTCAACTGATAGACGAATCAACGATTTCAACTCCGTCGGTGGGCCGATGCCGATTGGAAAAACACTCGCGTTCCGACCAGTCCTTTGAGATCGATTGATTTTGACTCGTCTTAGTGTTGAACGATGTGATTAGAGAGTCCAACGCAAATGTGCTGGACGAGCTCCATCAAGTCATCCTCCTCGCAACAAAACCTTGGATTGGATCCCGAGTTCTGGAGGTCAAATTTTTACACGCGAATTATTTTAATGTCCGGACTTAAAAGTCAACTGAGGGGGCGGTGGGGAAATTCATCACAACTGGTCAGCTCAAGGAGCTATTCAAGCCGAGTTTGAAGCATTTGGCCTTTTCTTTTGACGTTCGAAATTCAAAATCTCACAATAGAAAAAAAAAAAAAAGCACGGTATGCATTAGCACGTGCGAAGTTTAGTATTGCCTCCTAAATCTAAGATCTATGTTAAGTATAACGGCTTGAATGGTTAATCTATTAGCTATAAGCGGGATGAGATATGTATAATGTAATTGGAGGTTTGGCATTCAAACCCTAATCCCACCTCCCCGAGTCAAAGACGTAACTAATGAATGAAACTACCGTTGCTTGAAATGAGGATGCAAATTAAGCGTAGCTAATCTATTGCTAATCACTTATTAAGTCCTTGGTGGTGAGGCGACCACGTAGTTTGACCCGAAAGTCCGGGTCTTCCGTCCACGTCGGCACAAGAGAGATGGCGCAGCAGTCAACTAGTCGGTTCCACGTGTATCGATTTCCGAACTAGTTTTCCTCTTTTTCTTTCTCTTTTTTTGTCCAATTTCGTAATTATTCTTTTATTTATTTTTAATAATTGTATATTGGCGCGTGGTTTTTATAGCGTATGCAAGTAGCGTGGTTTGCGCGTGAACAGATTTGATGCGTGCGGTTGACGGCTTGACCCAAAAGGAAAATACTGCATTTCTCTCCTTTCGTTTTTTCCCGAAGAAAAAGTCAATTTTCCGAGAAGCCGTAAATTAAACGGGGAAAAAAAGAACTACAAGTTTTAGTAGGGCCTATCGTGATCTCGATAGCACTAGCCACGGGAATGAAATTTTTTAGACCATGACTCTCTCTCTCTCTTTTTTCGGCAAATTAATTTCTTGCGTAAATTCGTATTGGCCGTGAATACTCATCACTCGATTTACATTTCTGAGGACGATAATTTGAGAAAATGATTCCCTTAGATCCACTGATGATTCCCTTCCCATGCAGTAAAATTGAAAGGTTGTGCATCTCCTCTTTTATTTTTTCATTGGAGGGAACTTTTCGATTTTTCGACCGAGCATCTAATCGTTAGGTTGCAAATATGGTTGCTACCCAACTTCTTGGGGAGAAGACTATGGTTGTTTTGTCGGCGGGGGCGGCGGCATTGGAGTGAAAGAAGGAGAAGCTTGTGGTTGTTTCGCTAGTAGCGTGGGGGTGAACGGTGGAGCTAACGGAGGGAGGGAGAGAAAGTCCCGGGTCTTTCATATTTTCGTTCCTCGCTCTTCTTTTTTCCTTTTATTTGACGTGGCATTTTTGCCGCCTCATATGGCAAAGTCAACGTTCGCACTAAATTTTTCGACCCAAAAATAAAAAAAAACATTCGCATTGAATTTCGTCGACCAAGTCAGCAGCCCCGCCATTGACCTCGCTATTTTCCGCACGCCTTGGCCGGAGAAAATCGACTTTTCCTGAATTTAGCGCCGGAGAATACTGCGGGTGCCACGGTTGTAATGAGCAAAAGTATGGGGACCAAAATTGAATTCTGGTAATAGTACAAGGACCATTTTTTTCCTAATTTCCCCCTCGCTCTGTTTCTTTTTTTTTTTTTGGTGGTGGCGGCTTGATCAGTTTATTTATTATGGAGCACGTATGTGTTGATGACGAGGACTTAAAAATATCATTAGTTGTTGAGCTCGGTGCCGTCATCGATCATCAGCCGCAAATTGCTCAATGTTGATCATTCCCTCATCTTTCCTACCCATTAAAAAAAAAAAAGAAGCAATCTCAAAGGTTTCGTAGTTAGATACGGTAAATTCGAGCTTGTGGGTAACCTAACATCACGAAATTTCACACGGCACCCGATCGACGTAATGCCTTTCAAGCGCGCGTGCTGCAGCTCCGACAATCCGGTAAGTCCTCAACCGAGCTCACAATCTTACGAGAAAAGGGTCGCGTCGTCCCCCCCGCACAAAGCAACCCCATTCCACTGGCCATATCAGTTAAATCGCAGGAATCATCTCGGCCTAAAGATTCGATTTTCGGATAGGCATATCACGCTGGGGGGCGAAAGAGTGCCGTGTCGACACTCGACGGCAGTCGGGAGCACGCGCGGGAGACGTCCGTCGGTGGACATCGAGGCGGCGGATCCATCGCGAGTCAACATCTCATGTCACTTCCGACCATAGATTGAGCTTCTCATGCGTCGCGCAATTTCATTTGTTACATGCCCGAATCATATAATGAATTCACGTGTTTTATAATCATACGGCAGCGCCGGAAAACGATACGCGCGACACATCGCTGTCCCCGAAGCTCGTGTCCGATTCTCCCCCTCCGCCATTGGCCAGCAGATATCTGTTGCCAATTTGTATCGTTTCAGAAAAACACTTCCCTAATGAATATTTGAAAATGACCATTGGGTGGGTGGGCATTCGCAAGCCAAAGTTCTCCTGGTCTAGGGTCTTTTTACATGACGCGCGCGCGCAAATCTGGAGACACGCATCGCCCGCGTCGCGTAGTGCGTTTATTATCCAATTCGGAAAAAGCTAAAAGGAACGCATGAATGGGATGCGGAGAGAAAAAATTAACACTATTCTTTCGCACACGACAGATCCGGAAGATAAGGATGCACGAGTTAAGCATGGCGACTGCCAACTCAGGAGATAAGCCCCACGACATGGGGCGGACCAATGGCCGAGGTTAGGAGTTTCGAAAAGGCCATCATTACGGAACTTTGTGGACGAGGAGATGATCGAAGATAGGGAGCTAAAGTGCACCAAACAGTGCTCAAAGCTTTATCTGAATCACTTAAAAAAAAAAGAAGGGATCTTTATCTTAGATTAAAAGGAGCAGCCTCGCCTTTAAATGGTAACGTGGTAGTTGGTTACCACGCGAATCGATCCTATTCCTTTTTTTCGTTCAATGGAATCGAGGCGAGGATGAGAGATCATGCCTTGAGATATGCTTACTGCTCGGTAGATAATCTTGTTTTATGGGAACTGTTGACGTCACCGAGATAAGCTATTTTAATTTCTGCGCAGTGTGTGGAGAGACTAATAAAAGGAGCGTGATGAGGAAGAGGCTGTTGATAAGTGAGACGACCCATTGCCATGTTTGTGTATCTCGTGGCAAAGATTGTACCATCATCCATTGCACCGCGATGTCAAAAGGAAGGCGTGCCTATTTCTTATTTAGTTAGATGACTTGGCTGATGATTCTAAATCCACAAGGTAGGTCGGGTGAGACTTACTCTCCATTGCTCAAGTAGTAATGGAGAAATCATTATGTCGGTGTAAAGTGCATGTACCAAACTAGTTCCGGATTATTGAGTATGATGGGTCGCGCCGGGACAGGACGGTCCAAATTCGTTTCAGTAGATGTGCCGGGTTCACCGAACAATTTATCGATAATGCGTGTCAAACGATATTCCAAAGTTTTACACGCACATTTCAAGTAGCTCGACCATTTATTAGGAGAAAAAAATAGCAGATTGGGCATAAACGTTCGTACTTATATCTTATATAGTCAAAATATGTTCGCTCAAATGAATAAATGCAGTATAAGATTTCCTATGACCTTAAGTGTACTCGGAAACGAGAAAAAATTGCGACATCAAAAGTTAGAATATGCCCAAAAAAATTTTTAAAAATTAAAGATGGCTTTGGATTCGATTTCTCTCTCTCTCTCTATCTCCTTAATTTGGCTAACACATACCGTTCAGCCAACTGCATCCCGCTAAACGAAATGGGTAAAATCCAGAATAAATAAAGAAATAATCACTGCGGAACATGATAATAACATCGGGCTATTTCGAATACCCACTCGCAATCCGATCCGATCCGATCGCTCTTTGGCACGACCCTCTCGTCAATCGCTCCCGCCACCTCCATCGCGATCAATACCTAACAGCTCACCTCTGAATCCGGGGGGCAGCGACCGGTTCCACGGATTGGCGAGGCGGCCCGATCATCCGACCACAGAGATGCTAATCGGAATCCGCCGAAAGCCCCCCCCCCCCAAAAACAGAAGGGGGGGGGGGGGAACACGTTTAAAGAATGGGAGATCCAGTGACAACAATAGCAACAACAACATATAGCTAAAAAAGAAAACCAAATCGTACCGGTTCGTGATGGGCGGCGGGGACCACCATCCGCGACCCCACGTATGGTAGAGACGGGGTGCGGGGTGCGTGGGGGAAAGGCGGAGAGATAATTCGGAGGAAATCATTGAAATTGGGAAGCGGGAATGAATTGGCCCCTGCCCTTTTTCCGTATCCACGCGACACCACCAACCACCCCCGCACGTCCACTGTTCCCTCAGGAACCAAACGAGATAGATGCAAGGGGATAAGGAAAACGGAAACAAAAACCACGTAGTAATAATGTCCCTTTAGCCACCAACCAAACTTAATAATAAAAAAAAAAGAGAGGCAAAAACAACAACGAACAACAGGACGTGATAATGTCCAAAGCTGTAATTTCGATATTGTTATTCCTCCCCCACCTGTTTTTCGTGGGGGAGGGGGGTGGTGGATGATTTGGTGGGTGCGGGGAGAAATTAAAAAGTATGAACTTGGATAAAACAAAGACGCGTGAGGAATCTCTAAGCAGCGGGACCCGCCGGGGAGGAGCAGCAGATATATCAATCGCGTCGCGTCGCATCGCATCGCCGGGATGAAGGGGTCGTGGGGGGCTAGAATAGTAATTTTGCCCGACCCCCCACCCCCCCGGTTTCGGGCGCTTGGTTTCCATCAACTTGCGCTTGAGGTGCGGGCCCCGCCCCTCCCGCCCCTTCTAGAGACCGCCCCACCCCCCCGGGTGATCGTACGCGCGGGAATTCCGCAACCCCCCCGTTCTCTTTCCGATACCTGAGAGGGCTAACTAAATATCTGGCACGCCGGTATAAATTCGGAATTTTCTTTTGGATATTTATATCATTATAAATAAATTCAGAGATTCTAGTGATTCGATCTAGTGGTACAAATTTTTTTTTTTGGATTATTTATGCGATAATGAATATAATTAAGAGTTTTTTTTTGTAATATTAACCCTCATTCGGATAAATAACAAAACTAATCTTATTTTTCCTCTGCGATGAGAAGAGAGGAGAGCAATTCTATGCAGTTGCAATCTCTAGGGGTAAGAGACTCTTCAGGGCATGTCGAGGTTTTTACCTAGAACCTGAAACCTATCATATCGGAACCAATATCCCGATTTTTGGAACTTGAAATCTATAATGTTAAAATCGATTTTCCCGATTTTTTGAATCCGAAACCTACCATGCATATCTTAGAACCCAAACCTACCCTATCAATCGGTTCTAGGGTCGATTTTAGAAGGGTCTACCAAGGAGCCGGGCAATATCTTCTTCTTCTTCTTGCTTTCTTGTTTCGTTTTTAATTAAGCAAAACGTAAGCAAAAGCAACAACAAAAATCCCCGTTTGTCAATAGCAAACAATCCATAAAAGACAACACATGCAAAATAAAAAGAAACAATAAAAAATTCAAAACACGTAAGCACGGTTCATCGGTTCTCGCTCCAGTTCTTTGGTTCTCGATTCCCAATTCATTTCTTACCCGAGGAACCGCAAACCAAACAATTCTTATGGTCGTCATCATAATACCGGTAACTGCGGACACTTGGAACCTGACCAGTCCCTATGGTCGATTCGATTTAGTTTTCAGCTCTACACTGAACCATACTCACCCCTAGTAATCTCTGAAGATCCGCGAGAATATTTTAACTAGGGGTCAGTCGGCTATGTTGTCCCAGGATACCGTGCTAGAGTGATGACCTGTCCCGATTGCATTCCGTTCATGGATCTATCGATGACGAGCACGCGCTGTCCGCGCATTTTCAGAGCGAGCGTATCTCGCGGGGCGTGGAAAGTAATACTTGAATATGGAATTGAGTGAAAAGGAGGCGCCGATGTTTAAGCATGCGATGGTTTGGATCGATAACATGCGTTCCCCTCGTGACTTGTCCCTAAGTTGTCCCTAAATGGCAAAGACTGGAACAAAGTTTTGTCCCCGTGATCAATTGCAGCAAGTATTAACAGGGATCGAGATCAGGGGTTTTGTTAGACCATCATATCGATCGCCACTTCATTTATAACCATACGGATCCGGGGAGCGATCCGACCGGAACGAGGGTCGAACGAATCAAGGAGAGTTCGCGATTTTTCCCCCCTTTTTGGGGCAACATTTCGGCATACGAATTGTCTATCGAGTTTTCCGCACTTAAAACAAGAAATCCAATCGGAACGCGGGGCTCAGTTCTGGAGGGCGGGTCTTTTCCGTGGTCACTTCGAACACGACCGACGAACTTCTGCCTTCTCTATGGGCTCGGCAGCTCAACCTCGTCATTTTCCTACCGTCTTCCGAATCTTACTTTCCGTTTTCGTTTTGTCGGGACGAATCACACCCGCAGACAAATTCACAAGTAGGAACAATTATTGCGCCTCCCCTTACACCCCGTCGATCGGGGAGGAGGCTACATCCGGGGACGTACCGAGGGTTCGTGCACGAACGATGGTCATTTTTGGTGACAAAACAAAGCAACGAGAGAGACAGAGAGCAGATAACGTTGGAGCAGGCGGGTAATGGGGGAGGGAGAGAGGGAGAGAGAGATGCTGATGATAATGACGACGATGATGACGTTGAGTGTCGGGAGCAAAGAGAGGCGATGGGGGAATACTGAGGTTCGAACCTAGCCGATAAAGACAAACTGGGGAGGGCGGGGGGAGTATCGAATCGTGCCAGGTCAGAGTCAGATTTATGGGAGGGGGGTTTCCTTCCTTCCTTCCTTCCTTCCATGTTGTGGGATGATGATTCCTCCCCCCTCCCTCATCCATCTGTCCTTCGAGTTTATCCATCTGGGCGAGGGACCCGCGCGACCCATCCTAGTGGATAATCTTGCGAAGCTATAGCTAGAGAGAGAGAGAGAGAATACCGCTTTGAAAGAGGGAATACCACCCTCGGCTTGTTGTGATTGGGTGGGCGATGGCACATGGGAAGGGGGCAGCGAGGGCGAATGATGGAGCCACAGAACTTGGACGAGCGAGAGGAGTACATAAGCCCTTTCCTTTTTGTTTGGTTTCGGCCTTCTGTTGGCAGCGGATGGCGGAGAATATTATTAGACTATGCGATTGGACGACATATGGTAAAAAGATCCGGGAGAGAGCGGGAGAGAGAGGCCATGCTGGAGAGCAGCAAAAGAGCTTTAACGAGTTGCTCAAGGGGGGATGCACTTTGCCAAACGCACGGTCAAGAAGTCGTGTGAACCCCCCCGCCATCAACTTGCTCGCTCGGGGACCCCGCCCTCCCCCTCCTCCTTTCCTCATGCTTCCGCCTCCCGCCCTCAATTATCGAAATGCCATTTTCCTTTCGAAAAACAAAATGCACGTCCTCACGCGCATTCGGAATGCTCGAAACCGACCGGAAATGCATAAACCTCCCCCACCCCTAATCCCTGTGAAATGATACCGCGTCGAGCCCGACGAAAGAGGGCGACCGGGGTTTTCCTGATCTTGGGGTCACAGTTTAGAGGCGTGCGAATGGGGTTTGCGGAAGTAGAGTGTGTGCAAGCGATCGTCGGATCAGAACAGGCCCGATGTCCACGTGCTCTGAAATATGGGGAAGTGGATGCGCAATAGAACTACCGAGAGAAGACATAAAGGGAAACTGCATTTATGATTCGAGCTCTCCACTTACGCCATAGGCATTTAGAAAACTTCTCAATTGGGTTGCCAGGAATTTTATGGAGAGATCGGCCGAAAGTTCACAATTGGCGGTCGAGTATACCACGGGCTACCTACTTAAGGTGGGCTTCTTCGCCCCGAATGAAATAAGCGAAAGAGTGTGGTATTATGAATAACTCGATGTGCATCAGGACCAAATACTAGTTATCTTTATTTTAGCCATAGTGGACAGGGTGATTGAAAAGTGTAAAGACACATGTTGTGCGCTAAAAAAACATAGACGGATGCTAGTTAGGTACATCAAATTGGTTGACAATGTGGTTTATTTTAGATAACAACATGGACTTCGAATAACAATTTGAATAAGCGAGATGTATTCAACATTCAGAATTAGTGCTTAAACAGCATGCTAATTGTTTATGTCAACCTTACTGGAGCTCAGGATCATTGAAAGATGAAATTCTGCGAGTCTACACTCTCTCTCTCTCTCACTAGCCCCATGAATCTTCCTGGTACCTGCCTTACACATACCCTTCCCCCATGGAGTTGACCCACACACAGCTACATCCCTATACATCCCTATATCTCCCATTTACATGACACACACACACACACGCAAAAATAAAACAAAAAATACTAATTTAACTAATTTTATTTCCTTCAAATACGAACACATGAAACTTAAAAATGTCGCCTCTTCGCCAGCCCCCGTCTCCCTATATAAACACTCCCCACATTCCTAGCTTTCCACCAGGCCAAACTTTTTCGTTCATACGTCCATCTCTCTTTCTCTGAGCTAAGACAGAACCAATACTCAACCGAACTCGCGCGGCAATGGATGGCATCAGCTGCACCGACGAGAGCACCACCAGCAGCGACTCCCCCTCCATCTCCCCGCCCCTCCGTTTGCCCCCCGCCAAGCCCTCCCCGCCCCCTCCGGGGAGCCTGTGCCGCGTCGGCAGCGGGGCCAGCGCCGTCCTCGACCCCGTGCCGGACGGCGGCGCCGAGGCCGAGTCCCACAAGAAGCTCCCCTCCTCCAAGTACAAGGGCGTCGTCCCCCAGCCCAACGGCCGCTGGGGCGCCCAAATCTACGAGAAGCACCAGCGCGTCTGGCTCGGCACCTTCAACGAAGAGGAGGACGCCGCCCGCGCCTACGACATCGCCGCCCAGCGCTTCCGCGGCCGCGACGCCGTCTCCAACTTCAAGCCCGAGGGCGCCGAGGACCCCGCCGAGGCCGCCTTCCTGGCCAAACACTCCAAGGCCGAGATCGTCGACATGCTGCGCAAGCACACGTACCGCGACGAGCTCGATCAGAGCAAGCGGAGCTACGCGGGCTCCGCCGCGGAGCGTTCCGGGTACGGGCCGGGCCGGGCGGAGGGGGCGGCGGCGGCCCGGGAGCAGCTGTTCGAGAAGGCCGTGACGCCGAGCGACGTGGGGAAGCTGAACCGGCTGGTGATCCCGAAGCAGCACGCGGAGAAGCACTTCCCGCTGCCGGGCGGACCGGCGGCGACGCTCAAGGGCGTGCTGCTCAACTTCGAGGACGTCGGCGGGAAGGTCTGGCGGTTCCGGTATTCGTACTGGAACAGCAGCCAGAGCTACGTGCTCACCAAGGGCTGGAGCCGGTTCGTGAAGGAGAAGAGCCTGAAGGCCGGCGACACCGTCTGCTTCCAGCGGTCGGCCGGGCCGGAGAAGCAGCTCTACATCGACTTCAAGCCGCGGAGCAAGTCGCCGGCGGGCCTGGCCGCGCAGCCCGTGCAGATGGTGAGGCTGTTCGGGGTGAACATAATGGAAGTGCCCTATTGCGGTGGGAAGAGAATGAGGGATGTGGACTTGCTGTCGTTCGAGTGTAGGAAGAAGCAGCAGATGGTGGTTGGTGCTTTGTAGCATCATCTACATCTTTCCATCTTCGATCTTTTTTCGTTGAATTTCTTGCTTTAGGTTTTGAATTTTGCTTCTCCCTAGCTGTTGCCATGTCTTGTGAATTATGTCGAGGGGAAAGAGATGGGGTTATGTTGTAGATCCACATCAATTGTATATTCTTACAGGATAGATGTTGGAGCGGCAAAAAAGAAGAAAAAGCTAAAAAAAAATTAGGTGCGACGAAGGGAAAAGTTACTGGAAAATAGAAATAATCACACGGTCAGGTTACGCCCTTTTAACGTGCGAACTTTGCAGAATTCTTCTTTCTCTCTCTTTTTAAATTCAATCTTTTCTTGGTTCCAACTTGATGAGTTTTCTGTATCGTGCTCCCTCCCGTTTGGGAGAGAAAAATCGATTCTCGTTTTGGCACGACATCCAACTTGCTTCCTCACTTACTTTAGTTTTTGCCATGTTGAGCAAAATGCAGATGTTGCTTTCTAGAAATATCTGGTCGGTAAGAAACCACTTTACTTTTCGGCTATCTCCGTGACTTGTGAGTTCCCACCCCTTCTCCCGAAGTTTCTCTTCAGACGTAACAATTCTGAAGTCGTTCTAGTATACTCTACTTGTTCGCCGGTCAGGAATTGGGGTACGGTCAGTTCGCCGGGAGGATTGCCCTCCCGGTTTGATTTTGGCTGTCTTTCGAATCGCAGCCGCAGTCCAAGTTGCAGCACTAGTTCCGGCGAATGGGAGAAGCGAGGGAGCTATACCTGGGATTAATCAAGGAGGATAGTACTGTTGGTACCGATTGACTGTGGATACTAAGTCTAGGATCATGTCTAGATGATTGGATCCAAATTCAATACACGACATTTGAACAATCAACCATGACTTTCGATACTCGATAAAGAGATTGATTGTTGGATTTTTCCTAACAATTAGACCCGTATAAAAAGGAAAACAAACTGGAGAAAGAATTGAAATGGGTCTTGACTTCGTCGTCTCTTAATCACATACACTATCAGCGTTTCACGACATGAAATTTATATGTTTGTATAAAAAAGAGGAGGAAAAGCGAAAAAAAAAAAAAGGTTCAGAAGATTAATATGTCGACCATGGATGGTTTGGAACCAGTGGCGCAGCTTGAGAAGCACGAGGGATCAAAATGCCTTTTGAGATGGACAAGTTCCCTTTTGCTTCCCATTGTTAACTCCATTACTTTGTTTTTCTTTTGGTTAGTGACAAAACGTTTCGACTTTAAATTTTATTCGCACGTAACGTTTCGATTCGGTTCACGTTAGCGTTGGCACCTTTTCCTGTGGCAGACAAGTGCAAACGGAATTCGACGATGGGTTTTGGAAACTGTAGGTAGCATCTGCTGTTGCACAGTGGAGGGTATGACCTACTTAAGCGTTTTCTTTTTCCCTCTACTTTTGGTTTATCTTTAGTCATTTGTTAGGTCGTCTTCCACAGTACGACGAGTTTCTTTTTTTGGTCTAGCATAGTACGGCAAGTTACCAGACGAGAAATAAGAGGAATAATTATCCAACAAAATTTTAAACCTATTGTACGAAAACAAATCCACTCATAAATCTTTCAATTATATCAATTTAATCGTAAATTTTTTGATAATTTATCAATTTAGTCATAAACCTGTTATTTAGATAAGTGGCTAAAAGGACCATGGATATGAAGCGTGAGTCAAGCAAAAACGCAGGCGCATCCTCAGTCGCGGGTTAATGGGTAAAAAAGAATTATAGCGCAAACCATTTGTTTAAAATAATTTGTTATCCGCCGCGAAAGGATCGAGCTGAATCTGACTTGACACCAGCAGCAATATTGCGCGTGAGCTGTGGTATATGGTCTAGTATGCACTGTCTGTATGGTCAAAGTCAGATCGCTAATCAAAAATTAAACAATCGAAAAGTTTGTTTATCGATGTCAGGGTCATTTTGACAGGGTTTTGAGAATGATTAAGCTTATTATATATTCCAAACCTTTGATATCAAGAATAGTTTAGATGCTAATAATTATAATCACTAAGCTGGACAGGTCAAATCTTGCCGTTGCACCTCAATATTCTACTCGAAGTTGTCTCGTGATGATCCGCATGTGCGCGCGTGTATATGTATACTTCTTTCGATGCATGCGTGCATGTATCTGCGTAGATTAAGTTCATGCAACGTCCCCCCTCAACTGGGCGCTAGCCGATGGCCTCGAGATATCTCTCGTGTCTGAGGCCCAAAAGAAATTTTGTTATTTAGACATACTCTAGCATGAACTTCAACAATGACGATCCCATGTGATGAGGCTTGAGAATAGCATCTCCCATCTTGCGAAATACTAAACTTTGGTGACCAAGAGTAAAATTTAGTTAAGAAATAGTTACGCCTGTCAAAATTGATCATAAACCTATCTTCTAACCCATATTTGATGGGCTGGGTTATTATGTAGGTTAATTATATTCAATAAATGGGTCGTAAATGGTAAGGCCTAAAAAAATATAGGTGTTAAATGGGTTTGCAACTTACTTAGACCCAACAAACATCTATGACTCACTTTTCATTCTCTCGCTCTCACTTGATCTCGCGTTCACTCATTTCACTCTATCACCTTAGTTTGGTAATGAGTTTTCCTATATTAGATTACATATGAAAATATTTTAGCAATACAGATAGGTTGGATATGAGTTAGATATGGGTCGGTTTGGTTATGGGTCACTAGGTTTGCATTGCATGGAAATGAGTCAAAACGGATTAGATGGGTCAATTTGGGTCAAATCATTTTCGACCCGACCCACACTTTTGACAGGTTTAGAAACAATCAATTTACTAGTAGAATAATGAGTATTTCTCAAATAGTATATAACACTAGTTCCAATTTTTTCCTTTTTCTGTTGGATTTAGGGGCATTGCTGTATTAACTTTCATGCTCCGGCTTAAGTTTACCGATATCTTTGTCCGGTCGAAGACAGCACATCCCATATGCAACGAATTTCTTTTTAGGTCATGGGCAGGCTTGGACAAGGCTCTTCGCCTCCGCCGAGGCCAGGATTAGTATCGGGACCGCGGTTTCTCCGAAGGCCCCGTTCTAGCCCGCCTCAGTCCGCCCATCGGGCAGGTCCTTCTTCCCACGACCGAGCCGACAAAGAGCGAGCTCGACACGAGCATGAACCAATCCCCTTCTTCTTTTCCCTCGACAAACCGAAACGTCAATAAGGGTCGAGCATGGACGGGCGAGCTCGTGGCCGCAGCCCCACCGGTATCGCCTAATATAGCTTGAAGCTTGGGAAAATCCAATCCCTGTTCCCAAACCAAAGGGGCCCGGAGTGAAAGGTCTACGGCCCAGCATTCGTATTCAGGCCCGGCCCACTCATCGAGCTCGATGTTATCGCAATTCGCAAATCTATATCTCTCTCTCTCTCTCTGCGTACCGTAGTTTCATCTGCACAGTCCAAGCTTTTCACTTGGCGCACAGAGAGTGGGAGAGGGAGAGAGAGAGAGAGATGGCGGTTGTTGACTCCCTCGTGCACTCGGCGTCTCCGCGACCCTCGTCTTCTTCCTCGCCGTCGTCGAAGTCTTCCCTCTTCGCCGGGTCGCCCCTCGCTTTCTTGCCCGCTCGCGTTTCTAGTTCGTGTCCTGCAGCTCTGCTTCTTTGCTTTTCGTAGTTTTTTTTTTTTTTTTCGTTTGCCCAGCTGTTTTGAACCCGAGGAACGAGGTGAAAATGAAACGCTGCCGCTGTGCTGCTGCTGCCTGCTGGCCTTGTTCAAGCGATGCGAAGGGTCCTGCTAAGTCGATGATGCTTGATTAGGAGTTATTTGGATGAATTTGGGGTCGCTAGAGCACTGTCGTTCGAGCTTTGTGTGCGGGAGTTTGGTGCTGGTAAAGCTGCTAGTATTCGGTATGACGACGCCTTTTTTCTGTTGTCATTTTCAGTAAAGCAGACGTGTCCGAACAGGCGGCTGGTGATCGTTTCCAAGAAGATATCTGGCTTGGAAGAGGCCATGAGAATCAGGAGGTACCTTTACATACATGAGAATTAGGACACCCTCTTGGCATCAAGTGCGTGCTGTATAAGTGTATGTAGTAACAAGGGAGGGACAAAGCCAATTTATTAGCAGACATTGGGTTTCTGCTCGTCATATAAGTCGTTTGTTTGTCTCGAAGATTTGTCCATTACGCTGAAAGCGTTAGTTGTTCTGACCCTAATTCGGATTCCCTTTCCCCGTGAAGGTCCACTTAAAATGGTGACATGCTCGGCGCAATAGGGCTGCCAGCACCTTAGCTGAGTGATTATTTGTTAAAACTCTCTGAAAATGTCTTGTCCAATCTATATCTGTGATTCTGGTAAAATTAAATTCGATATTTAAACCAAACATGATGACTGCCTCTGCCGGCATTAACGCACAGAACTGGAGATTGTTAGGAATAAGGATAGTTCTAGAGTGATTTGCTTGGGGAGGATGATTTCTTGCTCTTAGAAGTTACTTTTTCACTCTGTCTCAATATTTTTTCTCTCCTTACTGCTGATTTATGGTTATTTTGCACTGATATCAGTCTGTTATTATGAAAACCCCAGAGAACGCGAACTTCAAAGCACAAAAAAGTTCAAAAGAAGGTCACCTTTAAGGCGTGGAAGGGTATCTCCGCCTCTTCCCGTGCCTGACCACATACCAAAGCCTCCTTATTTCGGTTCGCCGTTGCTTCCGGAGCTTGCTAGTGAATATCAAATTCACAATTCTGACGGCATTGCTCACATGAGAGCTGCATGTGAGCTTGCTGCGCGTGTTCTTGATTATGCAGGGAAGTTGGTTAAGGTGAGATTCTGCTTTATGAGAGAAGTTTCTGCTTTGGAATGTAGAAATATACTGGTACGAGTTGACAAAGAAACCAATGATGTCCTAATATAACAACTTTATATGCTCTATAGTTCTTCAATTTCAGCAAATTTGTGACGTTCTCTTAATTTTTTGCCACTGTTTTTGTCAACTCGAGCAGTCTTTCCTTTAGGTCTCAAAACTTTAATGCAGATTTACATGTGTATGGTGGCCTCAGTCTAAGTACTTGGAGTGAAAGGTTATCTTCTGGTGATGGAAACACATGCTCTTTCTTGTGTTTGAATTTTCCGAATTAGGGTAGTAAAGGAAATAATGGATTGTACCTATGGCATTTGAAGTTGACACAAGTGGAACTAGGACGACAAGTAGCAATAACTGCCATTATACCAAATGAAACATACTGAAATTCGCATCTGAAAGAAATATGAGACTTCATGTTGTAATGTTTATTCTTGCTCTTTTTTCAGGGTAATTTTGCGCTTAACTTTGCTTTAATTTTGTTAGCCATCAGTGACAACAGATGAAATAGATAAAGCAGTGCACCAGATGATTATTGAAGCTGGTGCTTATCCTTCTCCTCTTGGCTATGGAGGATTTCCCAAAAGTGTATGCACATCAGTTAATGAATGCATGTGCCACGGAATACCAGATTCTCGTCAACTACAGGTCTGCATTCGCTCATAGTTCTCAGTTAAGAAGCCCATTATTTTCTTTTCAATAATCACAATCTTATGCAGGACGGTGACATTATAAACATCGACGTGACTGTCTACTTAAATGTAAGTGTTTGTTAATCAATTATTGGCTCAATGTTGTACTTAATACAACTTACAAAGTCATTGTAGTCTTGTTACTCTCGTATGCCTAGATCTGAATTTATATAACTAGCTATTATTAGAGGATAATACAGTGTGTCTAGAGGAAGTCAATGTAAGTTTTCTTAATTGTCTACGCCATCTTTCTCTTTCAGAGATGCACACTCTGCCCACACCTGCAGACAGAAGGTGGATCTGTGCATTCTAATTAACAGCTCAGCTTTTAATGATTGTTTGTTTGAATATTTTTACAGTCACTTGAAAGTAAGAAAAAAGATGTGTCAATGTCATATGTTGATGAAGGAAGATAATAATGACATTCGAATTTAAACCAGTTTGTAGACAAGCAAGGGCATGTCTTGTCCTCGTTGATTCTAAGACATGGGCTATCATGTTTGATTGAAATTACTCAAGTTCATGCTGTTATGTTTCAATAGTGGTCCCCTCCCCTCCTCTCCTCCCCCCTCCTGTCCATGTTTGTTTGCCTGGGTCATGGTCTGTAATTTGGTTAGTCTAATTGGACTTTATTCTCGTGACGTGGTCAGTGTCAAGTTCCCTTAACCAAAGCTAAAACTTCGGTACAATAGTGGAGTGGGATTGTGTTCTCTGATGCAAATTCTCTCTATATCTGTTAGGGTTATCATGGAGACACATCAAAGACATTTCTCTGTGGGAATGTCAGTGATGCACTTAAAAACCTCGTGAAGGTGAAAATTTGCTTACAGTTTCGTCTGGTATAGCTATTTCTTCCTGTCGATCTCCTATAGAATTAACACTGTGCTTGTCATGGTAGGTTACCGAAGAGTGCATGGAAAGAGGCATAGCAGTTTGCAAAGATGGTGCAAGTTATAAGAAAATTGGAAAGAGAATAAGGTTTGTTTCAGCCTCTTTACAAATGTTGGTCAGGAATTTCTCTGTAAATTTTGTCCATGCTGACTCATTTCGGATGCTTGATTTTGTATTGAGGATTGGCTTTAGAAGATGTAAATTGAAACATAGAGAAATTCATTGGCTCAGTTGCAAGTATAGTGGCAACAAAGTTGCATGTCTTTTGGGTCACAAGTTTACCCTACAACTTACCAGTTTGCTATATTACAGTTTCTGCCTAATTACAGTCTTACAGCATAAAATTTATAGATAACGTCAGGAAAGTTCCTTAGGTTTGCTGTATCGAAAAAAAAAAATGCTGATTAGTTTAATTTAATACTTAAGTATGGCAATCGTGTGTATTCACTATACTGGATGCTGGACTAATTTGCTCACTAAAATTCAGATCTCATTTGCATGGAGCTATGAGTAGTTTGATTATTCTAGTATGGAACCATATGCATCTCAGTCAGTTTAAATCTAGTAGAACCTTGATGTTCTCCACGATCAAGATCCACAAACAATACTACGGCAGGAGTTGCTTTAATGTCACAAAAAACGTAAACTCTTGACAGATCTAGAAAAACGACTTGATCGAGATAAATTTGAAAGTAGACTATACTTTTTCTTTGTCGTAGTTTCATTTGGAGAAATGGGATAAGGCTGGAAAGTTGTAGGCTATGTGTGAGCAGAAACACTGCTCAAAACGATGAAATGTTCTCAAACTGCCAGTCTCTTTTAATATCACATTTTAAACTAGTTAACTTCCATCTTTGTTCGAACATAATTACCTTCTTAACTGAAGAATTTTTCTAGATTGTCATGTGACCAGAAGTTTGATGTTCTTTTCCACTTAGTTTTCAGTCGCTACTTGTTATTATTAAGAGGATATGGGCACCAGAGTTTCTTTGGACTGCATTTACAATTTGAGAAGAATCAAAAGAAGTGTTGGGTCAATTTGCATGGGATAGAACATTTGTCGCTGAGCAGTTTTAGCTGATAGAGACTACAATCTCAGAGCCTGTCTTGTGGGTTATTCTGCCGCTGTTTACATTTGTGCCATTGTTTAATAAATAGCCTCGATATTTCTTTCGGGGAATAATTGTCTGAATTTTTTAATCTGTCTTTATGCCTCCAGTGAGCATGCCGAGAAATATGGTTACGGAGTGGTCGAGCGGTTCGTTGGGCACGGAGTAGGAACCATATTTCATTCTCAGCCAATCATTTATCATCATCGTAAGTTCTTCCCTAATGTCCTTATTTACTCACCTCATTATTGAATTAGGAAAACCTAGACTGGTGAAAGTAGAACGAGCTCGAATTGCCATGGCATTACCACTTTATACAAGATTGTGCCAACCAGCATCGACAGATTGTACGTAACGTACGATACAAAATTTGAAACCCAAACTCGGTCACTTTCCTCAACATTTCATGTATGATCGGGCAGGAAATGAAGAGCCTGGAACCATGGTCGAGGGACAGACATTCACAATTGGTGAGCTCCTTGCCATATTTCCTGAGAAAACTCTTGAGAACCTGTGATTTGCATGTCGCTCAAAGTTAGCTGAAACTTTTTCTCTCATTTGCCGTCTACAATAACCGTAAGATGCACGTGTGCAGAACCGATCCTTTCATTGGGAAGCATAGAGTGCAGAACGTGGCCGGACAATTGGACGACTCTCACGGCGGATGGTGGCCCCGCCGCACAGTTCGAACACACCATTTTGATCACTAGAACCGGAGCTGAAATCCTGACCCAGTGTTGAGAAACATCATTTTGACCCTCATTTTTTGTTGGTGGGGTATTAGCACAAGTTCATTTTCGCTCTCTATGTTGTCCAAGCAAAGTGTACAGAAAAGTTCCCTAAAGGCTGCAGATGCTTGATGATGTCCAATTCTCTGTCATGTCATTTAGATTTCATTTCAATTCATTTTGGTATTTCTTTGCCAAAACCCGAACTTTGTAAATGGACCTTCGTGCCCAGATCAAAATCTTAGTTGGGTTTAGGGCCAAATGCTGAACCGTTTGGTTCAGCTTTTCAAATCCGAAATGTTGAAAGCTAACATTTGGAATGCTTTGGAATGCTGAAGCTTATTTTTCCCTTTCCAAATTGTCCTCACTCAAATTTCAATATTCCGGTTTTGCTCTCGTTACTGTTCATCTTCCTCACCGCGAGGGTGGATCCGGCCGGCGAAGGGCCGGCGAGGGCGGATCTAGGCGGTGAAGGGCCGGCGAGAGGTCGGCTAGGTCGCCCGACCCAAGCAACGGTCACCTGGGGTCAGGCAATCGCCCAGGCACCGTCGCCTGGGATCGAGCGATTGCCTAGGTGCCACCGTTTGGGGTCAGGCGATCGTCACCTGGGTCGTGTGAACCTAGGCGACGGCAGCCTGGGTTGCGTGACCTCAGGCGACCGTCGCCTAGGTCGGGCGACCTCGCCAGCCAGACCTGCTCTCGTCGGCCCTTTGCCGGTCACCCTCGTCGGTGAAGAAGATGAACAATATAGGGGCAAAATCGGAATATTAAAAATAAAGTTACCAAAACCCTTTGCAAAAAAAATTTACCAAATACTACTTAGGCCAAAGTAGCTTTATAAATTTTTTTTTATCAAATATCATTTGTATTTTTCCAAATGATTTTTACCTAAAAGTATTTACATTCTCCCAAATAGCATTTGAAAAGCCGAACTAAATGGCCCATAATCGGATTTAATGGCGTGCCACCTCCAGGTTTAAGAACGGGGTGAGGATATGCCGGTCTTCCTATTGGTGCGTGCATTGCACGATCCCGTAGGAGCGGGTGAAGTAGGACCCACGGGAAGAGCGAGGTGAGGAAAAAGGGGCCAAAGAATCAGGCTCGGCTCGGCGCTTAGATGGGGCGCAAACGGGGACGTCTCGCGACGCGGCGTCGCCGCGCGGTGCATTGCACGCTCCCTGGATTCCGAACGGCTTGGCTCTTGTCCGTGCGCGGGGGTTCCCGACCGAACACCCAAAGCATATTCGGTTTGCTTCGGACAAAGGTGGGCTGGTGCTTCAATGACGTGTATTCCTTTTCGATATTTCATGGACTCTTTTATTTATTTATTTTTATTTATTTATTCTAATTTTTACTTTTTAATGCCAATAATTTTCACGGCGGCCCTTTCGCACGATACGTACAAGACACGTGATCGAGAACATTCGAGTTGAGCTTAATCCCATTTATACGCTAATGGTAACGTCTAGAGTCGTTAGAGATAGACCAACTCAACTAATTTATGACACGCTTAAACTTAAATGCATCTAAGTGACAGGTTATCGAGATATTCAAGTTCGCTTGACATGCATGCATTTATTTCAGCAATGTTGATGTATGTTTTAATACGTTTTCATACATTTACGGGAAAAAATACGCAAAAAATAATCATAAACCTATTACATTGGTATTAATTTAGTCATAGACATTTCTATTGAATCAATTTAGTTCTAAGCCTTTTCATATTGATATCAATTCAATCAATCCGACTAATTTAGGCTATAAATTATTGATGTGGACGCCAGCGGTCCTACATGATACGGTCGACGCTGCCATAGAAATTTTTAATAATTTTTTGATCTTTTTTTCCTTTTTTTCTTTCCCTTTTCTTTTTGGCAATGGCTCGTCATCGGCCACGGGCCATTACCAACGAAACCAACCCTTGCCGATCTTGCAGCCCTCACCGGGCGTCACCCTAGCTTGGGCAAGGGCCACCCATGCTGATCTTGTGAGGTTGGCCCTGCCGGGCCTCGCCCTTCCTTGGGCAAGAGCCACCCTCGCTGATCTTACGAGGCCTCGTCAGTGCTCACTCTCGCTAGCCATGGCATGTGGCCGGTGACCAATCACTACCAAAAAGAAAAAGGGACACAAAAATTATAAAAAAATTATTAAAATTGCCCGCGCTAGCGCTAGCAGTTCAGCCCGTCCGTACCACATAGGACCACTTGTGTTTACGTTAATGATTTTCGGCCTAAATTGTTCAAATGGACTGAATTGGAACGAATATGAAAATATTTATGATTAAATTGGTCTAATTAAAAGGTTATGGACTAAATCAAAATCCTGAATGCAATAAATTTTGGAATTTTTGGGTACCTGTCCCTACATTTATATATACTAGTAAATCTACATTTTAAATTATCTTGACGTGTTGCTAATTCAATAATCGTATTGCATTCGAATTCCAAAAATATATATTATCCAATTAATGAATGTTTAATTCTCATGTTAAATTTGGGAGAACATGTTAACCGTAAGATTTTGTAAGACCACCACTAACTATTTTAAAAGTTTAAATTATTAGATGAAGGCGTGATTTAATATTTAGTTATTCTAACACTATCCTTCACGCTTAGTTTGATATTTTTGTCTAGTATATATAAGCTGGACATATTTAACCGGGGAGGCAAATGGGCCTAAAAAGATTTAAAATGATGACTTTTTGCTCTTATATTATGTAAGATTTTATGAGATCACCGTCAATTGCTCTAAAAGATTAAATTATTCGATGAAGGCGTAATTTAATATTTAATTATTCCGATATTCATTACCCAACACAAGTGGCAAAAAGATACGGACCGACAACCCTACCGTGCATATGATTAGACCACCTCTTGGTCCCCGTTATTCACGTGTACCGTGGCTATTCCCTTCGCGCTCTATCGTTGGAATTCCACTCCGACTAGGAAATGATGTTTGGATTTACACGCCACCCGTTCGTCCAAAGGTAGGCAGGCATTCATCACCATCGTCAGCCAACACAGGTGCCATCGCACAAAAGACACGAGGAGGCATTATTTCCCCCCGTACAGATTCGACCTCTCCTCTCGACGTCTTGTTGGTGACTTCGTGGAGTACGATCTTCTTCGCTGAGTCACGGCCCCCAGTAAAAGGAAATCAACAGAATCTCCTTTGCCCGGCCTCATCAAAGTCTTCGATCCTCAACCGCATGGTTCGCGCTTCTAGAGTCTGGAATTTTTGCGAAAGTAGACAAAGGCGCGCATGATTCCAGTATCCTCAGAAGACAAGACGTGCGCGGACAAGACACGTCGTGGCATTTGACGTGATGCGGGGTAATCTCGTCGGATCAGCAGCCACGGGTTTCGAACGAGACAACCATCGTAGAGGTCTTCTAAGATACTCTCGCCAACTTTTTCACAGCCAATAAGCGAAAGGGGGAAATTTCACGGCCCTCTGGAAAGCTCGGTCGATTGCCAAAAGACAACGGACCCGATTGGAATGTTCTGTAAACGATCCTTTTTGGTCCTTGGTGGAAAATCCAATTCGCTTTCGATGCGTGCCACAAGTAGCCTGTCTAGGAGATGGCGCACGTGATGGAATCGAGGGGGATGGGGATCAAGGGCCACGAACCGATCAAGCATATCCTGAAAAAGATACGAAAGCAACACAATACGACCGGTTCCTGCGTCGCATTGTGCTATTTTAGACGGGTTTTATTGTTTTTTTTTTGTTTCCTATCTCTCTTTTGGTGAGCTATATGTTCATTTTTGGCTTGTTTTCTCAATTTTATCGTAAGCTTAATCTCACTCCCTAACTTATCATCACATGGGCGTCCGTACCCATCAATGAAAAGTTGAAAACTGAAACCATTCGATGACTATCACTGGGTCCTTCATTTTTATTTTTTTTTATCATTGTAATCTAGGGGCATGATCATAATTAGATGGCTACTTGGAGGGAAACTGGCACGGCGACCTGTCACAATGGCTCTTGCTTAAGTCTGAGTTCCCCGGGGGCAAGAATCGAATCCACGACCCTTGATTCGTGAGCCGAAAGCATGAAAAATGCCCTTGCCACTTCATCAACCCCAGAGCGGGTGGACTTCTATTTTAGCAAGTTTAATTTGGCCGTATCACTCGGTAGAGACATTGCAAACATTATATAGATCGAGTGAAGGATGAATGGCATAAAGAGGATTTAAAATATTGACTGTTTATAAATATATTTTTTATTTTAACATTGAGGACTTGAGGTTTTGGAAAAGGTCCCAAAGCAAGTCTCGACCTCGCCGCTGGTGAAATTCAGGCGCCGAAAACCATACCCGGGCAATTACCAAAATATTCCACATTGGAGCCGCATTAGGCTTCTGACGACTGAAATCCACCATCGCGAGCTCGAGACCTGATTTGGGGTTTTTTTTGTTCTTTTTAAACCTTAATCCTCAATTACCCAAAATAAAACTCTAGATGCTCAATTAAACAATGACCCAAACCTCAAGTCACGTTCCCGCACTTACCCTAATCAAGAGACTTAGAAAATAAGCCATATTTTCCTTCATTCCTCTTCCAACCAAATTTTGTGATCGTCGCGTTCGTTCTTCGGTTAAGTTTGCACGCGGGCAATGTCCAAATTCGACAATCCAAAGTGCGGAATTTCCTAGAGAGAGCATTAACTTTTGGCTTTCACACAGTCGTTGGTTCGAAACTTCTGAAACGCGAAAAAGGAGGAAGAAAAAGGATCACCTAACTTTCTACGCACGGTAGAAAAACTGGCACCCAGTAAGCTGTCGTCGTCGTCCACTTTTGACGTTAGAAAACGGGCATGGTGGGAAGCAGTTCCTTCCCATCAAAAGATTAGAAGAAAACATATCCATTCGAAGCAGAAGATGGCCGAACTGGTGTTCTTTCTATTTTTACTTTCTTTTTTTGGGGACAAATTATGTTAATGGTTAGCTCGAGAATCGGTTGAATCGTCCTCATTAACCAAAGAAAATCACACGTTTCCGGGGATCGTTTCGATCTGGCCCGAGGGATTGCCGTTGCGCAGTCCAGCGCCGTGCCCGCCTGAACGCACGACCAGCCAAACGCCCGAAACGAAACGACCAAATCTGTGATGATCTCTGAAGTCGAAATTAACACGGGCGGGGGGGAAACGACCGGCGGATCAGTGGCGATAACCGTGGAGGGAACTGCTCAGGGTCGAGGACGGATCAAGAAGCGTCGTTTCATCTTTGATCTTATCCCCAAGATAAGGGACAGAGAGGGACAGAGAGGGACAGAGAGATGATGATGCGACGTCAGAATTTGCAGACCCCACAAGAATGAAACGACGAAGGGCGAATCACAGCCTCGACTGGAATATTCATCCCCCTTCCTTCCTTCTCTCTCTCCCTCTACCTCCGCGACAAATGATAAAGAAAAGTTTCTCTCTCCTCCTCCTCCGTTTCTTTCTTCGCATTTTAATAGATGCATAATGCAGTGATAAAGAAATGGAACCACTCCTCTCCCTCTCTCTCTCTCTCTCTCTCTCTGGGGCTCTGGGGAAACCGCCTTCTCTCCCGTCAGAGATTCTTTGTTTTGTTATGCGACGCCCCGACCCCGATGCCCCGCTCTCCACCATCCGATCCCCCTCTCTCCCTCTCTCTCTCTCTCTCTCTCGCTCTAGGAAGAGAGCGACCGGAAACAAGAAAAGAAAAACAACGATAAAACGATAATAGGAAAAGAAAAATCGTTTTCTTGGACACGGGGGTAGTGTCATATTCCGTTTCTTGATTCTATTTAGATCCCATATTCTCACACCCCACCCCCCCTCCTCCCCACACCCTTCCCCTTCCCCTTGTTCGGATCTCTCTATGCTCGCCTCGCAGCAAGCTCCATATAACCCTCCCCTGTCCTTCCAGACTCATCAGAGAGAGAGCGACCCATAAACAGTAGAAAGAGAGAGAGAGAGAGAGAGAGAAGGAGGAGGAAAGAGAAGGGGAGATAGGGGAGGCATGAATAGTAGTCATCATCAGTTCCAGAAAATGCAGAGCTACATGGAAGCTTTGGAGGAAGAGAAGCGCAAGATCCAAGTCTTCCAGCGCGAGCTCCCTCTTTGCTTGAACCTTGTGAACCAAGGTACTGATCGGGTTTCCGTTACCCACCCCCACCCCCCCCCTCCCAACCCAGGGGAACTCTTCCTTTCGAGTCTTTCTTGCTTTTTTAGATGAAGGGGATGATGGAAAAAGGCTGGATCTTTCGTTCTGGGTTTTGGCAGCGATCGAGTCGTGCAGGCAGCAGTTATCTGGGACGACCACGGAGTACATGCAGGGAGGCCAATCCCAGTGTTCCGACCAAACTTCGACTGATGGTCCGGTTTTGGAGGAATTCATTCCTATCAAGAGAATTTGCTCGGCTTCTGATGATGAAGAAGAAGAAGAAGACGAGCAACATTCGCACAAGAAGCCTAAGAGCGACAACGCCACTGATAAAAAGAAATCTGACTGGCTCAGATCTGCTCAACTGTGGAATCAGAACACCCCTGGTCCCCCTCTTCAACAGGTAAGGCAAAAGAAAAGAACCCATCTTCTCGGGAAAAAAAAATAATTTTCGGGATAAAAAAAAAAGAAAGAACAAGGAAATGATATTTTCGGTTTTCTGGTTTTCATGGGATTTTCGGTTCTGGTCTGAAATGCAGGAGTCTACACCGAGAAGGGTATCGGTGGTGGAGGTGACGAGAAATGGCGGGGCTTTTCAGCCATTCCTTAGAGAAAACAAGAGTCCTGTGAAGACCACCAGTCACGATAATGATCATCAGAACAAAAACAACCAATCTCTGGTCGAATTACGTTCGCCGGTCCCGGCTGCCGCCACGAGCTCGACGGCGGACACCACGAAGGGCAACGGCAACGGAAGCAGGAAGGAGGACAAGGAAGGGCAGGCTCAGAGGAAGCAACGGCGGTGCTGGTCGCCGGAGCTGCACCGGCGGTTCTTGCAAGCCCTTCAACAGCTCGGTGGTTCACATGGTATGTCACTATATTTACCCAATTCTAAAAAAAAAAAAAAAGAATTCAGCTGAAACTAGATCAGCTCGATCTCTACCCCATTCTTTTTTTGTACCTGGGGTTCTCAATTCCCACCGATTAGAACGTGCATTTGCAGCGGGGGGAGGATCTGATTGGACAGCGTTTGTTCGTTTGTTTTGGCAGCTGCAACCCCGAAGCAGATCAGGGAGCTGATGAAGGTGGATGGGCTCACTAACGACGAAGTCAAAAGCCATTTGCAGGTTCGTTGGATTGGCTAAGTTTAGCACATCTCCTCCTTCCATTTTGATTGATCATGGAATATTCGGATTCCTTGTTTTTGTCTCTTTCCTGCGCCTCCCCTTCTCCCTGGTTTACTGTTGCAACTTGGTGGCTGGTTAGCTTCCAACTTGAAGGGCAATATTCACCATTTCATTACGTATTAAAAAAAAAAAATCCAATCCTTGATCTGATAAGATCGAGATCGTTTCTTAAACTCCCTAAATCTAAGCCACGCCACGCCACACCACGCCACGCCAGTTGGAGAACATTCACCGAGAATCTGCAGGGAAAAAAAGGGGAGGCGAATTTGTGCTTAGCTTGATAGGCAAGTCATCGCAAAAGCAATTCCCGTTAAAGACTTTCCTATTGTTAGAAGTAAAGGTGCCTTTTTTTATTTTTTTGTCTTTCCGCTTTGGTTTTGTTTTAGAAAGGAAGAGATTCCAGATGCGATAACGCTTAATGTTCCATTGTCATCTTACATCAAGTCCGCTGTTTTCTGGGTTTCCTTCAGAAATACCGGCTGCACACCAGAAGGCCGAGCCCGACCGTCCAGCACAACGGCAACCCTCAAGCCCCTCAGTTCGTGGTGGTGGGGGGCATATGGGTCCCGCCGCCGGAGTACGCGGCGGTGGCCGCCGCCGCCGCCGTCTCCACGACGACCACGTCCGGGGAGGCGCCGAAGCCCCCCGCCGCCGCCCCGGCCGGGGTCTACGCGCCGCTGGCGATGGCGCCGCAGCAGCAGAGGAACCCATCCAAGGACCGCTCGCCGTCGCATTCGGAAGGGAGAGGGAGCCACAGCGCCGGGGATGCGCATTCTAAATCGCCGTCTACGTCTTCTTCCACTCATACCGCCGCATCTTCTCCTGTGGAGTGATTTCGATTCTTTCCTTCTTGTCTTAGTGCAGAGAGTGAACCAAAAATAAAAAAAAAAATAAAAAAAAGTTTTGTAAAAAATAATGTTAAAACTGAGGAAGTGTTAATGTTATAGATGTCGAGAAATCTTTTTTCTTAAAAGGTTAATATGAACAATAAGCATTTTCCCCAATTTGAAGTGATTTGACGTTGAATGGACAAGACAGAGACCGATTTCGTGTCGCAGAAATAGATAAATCTTGATTCGAAACGGAAAAATAAATAAAATATAATCCCGTTTCGATAATTTCATATAAGGGTTAGTCACCTAAAGATCGTATATGGCCAATTACATAGCATTTGACGAGAGAGAAAACTAATGTTAATTGTTAACAAGGCGAACCTCTTAGAAGATGGTATTACAGGAATTTCATTCGTCTTTTGGTAATGTCTTCAGTGTAATTAAAGCTTAAAATTGAATCATGTTTTTATTTTAAGGCTAAATTTTATCCTTTTTACAAAGATGCAGAACTTATCTATAATCCAATTGGTCAAGGCTTGAACATTTAATGCTGTGCTAAAGTATGATCAGAGTCTGAACTTACTATTAACATCGAAGTAGCACGAAGGAATTTCATTTAAATTTTTCCAAGGTTTTTATTTATTCGGGATTCTAAGATAGATATTTCCGGAGAAATCAAGTGCGAAAAGAATCTGAATTTCGGACCTCTTTGACCATTCGATGTCAGCTCCTAGCACTATCAAACCTAGTGATAAGTCCCATATTTAAATTTACGGTTGCTATGTAATATCAACAGTTAATTTCGGTGTCACATCTAAACAATAATGATGATGATAATAACGACACTGTCGTCCTCAAAAATTAATCCACATTTTAATTCGCTTTTGAATTCAGAGCTCGTTTTTCTACTGACTAGGATTAAACATTTCAATCGGACGGTGCGCTTCGTTCGTCACGATCCAATGAGCGTGTGATGCATGATGTGTCGTCGAGTTATCAAGTTTCTTTTGAAACGACCGTATAGTTAATTAATATAAAAAAAAAGTGGAAAAATTTTGACGCGTGTAACCAAACCAAACGGTAGAAAAATGGAAGGGAACCTTCCTCTCATACTTTTCTTCCGAAGAAGAGTGTCGAAAAAGTTATTGATAGGTCCACCATCTCCACCTGCAATAATCAATGCCTTATCATCGAAGAATCTCGAGCCCCCGTCGCAACTTGCAATTCAAGATATATATATATGTATTTATTAATCACAATTCATATCTCGAAATGTATACCTATTTCTATGTGAATTTCGGGAGATTGCCGTCGACTTGCAAATGAAAATGCGATTTAATGACGAAATATTCTAATGGAAGGTCTATAGATATTTGAACTCGGAATCTTCTCCTTTGATATTATATGAATTTCGTTGGAGTCACGCCAGGATCTTATAATGGCCTAAACTTTTTGGTGAACTCGTGATTAGATAAAAATCATATGGAATGGTAGACAAGAAAGCAATACGTGGGTTGCGTGGAGTTCACTTCTTTCCTCATCCTAGACCATGGAAAGTTGTGCCCTATCTACTCCCACCTTTCATGACAAGAAATCCTCTTACCATGGGCGAGGAGGAGAGAGAGAGAGAGAGAGAGAGAGAGATAGAAGGGGCAAAGAAGCGTGATTCGAGTAGATCCCTATATCGGCCCTTGCGCAATAAGCTCAAAACGTCTAAATTCCTTCTCGATAAAGTAGTAAAAATCTCTCAATTTGACTTTCGCTTTGGAACATAGTCTCGCCCAATCTCGCTTTCCGCCGCGGAGGCGTTGGGACGTGGTTTATATATTCCCTTACGACAGGATGGCATTAGCGGGGGCCGCCCGTGGCGGGAGTCGCGGCGGTAATGCCGCCGAGCCGCGCGGGAGTCGCGGCGGTAACGCTGCCACCATCTTGAGTTTATATAATCTCTTTATCTCGTAATTAAGAGATGTAATATAGAGACGCGAGGTGCTAATTACAGTGGGATTGTTTGCTAGGCGTAGTTCTAATCTTAAAGGCGAATCAAAATAAAATTATTTTGATTCTGACATGCATATAATCTCTTTATTGTACACCAAATTCTAATGACATGCAGATGCTGTAATTTCTGCGCCTCCTATGAATCGAGAAATTCACTTTGCAAACTAGCGCCCCCAACTCCAGCTACTGTCGAGATTATCAAGTTCTAGGGGGCGCGCATATTGCGAATCGAACCTTTTCCTCACACGATATGATACGAAACAAAGAATTTCGTGTCCTCAAGAGCAAAGGACGGCAACATGCGCGGGATTTTCTTTTAGCCACGATTTTCTTTGTTAAGCAAATGCAACAACGGACAAAAACATGACAGATGATCATGTCTCAACAGATCAACAGAACTTACAATCTCACTCAAATCGCAAATAATGAAAGACATCACGACACCCGGTATCATCAAGTTCGAGCTCCATCGCGGCGCTTAGATTAGCCGCACCATATATATATATATATCAAGAAGAGTAGCCGCACGTAGTTTCAATCGAGCGGAATACGGGACGCACGGCTTACGCAGCGGTGCCGAGGGCGCTCGATTCGAGCACGGCATAAACGTCCGGTGCCGGTTCAGGTGCGAATCGAAAATCATCTAGCTCGGACCGCGCCGGCGAAACGGGGAAAAATCGATATTCAAGTTCTCGGAAGGATGACTCCGATCATATCGCCACGAATCGAGAGACGCCCGAGCCCATCATACGCCGGCAAATTAGCTGGGAAGTTACTTTCGGCGCGGGACAATAACGCTCCTGTCCAGAATCATAGCGTCATCACGCACCGTATTTTTCTTGAATTTTTTTTATAATCAGACGGGCTTTTGCATGCCGGTGCCAAATATAAAATCACGGCGTCGTCGCGCGCGCGCCTCGTATTTTTCTCTCCTCTTTTTTTAATGATTAAACGAGCTTCTGCGTGCGAGCGCTAAACATAAAACATGGCTACCGTCTCTTGGCGGCGAAGAATCTGAGTGAACTCCTCGTCAAAAAGAAAAAAAAAAAAATCGGGGGAGGAAATTTCCCTCCCCCGGACCCACCCGCCACGAATTTATGTAACATACATATTGTTTTTGTGAGGAGGGGGGACGCTGTCGACGATGGCTGGAATTTTGAGCGCGTACCATCCGGGATGCTTTCGCCTTGGATTCTTCGTGGGAGATGCGAATCGGGCGGGGGACAAGGACAGGTTCCGATCGTGCCGCTTCCCATCCAAAATGGCCAAAATTTCGAATTCAAGAAAGAGAGAGAGAGAGAGAGAGAGCGAGCGAGCTTGCGGAGTATATTCCCCCCCGGCCAATTTGTTTAGGTTATCTTTTTGGTGGTGGTGGTGGTGGTGGGGAAGGCGAGAAGATGCGACGGAGGAGGAGGGGGAGGGAGATATTCGGTGGTCCTCGGGGAATCTTTCGCATTTGTCCACCCCCCTCCCTCCCCTCCCCCCCGGGAGGATTGTGTCGCGCCATTGAATGAATGATCGCAATCGACCGAGGATTTTGATGCGGACGCGAGGATGTCGCGTGCCCGCTGCAGGAGCCCGACGATACCTTTAGACCAGCTACTGCCCGTGGTTTCTTCTTTGCCGAAGGAAGCGTATTAATGTACCACCAATCAATCAATCATCGGCTCTAATACACGGAAGCCTAGCATCTTCACCGAGAGGGAGCCCAAGAGGAGTCACGGGGCCAATTAGGATGTAGCGACCGCTCGGCACCGTACCGACTCCTCGAGCACGACTCACCGCGCGTATCCCAACAGAGGAGCGCAGCCGCCTCCGAATTGATTTAGAAGGGATCGATTTCCATCCCGGGAGGGGGCGGGGGCCCGCCGACAGACCGGGTCTAAGGAGGGTAGTGCCGCGTCGCTGTACGAATAATGATTCGAGCGCCGATACCGCCATCGTCGTTATTACGGTCGAATCGATCGTTCGCCGTCCGAACGCGGGCTCGACGCGGATTGGCGGCTCGAGACGCGGGGGGAGCGAACGATTCGAGATTCGAAATAGGACGGGGATAAGGCACGAGGCATTGAATTTCCTCTTCCTTTTTTTTCCGCCCCCACCTCGGAAGAGGACGTTTTCACTGTTCATTTATTTATTTTTTTTACTCCTTTCCTTTTTTTTTTGGGTGCAAGCCTCAGTGGATTTATTTAAAGCCCGAAAACAAAAAAAAAAGTGTTAAAATTAAATTAAATCCGAGAGATGAGATTTGATTGGGTGTCCCTTGGGCGAATCTATGGGCCGACCGAGCGAGCTGCCCTTGGCTGTCCCCAAGGGACCGCGCGCGGCGGAACGGTGCATTATAGAAGAAGAGGAAAAAAGAAAAAGAAAACGAGAGGGACAAAGAGGGACTTCTCGGTCTATCCGGAGGGGCAAAAGCGTCAATTCGGAAGGGGGATCCTCGGAATATTCGGGTGAATCACACGGAATTTCACCTTAATAATTGCTTCTCTCTTCTTCTTCTTTTTTTTTTTTTTTTAATATTAGAGGGATCCCTGTCTGTCGCGACTTTTGGTCAAATCCTTAAAGGAAGTTTCTTATTTAAGGAGCAATGGCGTGAACCATGCTCTTGTTATCTCTCTCTCTATCATTATTTTGTTATGGTGACGTCTAACTAAAATTGACCGGAATTAGTGAAAGTCAATACCCCGAAAACAAAAAAAATATATATATATTTAATCGAGTTTTTGAATGCTGTCATGTTATTTATTTCTATATATTCATTTGTGCGTATGTGTTTTTGTCTTTGAAAAGGAAAATTCCTTTTCTCCTCTTCCTATTTCGATGGAATTTTTGGGGGGGCAATCAGATTACGGGACAAAAAAAAATAAAAAAAAGTTGACGCCCTTTTGAAAAGTCAGCCATCTTTCCCTCCCTTCTTTTTTTTTCATAGCGACGAAAACACGACTATTGCAGAGTGGCTTCTTGGGCCCCAATAGAAGAGCCACGAGGCCTTGGATTGTGGAGGAAACTTCAATTCTTGAATATTTAAGAAGAAAAGAAAATAATCAATCCCGCTTTGAGTATGGCCAGTGTGCTGGGGTTCACACTCCCCATCTCAATAGGAAGGCACGGAGGTCCTGTTTCCCGGTAAGCAGGCGGGAGTTCGGGAGAGCGCCCTGGCGGGAGTCGAGGGAACAACGCTCCCGAGCCGGCAGAGGGCTTTTATAGTTTGAGCCCGTATTTTATTGATAATTTCGGTTTGGGCTAACGAATAGATATCGTGTCGGTTATATATAATCCGTTTCTCTTATAATTGAGAGTTATGATTAAGAGGTGAGAGGTACTTATTATAGTGACATCCTCTGCTGGATGTAATTCTAGTTTAAATGTGTTGATTTTTCGCTCTTTTTTACTCTCTATTTCGTTTTGTTTGTGCGCCTAACCATAATACCATGATCAATCTATCTAAATTTTGATGCAGCACGCATCATGTAGTTTTCTTCACTTGCTAAGCGAGCGAGTTTATTCTACGTAAGAGTCCCTTCGGCAAGAGATAACTCCATAACTTCGAAGGAAAGCTAGCAAAAGAGTGTTGGATGAGTAGACCCCTTGATGCATAAAGCAAGCAAAACAGTGTCGGACGAGCAACGCTTGCGTGCTTTTTAGCTCCTTCATCAACCTATAGCAACCCTAGAAACCAGAAGAGTCTAAAAATAAGAAGAAGAAAATTGTATGCTTTAGGCTTTGATCCGTGAAAAATGTAACATCTGTGAAAAATGTTTTTTAGGAAGTGGAAAATGATAATATTTTCTGGTGTTTGGCTTAATCTTGAAAATGAACTAGAAAATATTTTCTATTATTTGGTATGTAAAATATAGTTTAATTTCTTAAATAGATATACATTATTCAGGCGTTAGTAACTTGCGCATGGACAACCAGGGAATCGAGTATGAGCACTGAAGTCATGGGTCCGGCCTCGATAGACCTTGACTAGGGCACCAGAGATTGGGGCACGGGCACCTAGGTCCTAGGCCCGACCTCGATGGACCAGAGCATGGCCTGTGTAGACCTGGGCGCGGGTGTTTAGGATCCGAACTTGAGTACCAAGATCCCACGGGTGGCCTTTATGGACCTGGGCCTAGATGCCAAGGCATCGAGCACGGGCACCGGGGCATCGGGACCGGCTTCAATGGACCCAAGCGTGGGCTCAGTTTTGATGGACCCGGGCACAGGCACCGGGGTCATGAGCCTGGCCTCGATGGACCTCGGTTTGGGCGCCAGAGACTTGGACCTAGACGTCGGGAACTAGTGTTAGGGTTTTTGTGCCCAAGGGTAGAATTTCGGGTCAAGCGTCGATACCTACTAATATTATGGAAAATGATTTCCAATTTTTTTTTAGGGAGGAAATCAATTTTCTAAATTTAAGCATAAGTTTTCCATTGACTAGGAAAACATGTTCTGTTGACTCATTTCCCTAAGCGAACCGGAGGCCGAAAAAATGAGGAAAATATTTTCAGCGAAGCAAACGGAGCCTAAATGCTTGAAAATGTACTCGACCACTTGTTACCAGAAGCAGCTTCCGGATTCAGATCCTGAAGTTATTATAGTAATTGGCATGGCAAAGTGAAGGATCATTCGAGTCTAAGGGATCAACACGGTGCAGGCCATGTTCCGGTGTTTTAATGGGCAGCATGGAGAGATAATGCATTGGGCTTTAGTTTTTTATTGGACAATTGCGCTTTGCTTTCCTGAGATTTGTCTCTTACATCGGCTTAATCGTCGGAAGACTGAAACCTGTTCTTGTCACTTTGCCACATATTTCCACAAGGCCTCTCGATTTGGCCGAAATCGTACATTGTTGTCGGTGCATTTTTCGCTCATGATTGACGAATGAATGCATTAGAACTATCCAAAGACATTGTTTATGCTAATCTCTGTCTGCCCTCCTACTAATCATTTTGGTCGTGAGTCATCATGACTAGAGAGAGAGAGAGAGAGAGAGAGAGAGAGAGAGAGAGAGAGAGAGAGGCCTCTACCGCCAAGGAAACGGTCACTCACTTATCCTTTCTTAAAGGTCCCCGGGTGCTGCCGTGCAGGAGCATTCAAGGAAGCTTGAAGCACGGCCTAACAATAAAGCCCGCCCCTCTTTGTCCGGGGAAAATAGATGTTTCACCTATGAAGTCGGTGTTTATGTCCGCGCAAACAATGTTGAATTGCCCCTCTTCCGAGATGCAATCCCCAACATAGAAGGTTCGAGCATATTCCTTAACAGTTCCTTCACGCGGGATCAAGCATCACGCGTTTGGAAACTGGAAAAATGATACTATAAAGACGTTGAAGCGACAATCGAGAAGCACAAGCATGATACTAGGCAAAACAAGGCAGAATTACAAGAAGAGCATGATGTGATAAATCCGGTCTTACGGGGCATGCCACAATATAGCATCCCTTTATTTCTCCAATGCATGCTTAGCTGGACCATTTTACTAAAGATTGGTTCACTTTCATGGCAAATTTGATTAGGTGTGAAGCCAGGGTCGTGCCACACGGTACAAGTTCATCTGTGTATATATAAAGCAAATAGAACGCAGGCAAATAAGCCGCTTGCGTTGGCCTGCCATATAGTGAGATATCGTGATCGTTACTATTGCTTAGCAAAACCTGCTATTGGTTGCATCGTGATCATTCTAGGTTAGCATGTGGAAATATCGTCTCGGAAATGAATTGACAATGGTGAAATCCAGTTACTAGCATGAAGTTCACTAGTCATAAAGTGGACACGTGAACGAGTGCATCAGCTTTTCCTGGGAACGCTTGTGCTCTCAGACTCACCTTCTCACTAAGCAAATCCAAGAACTAGGACATTCACAAATTGTATCAAGTGAATAGATTTGTTAATAACTAAATCTGCAGTCCAAGCATAAAAACTGTATAAACAGTCTAGCATTCTTAGGTACGCTGTGTACTTGTACAGTACATATGTGAGAGAGAGAGAGAGAGAGAGAGGACACAGGATCCTCTTCACAAATGGATCATCTATGTAGGTTACAACAGAAGAAAGTGGACACGTGAACGAGTGCATCAGCTTTTCCTGGGAACACTTGTGCTCTCAGACTCACCTTCTCACTAAGCAAATCCAAGAACTAGGACATTCACAAATTGTATCAAGTGAATAGATTTGTTAATAACTAAATCTGCAGTCCAAGCATAAAAACTGTATAAACAGTCTAGCATTCTTAGGTACGCTGTGTACTTGTACAGTACATATGTGAGAGAGAGAGAGAGAGAGAGAGGACACAGGATCCTCTTCACAAATGGATCATCTATGTAGGTTACAACAGAAGAAAGTGGACACGTGAACGAGTGCATCAGCTTTTCCTGGGAACACTTGTGCTCTCAGACTCACCTTCTCACTAAGCAAATCCAAGAACTAGGACATTCACAAATTGTATCAAGTGAATAGATTTGTTAATAACTAAATCTGCAGTCCAAGCATAAAAACTGTATAAACAGTCTAGCATTCTTAGGTACGCTGTGTACTTGTACAGTACATATGTGAGAGAGAGAGAGAGAGAGAGAGGACACAGGATCCTCTTCACAAATGGATCATCTATGTAGGTTACAACAGAAGAACCAATTTATTCATGCACAGGAGGACTATATGATGTTTACTTGTACTGCACATATGGGTGTGAGAAAGGGAGGACGCACTATCCTCTTCACAAATGGATCGTCTATGTAGGTTACAACAAAAGAACCAATTTATTCGTGCACAAGAGGACCACAGGTTAAGCCAAGCCTTGCCTTTATAGGTAGCCTTCTGCATGAATTTTCGTGAACAAAAACAATGTTGTTTTCTCGCCGTGAGTAATCAAGCCTCAAAAGGGACATTCATAACTATATCAAGGTCCCAGAGCTATCATGGTCTGATCTGCAAGCAACATGTAAGACAGAGTTGAGTTCATATACGTAAGGAGTCTTATGTACAACAGCACATTGTTCCAAATCACATGACGAGTTGTCCTGATCCTCATTAAAAAAACTATTTACGGCATGCTTGAGTCAAGTGGTAGTTGGAATTTTACAGGTAGATTTATAAAAGATAATAGCTTACCACTGGGAGGCATGCATCACGGTTCCACAGAAGAAAGGAAAGACTGAATCCCAAAAATGATGAACAGAACTCCACCCGAGAGGGCAACCTGAAGAAAAGAAAGATAAATGTTGGAGTCACACATTGGTCCATAGAAGTGAAGATACATATGCAGACAAGACTCAGCACTTCTTACAAATTTTTCAGATATCTGAGCTGCTAAGCTTTTCCCTCCAACAACAGCTACAGTAGTGCATAATGCTTGTCCACTGAGAAAAGACAACACGATGCCATTCACAAATTACAGTTAACTGATGTATGGAAATAACTTATTATCTCTTGCAAAAAGAAAGGCTGAATGGAATATGAATGGGGGAAACATATGATGAGCAAGCCACACAAATACTGCCTTCATACAAGGATGCGCGTTTAGTGGGGAACATGAGTTTTGACATGGAGTACGGCAGAGGACATGTGACATAAGAGCAAATGGAAGCCAATAAAAGTTCTTGAATACTGGAACCAGAACTCCTTAGAGAAGTCCGGCACCATGTTAACAGGCCCATTTTCATTTCTACTCCAATGCCCCAACATGCATCTGAGAAATGACCTAGCTCCACTAGAATCTTAGAACACAAGTACAATGACATGACATGGCCCATCCATTTTCCCCGAGCATTGATCTGGAAAATAAAGAACAGCAGCTCCTTACTCCATCCAAAGCTCTATAAAGAATCTCAAACTGGTCCAACTTCACGCAGCGTACAATCTTTCTGAAAAACATGCTAAATTTCCAATTCTCCATGATCATAGTGCTTTCTTCCAAAAATCATCCCATCACAGTTAAAACAGAAGATTTTTACAAACAAATGTCTAAAGGAAAGGCTGGCCTGGCAGTGCTTAAGTGTAGACAGGCATGATGGGCCATTGAGAAATAGTTGGACCACACTTATATGCATAAAAACTCCATCAAAAAGTAACCCCTTAGCAAACAAAAACATATTAATGTCAACCCAACTTATGTGCCCAAAAACTCCACCAAATATAATCCTCCAGCAAATATGTCACATATTAATGTCACAGATCGCATGACCGCGATTCAGGAGGTTATGACATTTGTTGCTAGTCCATACTAGTACCTAAGCAATCTATTCGCTGACTTTCTTTAAAATGTTTGCGTGTGGTCTGGGAAGATAGGAGGAGGGGTGAGGGGGTGTGTGTGGAACCTATGGCTGCTAGATATACAAGAAAAGCACAAAGCCTGCCCAATAGTCAATAAAGTACAGGCAATTCCCCTGATGTAATAGCTAGATAGATAAAGATGAATCTTACAGTATTCCACCAAGAACGACACCAAATGGCTTCTCATCTGCAGCCAAACCAATGGTTGCTAGCTGAAAAGGAATTATATCAACACAATCACCGAAATATCCATTTGATCAGGGAATAAGGTAAATTATCAGCTTCCTCAGGGAGACGCTTACCTGGCTCTTGTCACCCCATTCACCAAAGAATGTGAGAGAAAATGCCTGCAGCAAGGGAAGGAACTACTTCATCAGGAAAAGGTTCAACTTTTTTAAACTTTACATGCACTGTAGCTGGAAAAGTCAAAAACCTTCAAAAATATTGGAGAGAAGAACTGTGAGAGAAATGGTCTTCTCTGCTTCTTCACTGCATCATCAACCTGGGAAAGTGGGAATCCTCAGTATACTTGAAGGATTTGTGGGTGGAACGAGTACTACTATGCGGCAGAAACAATAGAATTGAATTGCTACAGTGAAAGGATGAAATCATATGCAAATTAATTCCCAAATGACTTCATTTTGTACAAACAAGGAAACGCTAGCAGTTTGTTGGTCAAACACAGTTTCCGCTGCCGGGGTGGTCGCTGCTTGGGTTTGATTATAATTGTCCAAAGTAATGAAGATCTTGGTTGGTGTGTTTGTTTTTTCTTCCCCCGTCTGTTGTTTTAGAAAAAAAGCAATCTTGAAGTTGTTCAGGACATAGAAGTACCCATCCACATCAGTGAGCAAAGATGACTTCTTTTCTTCCCTTTGCCTTGCATATGGAGGCATTGTCAATGGATACTTACAGTTTGATAGAGCTGTTGGCATTGTTCACATATTAACATTGAAAAGGCCATGGAACCAATGAATAGTCACCTAGTTTGAGTTAAGCAAGTTACGACTTCAATCTAATAAGGCAATTGTGTTGATCACCTTGTCACTCTCCTTATTTGCTCCTGCATTGGCCTTCTTTATGTCAGCATCCTAAGAAACGTAAAAGGTGAAGTCAAAAGGGACTGATTGAACTTTTAAGTATTGGCAAACTTATATTAGTGTTAAACTAACCAGTTCCGCTTCAACTTCATCCAATTCTTCAGCATCTCTGTTGAGTGAAACAGAAATTACATTCAGCATTAAAAGCTACTTTCATTGAAAATGAGAATCAAACTACTCTTTTCCTTGTAAAGAATGGCAGCCTTATAGGTTTCAGCAACACATGAAATATCAAAAAGTGAAAAAGGAAAGAAAAGATATGTATACCCTCCATCATGGAATCCCTCCCACAAAGACCAGAAGCCAAACCCTAAGAACAACAACGTTGTAACGTGATGTGCCCACTTCCGAGAAATCTGCAAGGTAAAGGCTGCAAGATCACAGCATGCTCCATTCAAAGAAGATAAGCAGAACCAAACGAGACTGTCTCTTGAAACATCTATGGCAGTGAATGAACAGGAGAACATATAGGATACAAGTAGTTGACCCAACAAATTGATCCAAGCTCACGAGCTCCGTGGAATGATGTGGAAAAAAAATTAAGAAGATAATCAGACAATCAAAATAATCAGAAGAAAAGATTAGTCCTTAACACGAGAAACGCAACGAGTGATGCGGTCGTGGCTACATCTGCAGGTACACGATGTGAAGTTTTATTCTCTTTGACACCTGATTGTGTTCCAAGTTGTTACGTGGTGATATAACTTACAAAGAAACAAAATACAATTGATTGCAGAAATGAGATTTCCCGCTAATGCAATTACGCAGAAATCATTCGTCATTGTTACTTTATCTTGCTAGCTTCCCTCTACTCTTGGCTGCTAGCTATTTAAGGGTCTTGAGTTTTGACAGAGCCAAAGACCACAAAGCATACATCCAGTGTCGTGGAGCCCATAATACTCTGAATCAGAAAATGCTAAAAGAGAAAATGTGGATTTAAACCTTAAAAGACCTGTAGCTTAGATTGTGAGAGTGATCTTGGACACAACTGGCTTGGCCCCTGTCTGACCCAGGTGCCTCGTCAAATAGAACAGAAGCTAGACTATATGGATAATCAAATTTGAGATAATAGTCTGATGCACTCTAAAATATTCTGTGTTGGATTTCACAACAGAACCTAACACACAAGATGATGCAAAGTGCTTGCGTGTAAATGGTTAGAAAGGAGTCAAGGAGCTCGATTTTTTCACATTTAATTAAGATAAAGAGATGCGAGAAAGATTGGATAAATGCAGAATCAAAAGAAAAACAGCTTGAATACTACAATACAAGTCATTTAGGCTTTACAACTGTATTCCTGCACAATATCCAAGTCTTCAGTAAAATATTTACTCATTTAAGCAAGATTCCGGTCTCTCGAAAGGTCAGAAGTCCGAATGATCACTACATTCACTTAGAAGACAGTATGATAACCTTTGAAGAGAATATAGAAAGAAGAACGAGCAAATGAAGTTCATACCAAATTGGGAGCAGCCCAACCAACGAGAACAGATAGAACAGTCATTACCTACACATCAATGAAAACCCCAGCACTTATCAATCAAAGATTGCCAAAAAGAGTGTGCAAAACTACATATGCAACGGGTAATAAAAAACACTTACGATCAAAGCTCCCAAACAACCTGACAAAACAAGTCTTCTTGGATGGCGCATTGCCAAGATCTAGGAATGCACATATGAAGCATTTTAGAATGGACAGATGCATCTATATAATCCGATGTACTTCAAGATTCACTAGGAAGATAGAAAGTTCGATGCATTTCCAATACAACAATGATATAGAGAAAAGAACACTCAAGGACAGAGAATTTCCATTTTCCATTGTTGACATGGGTAAGGGGGAAAAAGGATTTACCAGAAGACAAAGATAACGTCGAAATTTATTACAAAGAATTACACGAAGCACTGAGTTGCCAGGAGGTGGCAGCCGCTGCCAATGCCAGGCCCCTAGGTCCACCCCTACTGCTCCCGGGAATCACACCTTCGTAGGTGGAGGCAATTCTAAATTCTCGACACAAACCACGCCATGGAGAAATTGGCACCAGAGTCTTTCCTAACATATTCATCACATTAATTCAATTTGCCATTTTGAGAGCCTAGCAAGGCCTCCACGTCTTTAGCTGTAAGTACCTCTGTCGGGGTTATGGACACGTGGTGGGAAAGAGCACTTTGTGGAGTAAAGATTTGAGTTGACGTCATATTTTGCCAAAGCCAAAACTATTGGAGCTTTTTATGTTTGAGGAACAATAAGCATTGCAACCAGCGAACACGGTGCTCCATTTAAATTCGTAAAGTTGTAGGAATCGAGTCCTTTCCAATAATTTCTCTTGACACAAACAAGCAGACGCCAAGCTAAGAGTCAACCCCCTCCTTCACGTGAGCAGGCGAGTCGCTGCCGCCTCTCAAATCAATCTCATTCCGCCTACACGGACTCCCCACAGACCCCACAACTCGAGAAAAACAAGAGCGAGCAAACAGTCAACAGAAGAGAAGCGAATCACAACGGCGGGGACTCACCGCGGCAACGAAAAACGTCTTGTCCCCGATCTCAGAGAGCACCGTCATGGCGAGGGACTTGGAGAACCCCTGAACGCGCAACGCACGAAACACGATCCAGCTCGTCAGCCACGGCCAAGCCAAACGCGATCAGAGAACCGAAGGATGCGAGCGGAACGAACGGGATTTTACCTGCAAGATGGAGCTCATCTTCGCGGAGCTCCGGAGCGAAAGAAGCGGCGAGCGACGGGGAGGAGAGGACGACGGAGAAGAAATGCGAGATGGGCCGCCGTCGGGTCCGGGTCACGCCGGGGACGAGAAGAGTCGTATCACTGCATGGTCTTCTTCTTCGGCGCGCGAGGAGGAGGAGACCAGGGATGGCGGGCGCCACGGCAGCACCAGCTGAGCTATATGACTTGCGTGGCTTGTGACCCGGGCCAAGAATCGGGAGAAATTTTGTTTTTGAAGTTGCCTGCCCGCACAGCACGACGTCGTTTTACATCTTGAGTCCGACGATCGTGTTAGATTTTTAGGAACTCCCTTTTCTGTTCTTTAAAAAGCTTTTTCTTTTTGGTACAGCTGCATTCCTTCACGACGTCCGCCAAGCATGATCCATCATGATTCTTTAAAAAGCTTTGCTCTTTCCTTTGTACGAGGAAATCGATTTAACTGGGCGATACATCGATATCAACCTCCCATAACATATCATCATTAATAAAATAAAATTGATTTTGGAATCACGAGTCATTTCCCGCGAATTTTTTTTTAGGAAGAAGCCAATGAGTACTCTTTTTTTCCCTTTTTTTTTTTCTCGCTAGACTTCGCAGTTACGAAAAGCGGAAATAGCACAAGCTGTTCATGAACTTTAACCTGATGTGTAATATAGTCCCTCAACTTTTAATTTGTTCAACGTAATCACTGAACTTTAATCCAATGTGTAATGTGGTCCTTGAACTTTTAATTTGTTCAATGTCATCCCTGAACTTTTGTTACGTGTTTAATGTAGTCCCTGAATTATATGAACATGTTTAATGTAGTCCGTTCATTAATTCAAGTTCATGAACTACATTGAATATTTTCATATAATTCAAAGGAATACATTGAACATATACCAAAAGTCCAAAAATCATTTTGAATAAATTAAAAATTTAGAGATCGCATTGAATATTAGGCTAAATTTCAGGGACTACGCTGAATAAATTAAAAGCTCGGTGCACATTTAATCAAAATTCATGATTTATTTGTGTTATTATTCCTTACGAGAAAGAAAAGGAAAGCAAAGAATCGATACCACATGAAAATAATTGCCCCCAAAATTAATTTCATGGGTGCAACTTGTCGTGGGCTAAGAACTCGGGCGATTGCTTGTCGGGAACGATTGGAACGCGGAAGATAAAGGGTGCACGCAAAAGACGTCTGTTGTCCTTCTTCTAGCACTTCGAATAAACTTCATTTAAATTGGGACGTCCGACCACGTAAGCGAATAAAAGAATCTCGGTGCCTTGCCACCGTAATTTATTTCAAGCTCACGTCATTGGAGAGAGAAGAAAAAATAAAAAAAAACAAATATCTCTTCGGGACATAGTCAAAGCTCGATTGCATCATCGTCATTATTGGTGTGACTTGGTAATCTACAGTTTCGAGGGGCCGAGACGGCAACGTATTTAATGGACGAGTATAAAGTTCTTTTCTTAGGTGTTTCGACGTTTGTTTTCCCAAATATTCAAACATTTGAAATTAGGAGTGGCAGTCCCAAGACTCAGACGTGGGAAGCTTTGGAAGGGTGAGAAGTAGGTCCGTAGAAGTTTCATATGGAATCGATCCGTCAGAACAAATTTCTCATTTTTTAAAATGTGAAACCTAACTTGCATATTTTGAAACCTGAAACCTACCTTGTCATGAGTTCCAATATCAGTTCCAGAATCTACTCGGGTTCTACTTTTATTATTTGCAGTTAAACATCACCTTTTATCATAATCATTTGCCGCTATAATCCACCGACTAAAACTGAAATTTAAACACTCAAAAAATATGAAACATTAGCAAAGTAAAAATTTCGATCATAATATGAAAATTCATATCAGTAGTTTCAGATTCTACATTCATTATCGGACACTATGAAATATTGCAAGATTACATAAAGACATGGACTAAGAAAAACATAAAAACTCATTCCAGGTTCCATCTACTTAAAACCTATAACCTATCCGTCGAAACAAGCTTTCCAAGTTTTGGAACCCGAAATCTATCCTTCATACCTAGGAACTTGGAACTGGACAGATTCCCATCGGTCTGGTTCTCAGGTACATGTCCAGTTCTTGATTCTATCTCGAAATCATATTTACCCCTAAAGCCTTGTACCCATAAATAGGGTTATCATGGTTGAAGATTGGAAACTGGTACCCCACGTATATACATTTATCCAAGATTGATTTTTGTCTCACGGAAAACCTAGACTATTATCCGAGCCTCGATCTACTCTCCGTCGGCATCCAATGTCTCACGATGTGTTGAACACGCATGCTAAACGATTGAAAGACGAATTCGATGAGGAGAATGACAAGTGCGACATGGAAGATCCACCCATGTTGACACGTGTTGATTCGATGAGTACATTGGACATAATATTAATGTGGAGGGTAGATTTGGGTTGTGAATACCGATTTGAAATATCATCATTTTTTAAAATAAGAGCTTCAAAAAGACCTTATTTCAAAGATGAGCTTGAAGTAGCATCATTTTCTCAAATAAAGATTTGGAGTGGTTATGTCAGGTTCAAAAAATGACTTGACTTTTCGAATGGTCGAGGCCATTTTCGTCCTTTACATTTGGAATTTTTTTTCTTTTTTACCTTTTTTGATTTTTTCTTTCTTCCCCGCCGGCCGCTGGCAAGGAAATCCTCACCCTGGGCGAGGCCGCCCTCGAAAGCCAAGGGAAAGAAAAAAAAGAAACGAGAAAAAAGTAAAAAATAATTTAAAAATAAAATTATCTCCAGACGAAAATGCCCATGATCAGTCAGGATATTTAGCTGGCCGATGACTAACGGGGTCAAGCTTTTATTTAAAACAGCTATGGTCACTTTAGATTTTCGTTTGACATAAAAGTTCACTTTATATTTTTATTTAAGAAAATGAAGACAGTTGATATTTTTATTCGGAATTTTCTCTGTCTTTGTTTCTTTTTTCCTGAGAACTGTTGTGAGGGGCGGGTTTGGAATGACTTCTGGGATGTTTGGGGGGGCGACATAAATGTCGGGCGACAGTCCCTGCGATCCGATGAAGGCCCTCGCCTCAGCGTCGCTGCATAATGAAGAGGTTTCGTTCAAGCAATGCCTTGGCCTTTATTAACCACTCCCCCCACACATAAGCCCCACCCCAGCGTAATAAATAACGACCACATCGAGATCGCACTGTTCTTGTTTTCTTTTGTCCCGTGTGCCATCCCGTACTCATTACCGAGTCTCCCTCTAAGATCTCTCTCTCTCTCTCTCTGAGATCGCATCCCATCACCATCCCATCATCCTTTTCCTCTGACATTTAGCTCGCAGCTGGAGACTTACGTGTACTGTACACTAACTATTCCTGGAGGGAGGGGAGAGGGATGGGGGAATCAAGAGGGCGAGCATCGGTAGGCTCTAGAGAGAGAGAGAGAGAGAGAGGGAGACTGAGAAATGGAAACAAACAAAAGAATCAAACCCAGCACAGAGAGAGAATCAGCGGGATCAGAGGAGGAGGTCCCCTGCGTCTTGGGTTTTGGTCTCTCTGTGTTTTTTCTTTTCTTTCCTTCCTCGCTCTCCTCTTGTGGTGCGTGGCCTGGCCAAACTCGTGAAAGCTGTAAAAGAAAGAGAAGAAATTTCTAATGTACTTACTGCAAGATCAATGCGACGAAGCTGAAAGATGCTTGCGGCTGTAATGCGACGTTATGACTCATCGACATGTTTGTGTGTTGGCACTTGGCAGGCGTCCTTGTAGTTCTTGCTTTCGATGATCCAAGAAAGATTTGACTTTCGAAGTAGAAAAGTAAAAATTTACGTAGTAAGAAGTAAACGTCCGAAAATTGAAAGATATTTCCTCGACGGTCGCTGAAGTTAGTGGTGTTTAACTTCGAAACTAAGGTCGCTGAAATGACTTCTATCACCGATTTCAATTCCTCGCGCTTACAACATGTGAATAAATTTTGTGTTTGACCCCTGGATGCTAGTTTTGGCCTGCATAATTACCTAATCTATGAGGTTGGATCAGATGACTTCCCTGACGTTCAAGAAAATAGTAGTAAGTTATAATTTCTTTACATTCAATGCACTTTGAAAAGCGTCCGCTTGATTTTTTCAATGATCTGCTCACGTGTGCCTGAGTTCGCGAACCCAATTTGGCCTCCACATGACCCTAAAGTAGTTGGCACTTTGCTAGAAAATTAGTCTAAATCGAGTTAAAGTGCATCACTTAATCAAAATGTGGCATAAGTGGCGATTATAATTAAAGCTTAGCGATCTGATGATAGAATCGACTAAAGCGTGACGACCAATGAATGAGTTTTACCCCAGATAATGCCTCCTTATGCAGTTACTCAAAAAAGTCTTCTAGATCGCTCGTTCGCGTGTTGCTTTCAGCAGAACAGAAGACATTAAGGTGATTACTGCAGTTTTCCTTCGCCTTCCTGGCCTTTAATAACTGGAAATAGAATCTTGTTTGACTGGTGGCGAGTTGACACGCGTGTGGAATAAAGTTTGGTCACTGAAAGTTTTACTTTTTTTGCTCATGTGGGCTTAATTTAAATCGCGAATTGACCACCATTCTCCACCACTGGGCTCCATTATTATCTGAAACTTTAGCGTGCATTGGCCTTTGGAATAAGGCTGGTGGTATTCCAATGGACTTCTATTCGCGGATGGTGCATGGCCAAATCATAGCATCATATATACCTCGAGGAGAACATTTCCTTCCATCGTCATGCAAATGGGAGGAAGGAGGGAGAGGGAGGGTTCAATGGGGAAGCACTAGGATAAAAAAAGGAAAAAGGGAGAAATTTTTGAGGGGTGCGCATCGGGAAACGGAAATCCCGAGTCAGAAAGCAATAATAAAAGGGACCTGGCCTCGTAAATTTTATAAGTGTTATTCAAGAAACGAAGCCGTACTGATGCGCGATCCTGTTGTTAAAGATACAGCCAGAAGATTTCGTTTTTTCTGCTTCTTGGGCTCCTCTGATTCTGTTCTTTCTCTGCTTTCTTTCTTCTCGAACATGATTTCGTGATCTCACCCCATAACCGTTCTCTCTCTCTGTCCCTGTTCGTGTCTCTGTTGTTAGAGCGAGAGAGAGAGAGAGAGAGAGTGTGAGAGTGACACTGTAGAGCGAAAGAAACATGCAGAGCTTCAAAGCAGCTCCAACGAACACCGACATATATTGCCAAGCTTCCTTCTTTCTCAGGTTCTGCCATCTCCCTTCGTCTCTCTCTTCTTTTTCGGCTGAATTCGAGCGATGGTCGCTTTTCGAAGGTTTTGGGTTTTGGGAGGTGATACGTTAGTGAATGCAAAGTGCGTCTCTCTGTTTTTTGTTGAGGGATGAAACAGAGGTGACGATGTGATGAGCCGGAACCAGACCCGGTTCGCGGATTTCGGCGAGCTCCAACAGTCCGTTGCTGCATTTCATCATGAAGATGCTGTTGATTTAAGCCCAAGTATTCTCTCTCTCTCTCTCTCTCTCTCTCTCTCTCTCTGTTTTTGGGAAATTCATACGTTCGTTGAGGGTTTCTTTTTAAAATGCAGTAGCTTGGCCTTTTGGTCTCTTTCTTGGCTGGCTTTCTGTTGCTCTAACCGATTCCTAATATTAAATACACGTAGGTTCTGCCTTCAGCCTTAAACCGAACAACAGCATCGCTTTTGTTGCAAACAATCTGAGCTATGGAGGCTTGAACACGGTGCCTCCTAAACTCCACCCGCCTCTTCTCTCTCTCTCTCTCTCTGTGATATGCAACTTTTAGGCATTATGAAGAAGAACGAGCTCTGAGCTTGTTGTGATTTTTTGCACAGTGCATGAGCTCTTCGGGAGTAGTGACAGTGTCTTCAGGAGGAGGAGGAGGAGGAGGAGGAGGGTGTGTGGAAATGGGTGAGATTTACGAGAAAGGAGGAGGAAACGGTGGGTCATTAGGGAATGTGCAGGGAATTGAGAACTGGGCTGACTCGGGCATGGCAGCTCCAGACAACAGCCAACAGACTGATACATCTACAGATGTTGACATTGATGACAAACGCCATGTAAACAATGTTTCTCCGCTTATTCTCTTGCAAGTTTTGCTATCTTATGATCCTTTCTTTTTGTCTGTTTTTCAAGTTATGACGACAGATGGGTGTAGTTTTGGCTTATCCCCTGATCAACTTGGGTACACAGAATGTATCAATTTTCATGGGGAGTTGTAAACATATTAAAGCGGAAGGGGTTTCGTTTCAATGTTCTTGAGATAATGCTTGTCTGCATATTTATGTATGCAGTTCTATAGGGTTCAGCGAGGAGCGCTCGTGGCTGTTGACTCTGCGCATCAACCTAAAATGAGAATGAGTGATGTTAAGGTGGTCCCCGTTTTGTATGTTTTCACTGTGTTCTGGTTGCTAGAGCGGGTGCTATGTGTGGATTTAGAGTGTTAGTAAACCTCTCGTGCCTCTTTTGCTTCAGACGCTCCGCAGACTGGCCCAAAATAGAGAAGCTGCGAGGAAGAGTCGACTTAGAAAGAAGGTACTTTCATGGTTCTTTTATATTCGTGTTGTGATCGTGTCTCCATCAGCTCTCTATCTTCCAAATTGGAAGAGCAAAGTGTAAAGCAAATGATGGATAACTTAGATTTCAGTGGAATCTTTTTTGGCCGCAATTTTTCAATGGAATTTGAATGGCCTTGCTGTGAGGGAGGGGAGGTTTTATTCACTACGTGTCCTTTTTTTTTTTTGTCGAACCACTATGTGTCCTTGTGCTTTCATCTTTTGGAAGTTTTGATTATATAAAAACCACCAAGTGATTTTTGGCACCTATAAGCTTCTCCATCTTAGCATTTTTTTCTCATCTGTAAAACCAATATCTACTTTATTCGGAGGCTGATAATCTGTATAGTTTCAATATGCTATTATTCAATGTTTAAAAATTTCAATTTTCATAAGTATTCTGAACTTGGGAAGATGGTAGAATTGCTGCCGAGGTGTCAACTCAAGTCAGAATTCTGAATGATCTGGGGATCTCTCTCCCAAAGAGGATTTCTAAGAACAGTATCACAAATTGATCTGTTTGTTGAGCTTTCGAATTTTAGGAATATGCATATAATTCATCTGATAGGGAACGTATTGGAAGTTTGGTACTAGGATTAATTTTTCCTTTTGATTTCTTGTAGGCATATGTTCTGCAACTGGAAAATAGTAGGCTCAGGCTTATGCAACTGGAACAGGAGCTTCAACGAGCCCGTCAGCAGGTGAGATGAGTTTCAATATTTGCATGTGAAAAGTTTGTTCATTCTCAGCTTGTGAAGTTCAAGAACTCAATTTTTTTTTTTTTTCGGATTTTGTTTTCCATGCAGGGTATGTTAGTTGCTTCTGGAATTCCCGGGGATCTCAGTCATAACATGGCTGCCACTGGCAATGGTGAGGATGAGAAGCAAAGGTTTTAGTCCCTTGTTTTTTGAGTTTCTTTCCCAGGGTTTAAGCTGCTGCGGTCCATCTATTTGGTGCAGTTCATGTCTGTCTCCACATGCACTTCTCTTTTCAGATCAGCGTGGTCTTTTCTGTCCATTTCTGATCAATAAACAGTTGCTAATTAATATTGAAAGATCAAAGTACTGCTATCCATTTAACTCGAATTATGTGTTCCTGTTGCCTGCATTGAGAAGTTGACTAACACTGGTCTTCTCGTAGTATGGAAGAGATAATATTGGCTCTTGATAGTTATTCCGATTACTGGTAAATGACTCAATTGATGTTATGTAGTTAATACAAAAATGAAGAGAAAAGGAGAAATTTCTGTAGCTTAGGTTGAGCGAATTCAGGTGGTAAATGATGTCATCCGGCGCATCTGTAAATGGAAACATGTTGCAGATGTTGCCTGTGGACTGTGTTTATCTATGCATATGGTTACCGGTCATGGTGGTTCTATCGGCTCATTTTGTGGGAAGTATTGCATGTTAGGGGATCTTCTTGTTTTTCTCGTTACATTGACCATACGGGATGCTCTCCGAAGAAGGGTTTTACTGATGGGATTACTCGATATTTCAAGTTGATTTACTTGAAAGTTTGACCAAGTGGTTTCTCACATTTTTAGTCTTTCAGGGGCCATGGCCTTTGACACCGACTATACTCGGTGGCTTGATGAGCATCAACGGCTGATCAATGACCTAAGATCCGGAGTGAACTCCCAATTGAACGATAATGAACTCCGGATACTTGTGGATGCTGTGATGGTTCACTACGATGAGATATTCAGACTGAAGAACATAGGTTCAAAGGCCGATGTGTTCCACATACTCTCCGGCATGTGGAAGACGCCCACCGAGAGGTGTTTCATGTGGTTGGGCGGTTTCCGATCATCTGAACTTCTCAAGGTGATCTATTTCTTTACAAGCTCCTCCGCCGTTGACTAAGATAGAAGGGTGTTGTGGGAATTAATCTTTTGCTGTCCACATAATTTTGGACCTTCAGATACTCGGGAACCACCTTGATCCTTTGACGGAACAACAGTTGATGGGCGTATGTAATCTGCAGCAATCTTCGCAACAGGCTGAAGATGCTTTATCTCAGGGAATGGAAGCTCTGCAGCAATCTCTCATGGAGACACTTTCTTCTACCACACTGAGTCCTACTGCTTCGGGAAATGTCGCAGAATACATGGGCCAAATGGCTATTGCGATGGGCAAATTGGCTACTCTTGAAAACTTCGTTCACCAGGTGCTACTTTAATCACAGAAGTCATGTCTTTCGAAACATCTGAAGTTATGCTTACTGTATTTGATATTATCTAATATCTTTTGGAAGAAACCTTGCATGTGCGAGGAAGATCTATTCGCGTGAAACTCATTTCTTTTTGTTCCTTCTCTCACAGGCTGACCTCTTGAGACAGCAAACGCTCCAACAGATGCATCGCATATTAACCACCCGTCAAGCAGCCCGCGCTCTTCTCGTCATCAACGACTACGTCTCGCGTCTCCGAGCTCTAAGTTCGTTATGGTTAGCTCGTCCTAGGACCGAAAACATCTGTTCTGCCAAACTCTTCTGATTGTAATTATTAGTTTTGATTGAAATTAACGTTTCTAGTGGGGATCCACTTATGACCACTGACTGCAACTAAAGCGATCCGGGCCGCATTTATATGAAAGCTATATTAGTCGAACAAAGTTCCACATGATTTACGGCTTCGAGAATAATCTTGAGAAAAGGGGAGCACTGGAAGCACATTTTGCATTTGTACTCGTATCTCTTTGGGCAAAAGTAGGTGATTGGTTGTCAAATATCTCATGTTTCTTTCCCTTATCAGCCATGTTCCAGAGTAAGAAAACAAATTATTCTCTATTTATTAAACTGCCATAATAGTTGCCATGATATCTTTGCGGCGATCCGCGCGGATCGCCGCGGCGGCTCGAGTTCACTTGTTCTCTACTTGCTTCTTGGCCTTCTTCTTCTTCTTCTTGGCCCCTATTCCTGCATACCAAGGAAGAGAAATGATATCACAGCAGTCAGAGCAGGATCAACTGCTTGTGTTACGTTGAAGTTCCTATCTAGCCAGAGTAGCTAGCCAGAGTAGAAGAACCAATCAATCCATTTCCATCAGAAGAGGAAGAAGCGGCCTAGAGACGCACCTCGATTATGCCCCCTTCCCGTTGCGGCAGCGCTTGGAATGAACACTCCCGTCCCACTCGTACTCCTCGGCGGGCTGAGCAGCCAAACTGGTGGTGATGGCTCGACGTTCATGTTGATCATCCGCCAATCGAAACAGCTCACGGGAGGTGGCGGCGCAGCGGTGACCGGGCATGGGCCTTGATTCTTCAAGCCGGCTGGGTTGTCGTCCTCGTCCGAAGTCAGCTGCAGGATCTGTTGCCACAGCTCAGCATAGAGATCGACGTAGTCCTCCTCCCCCTTCTCCGATCCGAGGAGATGTGGGGCGGGGTCCTTGGCCGCCGAGATGCCGGGATGATGGAAAAAGGGTGGGTAGTCCATGGAGCAAGATCACGAAACGAACGAACGGGTGTCTATCTGGTCAGGTGAAGATGATGAACATACGCACACATCGCACGCACGTATATATAGAGGCACGAGACGAAGGGGGGCATGAAATAGGTTGCCGTGTTTGGGGTCAATGATATTTGACTCCCACAACAGGTCTGCAAGAGAAATGGTCGGTGAAATGTCTCCAAATGGAAAGCAGTCCAAGGAATCTCGCCTGTTCTTGGACATTAGCGCGCGTCCCTTTATTAAGCGTTTGCATTGAATTTGTGCTCACTTTGACTGGGCTAGCTAGTTAGGAAGAATCGATGGGATTGAGGGGCAACAACTTTTGATTCTCGAGTCCTGTCATTACACACGCGTAATCTGCTAGAGTCACATGTTAATCTCGAGATAAAACGGCGCGTGCTTCGGGGCGAACAGACACGTCGCGTGTGTTTCGCGGCGTGCGAGTTTAAAAGTGCCGTTACCGAATCTAATACCCGACAATGCCATATCGATCATCTAACCGTGAACACGTGCGCGTGGAACTATGTTCTTATGCCGGGGTTGGCGAACGTAATGATTGGAACTCGGGTTTTGCTCTTTACACATTTTGCAAATTTGGATGAGGCGATTAAACGGTAACCCAAAATCCAATTTGCTGCGAAGAAATGGAAATAGCTGGGGATGGAGCAATTGTTGTCTGGTCCATAAATGTTGAGATATGGTGGAGGGCTGTGTACAAGCAATGACGAGGCTGCGGTTTTGGTCGCCACGGTGAAGATTCTTGATGACGCTTCCCGGAGGACAGCGTGCGCTCAAACGTTGTCGGTGGCCCCAGAAGGAAGGGAGTAAGAAGGGAAAGATATCCTGAACCGTGAACCCTTCCGTTTGTCGCTTGCAAATGTTCATATTTCCTTCTAGCAAAAAAAAATGTTCATATTTCCTTTCCGAGGGGCTAATTTCCCAATTGGTCTTGAACTTATCGTATGGATGTCAATTCGGTTTAAAACTTTTCAATTTCGTCAACACGATCCTAAGACCTTTGCATGGAAATTCCAATATAATCCTTCAAAAGGCCGATATGGATCTCAATTATCATTAGCTGCGCTGGCATGAACAACCTTGTGTATTGTCACGTCAGCGATTTTAGGTGGCAATTGACTGAAAGGACTACATTGGGGGTTTCGCGCAAAATTTTAGGACTACATTTGCGAAATCGGAATGTTTAAGATTGAATTGACATCCGTCCAATAGATTAAGGGTAGTTTTTCTATGCTTTTGAACGTAGGCATGTGATAAGGGTAAGCTTTGGGAAGGGAAATATTGAACTTTGACTCAATGTTTAATGTGATTCCTAAACTATTAATTAGTTCAATGTGATCTTTCAACTTTAGCACAATGTGCAATGCTGTCTCTTTTAACTTTTGGAAGAATAATATTGAGTATTTTCATATAGTTCATGAACTAACTTGAACTTGAATTAAAAGCGTGGGGATTATATTGAATAAATTAAGAGTTTAAGTGTTACATTATACGTTAGGTCAAAGTTCAAGGACCATAATTAAAAATTCAGGAACCACGTGATATATTGAGTTAAGATTCATAAACTATTTATGTTATTATCTCTTTTGGGGAAGAAGTAATTCAGAGGGCACGGAAGCCACGGAGACCTTTGGGCTAAAATGAAGGGGTGTTTTGGTAAATGCTGGTGCAGAGCTCGAAAGTGAAAGCTAATCTCCTACTGTTTACTCACTTTTTTTTTAATTAGTGTTCCCGTAAGAAGAATTTAATTCTTCTGATCAATCATAAATTACACGAGTAACTATATTTTTAAATTTTTTTTTATAAGATGAAGTTCTTAAGTGACGTACCGATGCGATAATTATTTTTTATTGTGTCTTTAGAAAAAAATTAAAAATAAAGTAAACTTCAAATACTTCGGTAACTAAGGTACATTGTTCTCTCTGTAAGAAACCAAGGTACGGTTCATTAGATCCCAGCCTCAGATCCGCTGCCGCCAAAGCCACGAATGTTAGATCCCAGCCTCGGATCCAAGGTCCCAAGCCTTTGGGCCACTTTAGGCTTGAGGGGGCTATCCGTGCAATGGGTTGTCACCTCTGCTATTGCGAGCGATCGCATGCGTGATGACGGCGACGGCGACGGCGACGGCGACGGCGACCGGATGTGATGGTGGGCATGTCAGCGTGGGGCCGAGGCTGATGCGACGGTGGCAGAGGGAGGGGGGAAAGCGGGCGCCTGGTCGAGATGAGGAAGAGCAGGCATGTTAGAAGTTTATAGGTTTCGAGTTATTTCCTCGATAAGACTACAATTATTTTGGTTAACTAGGGTATCCACTTGGATCAGATCATATGCCGCATATTAGGTGAAACAAATGGTTTCATATGCTTAATGCATCTCTCCATTTCCATGCGACTGTGTATTTGGCTAATGATACTATTGGATCGCGAAAAAAGAAAAAATCGATATAAATGGATACACGTGAGAGAAACATGCGGTTACCGTCGAACTTTTATACGTCGATAACATTCTTCATTATTGTTTGCAGAGAGGACATTATTTATGAACGGGCTATGTGATTAGGCTCCACTGCATGGAGACAGCGCCAACAGCAAGCAACACCTAGATTTGCCCTAGCTTTCCGAACATCTGATCAGTCGAAAGCGCAATCGATACTGCTTGAATACATCCGCATCGGCATCTAACAGCTTCATCTTCCATGTTGCAGATCAGAAGTCGGGCGTGAATCCCACTTAGCCCGTCGTTTGATTATTCTACGGCCAAACTTGAATTTGCAGGAAGTAAATTCATATCACACACATGACATAACCTTGGTCTGTATTCTACAGTTCATTTCATGGACCTTGATTCTCCATCGATCATGATTTAACCGGACAACCTCATCTCTCTTTTAGACCTCCAACAAGTAGTCGTCGACGCCAAGTACTTGCTGTTCTCGCTCTGATCCACCTGCCTGTAAATTCTTTTCCTCCCATAGTTTGCGCTCTGATCTGCAATCACACCCGCCATTCACAATATCAATCTATATCCTCACAGGATCACCCAAAAATATCAAAAGAGATCGATGAAAACTTGAGGAAGATAAAGTTAAGTACACTCCCAAGAGCAAGAAACCACGACAAATAGCTCAATCTTACCTGACGCATGCCGTGTTCTTGATTTGACGATGTTAGGAATGAAAACACCGGTTCCGTTGCTCTTCTGCCATGAGCTCGAAATGCAATCCGGTATGGAAGAATTGGTGCTCTTCTTCTCCCACGAATTAAAATGGCCCAAACCCTTCGCACAAGCCAAAGAATTAGCCTTCATTGCATCATTATAAGCTCTAGCGACGTTGCCCCGATGCTTGGTTTCGAGAAAACCACCGTCCTCATCTTCCTCGGCCGTTAATTCTAGGATCTGTCTCTTGAGCTCGGCATAGTAAACATCGTCGTCCTCACTTCGATCGAGGTCGAAAGTGGCCATGCTGGATTGAAGAGAAGAGTGGTGGAAGACCATTTTTCCCTCGTATCTCGAATCTAATTCAGATTGGTGGAGATGGGAAAAGATATGGGCTGCTTGTTTTTGTTGAGAAAGTTAGATGGAGGATATATAGAGGGAGTTGTTGAAGAAGGTACAGTGTTTGAGGTCAACCAAACACACATTTGATTAACATAAGCAGCAACTAATTAGGTGAACTCGAACCAATATAGATCCAAGTCCGAAGAATATTTTCCACTTTGTTGTAGGTTAATGCATGTCTCGTGTACTTCGGTGTCCCATTTAGTAGTTAGTCGCCCATTGACTGCTCTTTTTCTCACTTATATAATTCCATAGGATAATCGATCGCGACGTGCTAATACACATACCCAGGAGAAAACCAGAAGTTTTAGGAGCTGGAAATGCAGAGTGAACAAAGACAAAAGGAGAACATAAGGCACAAAAAATGCTCGCGAGTAGTCGCTTTCGAAGGATGAGAAGAAAGCTCTCTTGAAACGTCAGTGCCGTCAACCAAACCATGTCGATGTTTGCTTATCTGGCTGCATCGCCATCTTTGACAATAACAGCAACAGTGATGATAATGACGTGATAATAATAATAATAGTAAAAAAAGCCCACACAAATCGTGACATCTGTTATCGTTTTCGGCAGAAAAGATAGGTTAACGTTAGTTAAGAGCATCAGTATTGCAGGTGTACCACCGCAACTGTAAAAGCCAAGAAAGAATATGTTATGGTCCATTCGAACTTGGGAGAAAAACATAGAAATACCTTGGCTAGTCAACATACGGTTTATCGGCCAACATCATGTACTGTTCCTCTTTCATTTGTTAATTCTTTTTTAAAGTTCCAATGATTAATTAAATTCTACGTATTATCCATTTGCATGTCTAACTCGCACGTATCGCGATGGCTACAACTAATAGAATCGATGATGAAGATTAATTTACTAAGTACTTTGAATTGGAATATCCGTTCGCCAAGTGCCCTGCTTATGTACGCATAGCTGATTAAACAAATATAATTAGTTTACCAGACTTTTTGCCTCCACATTTCCCAATATTCGACCCGTCAAATGAGTGGGTTGGGAATGGTCGGTCCCAAATTGACCATTTTAACCTGTTTTGACCGAGTGACTCATACTCGACCTGACTAATATTGCTAAAACACTTACATGTTAATCCATTGTAAGAAAACTTATACCAAAACTGAGGTGAGAGCACGGAGAAAGCGAGTGCGAGATTGAGCGAGGGCATGAGAGAGTGAAAATAGAATCATAAAGATGGGTTGGGTATAAGTAAATTGTTAACCCTTTGTTTTTTTTGGTCGAAAAAGTACTTCATTTGTTAAGTGCCATAATCAAAACAAAGATGTTCAATACCGAAACATAAAAGATCTCAAAGGGGTTAGGGGTTTAGTAATCCAATTAGAGGGGAGGGCATTTCTACGAAGGGCTTTAACGATCCAATCCACCGCATGAATTGCTTCACGCGGACCATGGGCCAACAAAGTGCTTTTAATCTGGGCCAAACTCCTTTCGCAATCCTCTATAACAGCCCGGATGCGCCATGGGCTTGGATAAGTGTCTACTATGAGCCCACATACTGATAAGCTATCACTTTTGATTTCTACCTTCAGATTAGCTTCTTTGTTCAGAGTAAAGTACGATGCCAAGAGATAGAAACCTTCCTTTGGAGCTAAGGCTTCCACTTCTTCAGCCACTGCAAAGGGGATCAATTTCGCAAATCCGGCGACAACAATCCCTCTCGAATCTCGAAGTATGCCAGTAATCGCTCTGTTCGGTTCACCCTCGATGAAAGATTGGTCGACATTCAACTTAAAGGCACCATTTTTAGGCAGTTTCCACTTCTGCTTTTAACATCCATATTATTTTTTGCTTTACCATTCTAAACCCATTTATAACCCATTTACTGAATATAACTAACTTATATAACAACTCAGCCCATCAAATATGGGTTAAAAAATGAGTGTATGACCCATTTTGACAGGCCTACCCAACATTTAAGAGAAAATGAATGAAAGAACTGTCAATGTATCACCCCCTTTCAAATCTTAGCCTATTGAGAATATCCCACCCAATAAAGATATGTTTGTTAGGGAATGGTGACCCAAACGATTTTGGTAGTAATGGAGCATTGAGAAAAAAAAATTAACAGCATTATCGTTCCTCTTTAAGATAATACTCTTTAGAAACCTTAGCCCTTATACTTTGGACGTGTTTGTTTAGACGATTCTCAAATCAGAAGGCAGCTCTTTTTTCCATTATAATTTAGAATATTGTTCAAATTCGAAAAAATAGTATAAAGAATTTATAAATGAATTTATGTGACAACATTTATACATCATGAAAATTTATGGTGGTTCGGGTTTAAAAATTAATATGCTTCCGTCACAAGATTTACGCGAAGAAATAAAAACTACAAGTCCATGCGGGTACGCCCTTGACCATCATGTACCTCATGACCTTGCCCCGTTATCCTTTGTTTTGTAGTTTCCTTGTTCTAGTTTTTTTATTGAAATAAAGCCGGCGAGGTGTGGACTTTTTTTCAATTGTGCAATATTTAGACGATCAAATCCATAAATTATACATTTATTTGTTCAAAATTTGTCATTTTTCTGTTAGAAAAACATACTAAAATGCTTTTGTGGGTATTAAGTGGGGGATTAATGCCACGCTGGCTCCCATGTGGCTGCCACATTGCTCTTACACACTAATTGAATGCTTGCCCAAAAAAAAAGAGCAAAAGTTAAATTTTCTTCATAAAGGAAAATGGGGAAAATAAAAATAAAAGAACGAATTCGATTTGGACCATCGACACTGTAAGCACATAATAGTGGCGGGCCGCGCTTTCCAGGTCTTGAGATGAACACCATAGCATCGAATTACTATGTCCCAAAATGCGATTTTTGGAAACCCAAAATCTTGGCCATCTGAAATTTTTGGGGAAAGCTCCATGCTTAGAGATGGACGAACGTATGAATTTTTGCCTTGACCTTATTTTATTCCAGTTGGGAGAATGATTGAGTTGAATTGGGGGAATTGGGAGAGTTGAGATTTGTTGTAAATTAGAGAAAAATGTAATATTATGCACATTACTGGAACAAGATAATATTACGTTAAGGTTAACCACAATTAACTTTGATAGTTTAGAGATTCCTTTAAGTCACAATTCCCCCAACAAATCTCTAAAGGACGTTAACTGGAATTTAGAGAAAAGCTTCAGAATACACCTAGGTGGATGTGTCATGGTGAAGCTATAAGTAGTTTAACAAGCAGATGTAGTGGATACAAATCAAACAGTGCCACGAAATCAGATGAAATGACAATTTATTTCATTGTTCTTGATGCGTTCATGAAAAATTCATTATGTACTATGGATAGCACAACAATTGTCGCTATGAATTATTGTACCGCTCTAACGACACACTCCCATATCTTCTACTTTAAGTAGCTATAGCAATTATAATAACTTTGATGTCATATCAGCAAGAGCTCGATATTTTGCTTCTGTATTAGAGCGAGCGACAGTAGTCTGTTTCTAGCTACGCCATGAGATAAGTGAGTTGCCTAAAAAGAAATAGTAGCCCGTAGTGAGCGACGATCTCGAGAGTCACCAGTATAGTTAGCATTTAAATAACTTTCAACTCCAAAGTGGATTGAACGAATAAGTGAAGGCCATAATATAATGTACCATTGACGTAGCAAAGAATTCAAAGGTCAGCTACAACAAAATGAGTCGTACGGGACGTGGTCATGCATTAACTAACAATACGAACAACATAGGAGATGTTGGGTCGAATAACAGTGACATATATAAGACTGCCAACCAACTGTTGATAGAGTATAGGATTAAAAGGAGGAGTCCCATCTTTGACATCAAATTTGGCATTGACCTCAAGAGGAGTTGTAGCGACCTTGATGTTAGTGAATCTTGCTCGAGAAAGAAGATTAGTGGCATATCTTGCTTGAGAAAGATGATAACCATAGAAATATGAACTAACCTCCAAGCCTAAAAGCAGCTGAGTCATGCAAGATTTTTCATTTGAAGCTGTTAACTGAGATAATGTTGGAGTTTTAAAATGCTAGTACGATAATCACTAGTAATAATCATATCGTCCACATATTAGTGCAGCATAATGAACCCACAAGATGCATGCTTAACAAAAGAGCATGGTCCTAGGGACTAGATTTAAGACAGAGAGATTCTATTGTTGAGCTAAATTTGGAATACCATGCATGAGGAGCCTATTCCAATCCATAGAATGCTTGATATAATCGTTATATATACGCTTCGTCAAGGTTCCATTAGATAATTTTCAGTTAAAACAACGTCATTTTTATTTCACTTAATCAACGTGAGCACCATGTCAATGCTGTTTGCTTTCTAGCATCCATGTAGGCAGATTTTTAACGATTCTCATTGATAGAATTTTGACGGAGGGTGAAAGTGTCATATAGGTACAAATCTGGGATTTTTTGTGTCACTGAAAATAGTTTAAGGTAAATGTGTCACAGTGGACATAGTTTAGGGTTTTTGGTAACTTTTTCCTAAAAAAAAAAAATAATAGATCGAGAGCCGCCTGAAAAAGAATATTATTGAGTTATTTTTGGAGTTGTGGAAATAAGTGAGGGTAGTTATTCTTTGATTGAAGCAAGATGGGTGTGTGCGTTGTAGCCTTGTAGGTAGAACTTAATTGTTCAATTTTTCTTACTATTTTATCGATAGTAGTTTTGGAAGGAATAAACAGTGAGTCAATTGAGTGTTTTGCCTTAATATACAGACCATATAAATTTAGATCATATGGTCAGCTTGTGGACCTTCGGCTTTTTGGGCCTATTGGCGAGTTGGTGGACTTCTCTGGACCGATTGATGCAATAAGTCGTCGAAAAAATAAATACCCAAAAAAGAAAATTTGCATAGGAAGGTCCGACGCCATCTGTCAAAGCATTTGTAAGCGTTCATATCTGCAAAGTCTAAGGTTAATTATAAGCTCAGATTGATTAGTGACATTAGAGTTGACTTTGTCTTCTACAGTGACGCCAGTTAAATAAGAACAATGACATCGTCTTGTCTAATTTACATTTTTTGAGGAGAGATTCTTAATGGAGCGATTTGCTCGAATTAGGTGTCATTTGGATGATTATTTTTATTTCCATTATAAACGATGGCATCGTTTTCTCTAATTTGTTTTTAGTTTAACTAAAAGTTTCTTGATTGAGAAAAATGTTTGTTTACACCTAATAATAGATGTTTTTTCTTTGGTAAGGGCCTAATAATAGATGTTTGTTTGACATAATTTAACAAAGCAGTGTTGGTCATGTCTTATAGCTTTTTTTTATTTATTTAATCGCTCTGTTATACTTTTCAATGATAAAATGAGTACAAGAAACACAGTTTAAAATTAATATTCAAATATTAAAAGTGCAATGAATATACGATACACTATTCATCATGTAAATATTTGGGCAAGGGGAAAAGGAAAAAAAACTAAAGGAAATAGTATAGTGGTATGAACTCTAGTGTGACATATAATAAAACCTACATAGATACATATACTTTGGTGATTGCGTAAATCAATCACTTACAAGACGAGCTTTAAATATGTAAAAAAATTCAACTTTGAATTAACTCTTTGGTTATTCTGAGTGATCTTGAAATAGTTTTGAGAAATCTCGCTTAATTTTTGGTGAGAAGAAAAAGAAAACGCACGTTCCCTAAAAAGGAAGAGATTTGCCATCCACCAGTGCCAACATTTCCTTCCATTTACTTAAAAAAGACATGGATACAATCATTCTTTACTTTCGAAATAACTGGTTTCGTGTTTTTTCGTGGAAAAATATATAAAAAAAAAAGTGTCAACACATTTTCTTTTGGTTGGAATTGTCAATATAAATACGTTAACAAAATGGCCGCCTGGTGTAGCTCAAATCGTTGACCACATACCGAGAGTTGGCTTTAACCTTTAGAAAAAGTCAAAGTCTACCCCATCATTCGTAATATACCAAAGTCAACTCCAGCTAGAGCGGCGAGGACAAACATAGAGCAAATAAACGGCTGACTCAATATCTTAATCAGACCATATTCTATCATTCTAATTTTAATTATACTCGAAGCAAGCTCGGCAACGTGTCCTTGAGCCTGCCAAAAATGGCACCCGGAAGTCAACAATTGAAGCAAGGCAATACAACATTCACATAACATGCTTATAACTCTTCTTTTTTATTCTTTTTTTAAATAAATCTATAAAATCTACGTTTTTTTAGTTTGGAAATCAAGGACGTGCATCGTTATAATTAATTAAAGATAATATCAGTTTGATTCCATGTTGTCGCGCTTTCTTAGATCTCACTTGATGTATGGTGACGGGAGATTTGCTTGACGGTGCGAAATGTGCATACCAAATTGGAATCCCTATAGGTAATTCGTGAATGGAAAAGACATTGCAACAAGACCTCCTTATATAATTACTTTTGAAAGGAAAAGAATATAGGGGGTAGGAGACTTTGAAGAGAAAGAGAGAGGAAAAATGGCCAGACTCCCATCTGAAGCACCTCCTCCTCCTCCCTCACCTGGCCACCATGTCCCAAGCCAAAACCATCCTTATCCACCGCCACCACTGTCGTTGCCACCGCCTCCACCAGGGGCATTGCAAGTGCCGTGTGCACCGCCATCGCCATACACCGTCCACCGGACTGGCCACCAGGGGGGTGAATGTGCCCACATTCACCCCGCCCCAGCAAGGCAAGGCTAATGTCGGAGCAGCCATGGCCTATCCTTAGTTCGACCAGCCACAAGCTAACAATACTGGCGGCAATTTCGTGGCCGTGCAATATCATCACGATCAGTTCCGGCAACAAACGAGCCACGTGGTGGTTCCGCAGAGTTACAATTTTGCTCCTGCTTCGGTGTATCGATCCCTCCTCAGCAATGGCCCAAAATGTCGCTCCTGCGAGTGCAGCATCCCCCTACGGGAGTAAGGCTCCTAACAATATGATCAATCTTAACAACGGGTCTGTGAATAATTACATGAACATGGAGCAGTGGACCACCGGCCACTTTGACTGCATGCAAGATTCCTCCAACGGTATGTTGTTCTTGCGTTTTTCCTCTTGAAACATGAAAGCCATCGTCGTCTTGATCTGTTCACTTTTATAGAATCAACCTTTGAAGAAGTGAAGATTCTTCATTTGCGTTCTGTTCGTGTTTAGGGCGAAGGAAAGCGAGAGAGTGTGTTTGCTCAGAATCCAGTTCTTGTTTCTTTTTCCTTTTGGGTTACATAATAATAGCAAGTGTTCCTTAATTAAGTGTATAGGACTCTAGACTTTGCATTCTCTATATCTAGTTCAAATATTTTATTTTGCAGCCTTCATCACGCAGCTTGTGTCACCAGCGGAATCATCTAAGCCTTCTTGCCTTGTATATTGTCGCGGCCATACCGCGCGAAACTGAGGCGGAGATTCCGGTTGCCGCCAGAGATCCCGACCTCGGATTACATCGTCCATTCACTGTTTGAGCCTCGTGCTCTCTGTCAAGAATACCGCGAGCTTAAAAACCGCGGCATTGACCCTGCGCTCCAGTATGTAGCACTGTAATGGTGAACTTAATTATTGCGGACATATTTAGTTCAACTGTTACGCAACGCTTAGATTTTTTCATAAAATCTCTAGGATATATATGGCATTCGGGGTAATGAGTAATCATATATTGCTGGGTTCATGCCAGGATATCATGGTAATCTAGAGAAACTCCAAAACCAACAAGGTGGCTCTACGACGATGATGCCGCCCAAGAACCATGCGATGACCACCTAATTAGGAGTTTTCGTGGATTGAAGGTCTTGTATACAAATTTATCATGTCCCAGGCAATCTGCTCCAGTTCTTGTGCTAATCGTTCCAGCTTTATTTTTTTTTTCGGTTAGTCAGAAATTTATGCCGAAACAAACCAGAAATAAGGGAGCAATCCTGCTCCATTCTCGTGAGTTACACAAGTTATCATTCCGTAGTTTCATTGTGTTTGAAACAATCTATAATTTAGTCTCTGAAAACCAGCTGATGCTTTATTGAGAAGCACGAATCAGATGGTTGCTTAGTTTGACTTTGGCTGAGTCAACCTTATGATAGAATTGAACAACGTGAAGGGCGCCTTTAGTTCTGCCAATTGTATTGTATGGGACTATGGGAATATAGCTTAATGTAGTTAAACTTGAAATTAATTGCAGGACGTAATATCACGATGGTTGAGATGGCTCTCCATTTCCTAGGGCCTAGCCGCCCAAACTAGTTTTGGATTATCAGCTCTAATTTGAATTAATTATCAACTTATAAATGTTTTTTTTTAAATTTAATTACCAACTTTCCTATAAAGTTGTCAGTTTTTAGTTGGGGAAAATTATAATAAAAATCATAAACCTATTGTAATTGTGTCAATTCAGTTATAAATTTATTTTTTTGCCAATTATGTTCTTATATGCAAATTTAGTCTATCTGGCCAATTTTGGCCAGAAATTACTGACATAGATGTTGGCCGTCCTACGTGACTCGGACGTGGACATATTTTAATAATATTTTGAAAAATTTTAAATTTTTTTGTTTTTTTATATTTCTTTTCTTTCTCTTTTCATTTGCATTCTTAGGAACACCTCCAGTTAACCAACTTTTTTAGAAATTGCCAAACTTAATTAGGATGTTTTACCAACTTTTCTCCAATTAAATTATTCACTAGTTTTGAGTTATCCACTCTTATTTGAGTTACTCAGCAAGTTTTTTTTTTTTCCGGTTTCCAACTTTTCTTTACCTTTCTTAACTATGCCTTAGTTTACAAACTCTTATGTGAGATTACTAACTTTAGTTCAAGTGATTTATCAATTTTCTCCTATTTAGTTATCATTTATCTTTAGGCTATCAACTCTCGTTTGAGTTATAAAATTTTCAATAGCGTTACTTGATTGGAAAACGTAGTTGATAAATTTAAGGCGTCACTAAAAAGGTTGATAAATTTTGTTAAAACAATAAGAGAAGTTGGTTGATGACCAATTAAAATTAGAGTTTGTAACATAAAACCAGTTGGTATGTTAGAGCAGGTAAGTAACACGACCAAAAGTGGTAACTCAATAAAAAAAGTCAGTAAATTTTCTTAAAAAATAAATAATTAAAAGTTGATAAGTCAAGCCTAGTTGACAACTTAATCAGTGAAAAATCGATAAATCGTGCTCAAATAAAGCTCCGTAGGAAGTCCACAACCTTTTTGAGTGATAAAATAAGAAACAAAATAAAGAAAAAGAGAAGACACATAGCCCTGCGATTATAGCCAGATTGGTTTTGTAATTACCAAAAAAAAAATAATGAAAAAGCAACCCCACTCAAACAAATCAGGTCCCGCCACGTCAGTCAATGGCGGTTCTTCTTTTTTCCCTTCGCTGTTTTTCTAGTTACATCCGCAAAGAGACACGATCCTTCGTAAGACACGTACATTGCTCCTCTCTACTTTCAAATTTTTCACGTTGAACTTTTCAGTTTAGGCACCGAACCATGTATAATCGCCATCCACAGGAGCAGGAGATGGATTCACCGTCTCCCACACCGCCGGCGCCGCCAGAACCGCCGACCCCACCTTCACCCTGTCGCCGGCGGATGACGCACTACGGCGAATCGGCCGGCGATTATTTCGCCGATGGCACCGACCCGTACATGGAGTTATATGAGATGAAGAAGGCGCGCGATGACCGGGAGGAAGAACCGGCCCCGATCAGTTCCGGCGGCGGTGGCGGGGGCGGCTTTTCCGCCAGTTCTTCAATATCTCCAGTCCCTTGGTCCACCGGTCTTTGCAACTGTTGCGACGACTTCAGCACCTGTACGTACTTATTCAACGCCAATAATCTGAAGTTTTGAACGCCTGCATTTGGTGTTCGTGAGTCAGTGAAACATTTCTTTACTTCAGAGGAGACTGCTATTTTTCTTTTTCCGAACAAATCACGATAAATCTCACGTTAAGCAGTCAAATGCATTCTTCCCTACCACTTTGCCCGAGGGCTGTAGTTTAATATATATGAATTCAAGCCGATTTTTCGAATTTGCGTATGTCGGAAGTACATAAGCGGACTTTCGACTTTTTGGGGTATGTTACCGTCAAAATATAACTTGCATTTGATACCAAATATCATGCCTTTGTCTACAATGCGATCCATGGATGTGTCAAGGCAAGGAAGTAGCTTGTTTGCAATTGACGAGTGGATTAATACTATGCAAATTCAATGTCTGATGCAGGTTGCTTAACATGCTGGTGTCCGTGCATTACATTTGGGCGAATCGCAGAAATGGTCGATAGGGGGTCAACTTGTAAGTCCCCGAAAACACAGATTTTCCTTTTGCACTCTGCCTAAATATCGTGTTTTGGTCACCCAGAGCTTTCTCTGGACAGTGACATCTATATGTTTGATTGATTTTGCTACAAAAAAATATCCTTCAAAATACAAGTCGATGCGAACTAATTAATACGCAGGCTGCTCTATGCATATTAAACAAAGCATTAAAAGGAAAGGGTGTGATTTGTAAGCTTTAAGATCATTATGGTAATATGTGGTAATCTAATAATTTAATATAATATGTGTTCCCTGCAAATGAAATGCAGCATGCGGGGTAAGCAGCGCACTGTATGCGCTGATAATGTGCGTGACGGGGTGTCCGTGCTTGTATTCGTGCTTCTATCGTTCGAAGTTGAGAGGGCAATACTTCTTGCAAGAGAGGCCGTGCACCGATTGCTGCGTCCACTGTTGCTGCGAGGAATGTGCCCTTTGCCAAGAATACAGACAGCTCAAGAGCCTTGGCTTTGATCCTTCCATAGGTCCTCTCTCTCTAGTTTTGATTATTGTAATTCATGCAAAAGATTTTGATGAAATCCATATTTCCACGAGCAACAGTTTTGGAGGAAAAATTGGTAGGTGTGTGAAGTGTATACATTTTGATATATGGAACATGGCATGACGGTACTGCTTGTTTTGGAAATTTTAAATTTTGTTGTGAAAATGTAATGTTCTCATACCTCCAAACTAATCCGGCGACGGGTTTGGAATCGTAACAGGTTGGCACGGTAACATGGAAAGGCAGAGACGGCTCGCTGCGACGCCTCCCGGCATGGAGAAGAGTATGAAGCGGTAAGATGACATGTTAGAAATATAGGGACTGAGAGTTGGCTTTGGATTATTTCATGATCACGGTGCGTTAAGTTTTGTTTTGTGAAAAGATGACGAGTATTGTTGATTGCTCGACTGTCACAGTTATCGGAAGCTATGTTTTTTAATTAAAAAAGGTTTTGTTTCTTATTACAGTTTTAATACGTATAAAAGATTATCAGATTCTTCAAATTTATAAAATAATCAATCCTAAAATTGTATGATTCAATGGAAAAATTACAATAAAATACTTTTTGCCAATATAGGAAGTTACTTTCTTTTACATGAAATCTAATGTACGAAATTCACCTATTGAACAATCATCAAAACAAGGAAGCAATCATAACCGTACCACATATTGGCTATGGCTTTAGGAGCTCGTTTCTTCACATTCTAACGTGGTTGCTTTTCAATGAAAAGCAACCGTGATTCGTCAAGATGCCACTTGAATTCCACCAACCCTTTTGGGCAACATGAAGGTCCAAGGTCGAGGTCCTTCATGAGATAATTTTTTTGGTCCATTAATTCCCAAAATGGCTATGTATTTCTTGCTCAAATGAGTATTCCAGATGATGGGGCAAAGTTCCTCCTGCAAATTTAAGAAGACTCAAGTAAAACAAGTGTATTTCTATTATACGTCATGTGGTTATGCACTCGACCAAAAAAAAAAATGTGGTTATGCACATGAAGTACTTTCATCTACTCGTGGACCGGGAAGGCAGCGAAGAAGAATCGGTGAAGGTCTAATCACGTACTTGGATATGAATAAAGAGCAAAAACAAATTCTCTTTTTTAGAAGGACGTTTCCATGCATGTAGTATAAAGAATATTATGCTGCATCTTTAGTTTCTTTCTTTTTAACTAGTAATATACACAATAATCTTTGTCTTCCAACTGAAAAATCATCACTTAAACATAACCACATATCATAACCACACGAATCATATAAAACACGAGAGGCGATCCGAGGACTACACTGTGCCTAAGTTGTGTTTGCTTCATCGAGGATTAATCATCTCTGCACCTAGGTAACGAGCTTACTTCCTCCTCCATGATTATGTCAAGTGAGGTTCAATGACGTTTCTAATACATTAGGGTTGCTCATACTCGATACCATTTCAAGTTTTTCTTTCTACTATTCAGTTCTCTCCTTCAAACCTAAAAATCAAGTTACATATGCTGTTGGAAAATAAAAAAAGATATCTGCAAAACCTACAGTTACAAAAGATTAAGAATCCCATAACCTCGACTAGGAGTGGGGGATAGGTTTGGTTCCTTTTCTTCCCCGGGCGAAGACTCCATATCTTCTTGGGGATCAAGACCTTTTCACTATATGAAAGGGAAGGAAAAGTAAGGGTTTCGAACGGAGAAGATGGTGAACACGGGAGAGCGTTTTGGTGTGTTGGGTTTGTGAAGAGAGAGTCGGTATTTATAGGCGTTGGAGGGCGATACGAACCTCCATCGCCATGCATGCAAGTTTCCCCCGCCCCAAAAAACGAGAGAACAGTGGTTAAGTCGCGGTGGTCGAGAGTCTGTGAGCGCGAACGACCAGTCCGAGGTAAGAATGCCTCAACCCCCGTTTTTATCAACTTTCCGCAATTCCCGCCCGTCCCATAGACATTGTCCATACGATACAAGCACATACTCATCATCACATGGATGCATCTACATTGGATTCTGCAAAAAGGCATTTATATGTATGTATGTATGTATGTATGAGAGAGAGAGAGAGAGAGAGAGAGAGAGAGAGTCTTCACTCGATACAATTTGGCCTTATTTGTCAACAAGTTTGGTGGCCAAATTTGTGCAGACTGGAGAGTGGAGTTGGAGTTTGCTTCCTACTTTCTACTAATTTGGCTACTTCTCCGAAAAAACATGCAGAAATGGGATCCAAATATTTCGGTTGTGGCGCTTTACCATGTACATTCTAGTATAGGCGTGCAATGCCACATTAATTAGACAAAAGGGGTGTTCATAACAAGTGTTCTTAAGACACTTGTTAAGATCAATTTTTATGATATCGACAATATAAAGTTCGGCTTGAAAACTGTAATAATTTCTTAATTAGTCACTTTAACAATTGATCAACGAATTGTTGTCAAATAAATTAGACAACTTATAATTGAGATTTCTTTAAAGAAGTCATTGATATCCGCGTCTAGAAAAATCTAACAATAACCCAAAATTTAGCCATATCACCATGCTCTCGTCACCACGTACATATATGAGAAATTAGCCAACTGGTCACTGATCCTTGTGAGCAAACACCCCCCCAAAAGAAGTTGAAAGTTGTCGAACTTAGGTCCGTTTGTTTGAAGTAAAATCATTTCTCAAAATTTATTTTTCGACTTGCCTGTATTTAGATAACGGAAAACTAGTCAATCTCCAAAAAACATTTTGCGTGAACTGCAAACAAAAAGCTTGTTTTATAAAAAAAATAGTTTTAGTGAAACAAACGCACTCTTATATAAGAGGATAATAAATGTCGGATTTCTCAACTCCGGGTGGCCAAGATATAAGTTCACCATCCGTGTCCGGTTCGTCGTTGTCAACCTCTTAAAAGAGGATAGTAGGGAGGGAGGAAGGCGGAGAGAGAAAGGTGTTGAACTGGCAATAACCGGAGGTGAGTGGTTCTTGTGGCATATAAGTACGTCAATTTTCGACAAGATACATATCTGGCTTGTGCACATTATTAGTACATGCGAAATATATCCGCGTATAAACATATGATTTGGAATATATGCACGTAACAGCCATTAAAATTAGGAAGATAACAAACAATTCAAGGGAATGGAGACGCAAATTTTTTCTGGATCTTCGTCCGCAGTTACCATCAAACTGATGCTCACGCGGTTAACTCATACGTATAATTAAAGAATCTTAGTTCCTTCTCATCGTCTTTTCTCTCTATCTCCGCCTAGCTTAGCGCATCCACTGCTGCTGTCGTCGGCCCCCAAACCACCACCACCATCAGCAGCGCCTTTGCCTAACCCACCCCTCCCTCCGTCTCTCTCTCTCTCTCTCTCTCTCTCTCTCTCTCTCTCTCTCTCTCTGAGCAAGTCACACAAGAATGACGGCCCAATTCCCTAAAAAACCCTCAACTTTAGCCTTTGTCCCAATTATATCCCAAACTTTTTTTTGTCTCATAAAAAACCCTCAACTTTTGCTTTTGTCCCAAATCTACCCAATCAACATTTCGGCCATTTTTTTAATATTATTTTTTATTGTTTCGAATTTTTTTATTTTTTTCTTTTCTTTTATTTTTCCTTTCCTTTATTTGTTTTTTGTTTCCTCCGGCCAGTCGCCGGTGCGGCGACCGGCCGGAGGCTGGGGCCGGCGAGGTCGGCCCCGCCGGCCGCTGGCGAGGCTCAGCCCCGCCGGCGCCTGGCGAGGTCGGCCTCGCCCAGCAACGGCGAGGCCGAGCCTCGCCAGCGGCCGGCGGGGCCGACCCTCGCCAGATCTGGCGAGGCTCGGCCTCGCCGGCGACTGGCGAGGCTCGGCCTCGCCGGCGACTGGCGAGGTCGGCCTCGCCCAGCAACGGCGAGGTTCAGCCTCGGCGAGACCCTCGCCAGATCTGGCGAGGGTCGGCCCCGCCGGCCGCTGGCGAGGCTCGGCCTCGCCGTTGCTGGGCGAGGCCGACCTCGCCAGGCGCCGGCGGGGCTGAGCCTCGCCAGCGGCCAGCGGGGCTGACCTCGCCGGCCCCAGCCTCCGGCCGGTCGCCGCACCGGCGACTGGCCGGAGGAAACAAAAAAAAATAAAGGAAAGGAAAAATAAAAGAAAAGAAAAAATAAAATAAAATTCGAAAAAATAAAAAATAATATTAAAAAATTGGCCGAAATGTTGATTGGGTAGATTTGGGATAAAAACAAAAGTTGAGTGTTTTTTATGAGACAAAAAAAAGTTTGGGATATAATTGGGACAAAGGCTAAAGTTGAGGGTTTTTTAGGGAATTGGGCCCAAGAATGACGGTTTCCAAGACAATAATGGTGCTGTTGAACAGTAGGCAGGAAGAGAGAGAGAGAGATTGGGCCGATGTATTATGTTGTATGATCCAAGGGCATGAGTATGACTTGGGACCCTAGGGAACACTTACAAGTTTTACAAACCGATTAAGTTTAAACCTTCGATCAGTGCATGTAATCCTAACTCATAACAATTTTCCTTTTATTTGTGGGATTTGACCTTGTGACCTTTAGTTCCCGAGCTGGAAATTCTCCTAAACTCTAACCTACGACGCCAATCTAGGGGGTTATGATCGGGGGCAATACATTCATGTCGGTAGATCCCGTTTGGTACGACCTCCTATTGCTGATTGGTGACACTCATGAATTATTGACACATACCCTAACATAAGGTAAATGTGGTCCGAAAGAGACCACCAAAATCCAAAAGAATTTGACCTTACGACCTCCAGTTCCAGAGCTGAAAATTCTCCCGGACTCTAACTAGCCACGTCAATACAGGGGGTTATGATTGGGGCGATACATTCACGACATAGATCCCGCTAGGTATGACCTCTTGTTGCCTTATTGGTAACACTCATGAATGATCGACACATATCCTAACATAAGGAAAACATGTTCAGAAAGAGAACACCCAAGGCATTATATGAGAGGGGTTTCTGGTCCCCGCTTGGCTTTTCGGGCGTGATTGGTAAGTTCGCAGATAATACACTCGAGAAGGCCACGTCCCAACAGAAGAGGAACTGTGATGAGTTCTGTTCCTGCATGGTGACCGATGAGAGGAGACGAGCATTGTGACCTTTCACTAGCTTTGTCGATCGAGCATCGGATGAGGGGGAAAGGGGGTTGTGGCTTGTGATCTGAGGCACTGTCTTTTGCACATGTTTCCTCATATCTCTCTTTCAAACCCCACTGACCGACAAATCGAAAGCAATTTCACGTGAAAGGTGGGCAGCTCATGCACTGAACGACTTTCCATCGTCGTAATTGCCCCTTTGATTTCTCCCTTGTCCTTGCTCCATACGACCGTACACGTACTATTTTTCTAGTTTTGGAAGGGAAAACGATGAAAAGTCAGTGGGAGAAGTCAGAATTAAGGAAATGAAGCCCCATCATGCAGTGATTAGATTGGCATTTACAGAAAAAAAACAATACCTTTGATAATGTTTTTCAATCCAAAAAGTTATGATTATAGTTTGCAATATATAATTAGTGAGGTTGATCATTGATTTTTTTGTAGATAAATTGTTATATTAACTATCCTAAATGCATATAAAGATAAATTATTATATTAACTATTCTAAATGCATATAAGGATATCATGATCATAAATCCTGCTTTTCAAAATGAAGCTCTCTATAAATTAGAGTAATAATAACGGACTGAGCTTAGATTATGATTAGAGTACTTAGATTTGATTTGTTTTATATTATTAACCATAAGTTACATTTTTTTGGTTTAACATCTGACATGAACTAATAAGCCGTTATATAGATGTATGATTAATGTAAATATTAATTATAATGAGTTCAACCCATTTTATCTATATCTTTGGTAGTTTATTTGTCTTCTTAATTAGGCTCCGTTCGTTTCCGGAAAATATTTTTCACGTTTTCCGGTGTTCGTGGGCAGAAAACGTTTTCCGTGGGAAAATATTTTCCTTTCCCATCCCCAAATCCTTCATTGTTTTGAGGAAAATGATTTCCTCTTTTCATAAAGAGGAAATCATTTTCCTCCAAAGTCAAGGCAAAATTGCCCGTGGGAGGGAAAATATTTTCCGTGGGAGAGGAAGTTGATCGCCGGTCACCGCCATCACCCGCTGCCGCCGCCGCCCACCGCCGCCGCCGGTCGCCGAACACTAGAAAATATTTTTCGAAACTTTTTCAAATTTTAGCCGAACACCAGAAAATTGTGTTCTAGAAAAACATTTTTCAGGAAAATGACTTCCGGAAAAATATTTTTCAAAAAGAGAATATTTTCCGGCAAATGAACGGAGCCTTAAGATATGAAATCAATGATTTATGTGATTAGCTAATTTAACCTACTAATTGATTGCTTAAATTAACTATTGATAAATTTTATATTTCGATTTCTAATCTATTATAAGTTTGGAAAGATGAATTCTAATTTATGTAATATAAAAACTAAGGGTGCGTTCGTTTCACTGATACAAGAAAATGTGTTCCATAGTAATCATTTCCAAGGAAAACGGTTAGTTTTCATTTATTTGGTGGTTTAGACAAAGTGAATTCCTTATTGTTAGAAGGAGAAGTCGTTTTCCCCCAATTTAAGCATGTTGTTTTTATTTTATGGAAAAGGTTTTTTGTAAATTGATTAGTTTTCTATCATCTAAATACTGAAAATCCAGAAAACAATATCTCAAAAGCAATTTTTCTTCAAACAAATGAACCTTAAAGCTTTCTCAATTGCATGAAATAGTTGTTCCTTAATAACCCCTCAAGGAATGGCAATTCCTTCAATTCCGTTGGGAATCAAACGAAAAAAATAACCCTTTCATTAAGAATGGACTTAAAATGGAACAACTACTACTACTGCCCATGAACTAACCATGCAGTAGATGTTTTTGTGGTGGGTTGAATTTGTCCACACAATGCAACAACACAAGCCATATTGACCACTGAGTCTGTTCGGTGAATCATGCAACACAGATCCGCATACATGTTCCCAGCATTGACGCCCATATATCATTGTTTCTCCACCACCGGCTCGCTGCCGCTGCCGCCATTGGCCCGGTTGTCAAAACTTACATGGTTTGGGTTCGCTCGAGAGGGTGGTTTATCAGAGAACCCTTGTTCTCGTAATCTCCGATCAGTTCTAGGGTTGTTAGCTGGTCTAATCCCACCAACTGCAGCTACCAACAGTAAACTCAGGTTCTCATCAGCACAATTGTTAGATCTACTATTGTTCCTATGGATGTGCTTGTTTTTGGACCGAACGTTTGGGGCGCAAGTTTAAAATATGGGCATGATCATTCCTTCTGACAACGTCAATTTGGTATCTTTCATGCGGCTGTGCTGTGCTGACTTGCTGCACGGCAATAGTTCGTGCTTTTGCTCATTGCCTGATGAGGTGGTTGGGAAATTTAATAACAAGTAGTTGCACGCCACAGGATCATATTACTCGGACATACAGATTTTATCGTTCAATTGCCAATGCAAATCTGTATTGGCAATGAAAAACCATGGCGATCTCCCCATATATCAACTCATACTCTGCAAATACGTCGATCTATCAATTGCCTTTCTCGACTTCTTACATCTACCAAGATGCCCATGCCCTGTATACTGATTGTACCGCTGAGTTTTGAAGACAATCATTGGTAATTTGCTGTTTTGGGTCGTGAAAAAATCAAACAATGCTTTCTTACATTGGACTAGGATTACAAAGAACATAATTGTCTTCCATCACAAGGACACTAAATCGACGGGAGGTTAAAATGCATGATTCAGGCTACTAATAGATTCTCTGGAAAAAGAAGAAATCACGTTAAAAGATGCTCAACTCTATTATAATATGAAAATTTACACCCAAAATCAGGCTACTAATAGGTCAGGGGTGTCAGGATTTACTTAATCCAAATCTTACAAACTAACCCGTTTTAACTTTTTTTACCCTGCAACATCTAAAATTTTCACAATATACAAATTTTGACACCTAGATTCACATATAGTTTTTCGTAATCTTTTGAAACTTGGCTACTATTTCAAATTTTGACGGGTTGCTTTTGCTAAAGCATAAACACACGTGCCCTCGATCTCTATATCACTTTCTGGATGTTTACTCCAGACGACCTTCCCCATCGAATCAACAGTATGAAACTAGAAAGAAACATTCAAGCTGCATTTCTCTGTAAGTAACCTCCTTACTTCAAATTAAAGAAGAAGAAAGATGAGCAGAAGCGCTGGGCTCGCATGATGAAATTCATTAGTCATTTGTATCTGAAACAATATTGACCTAATAATCAAAAAGCTTATAAGTGCCACATCAAAGGAGCTATGAGAAGAAACAAAAAGTGACCAAAAAGGCATCTTGTCTTCGTCAAGGACAAATGGTTTATATAGCAATGGAGTCGTCCTGAATTGGATTAGCACCTCTTAGTCTTGCCTGGAGAGGCGATCACTAGCACTCAAATTGAAGAAGATTACGGTCCAGGGGTTCCTAGCTAGCTCAGATCTTAATATAAAAGAAAGCTTCCTTTCGGCTTGCACGACCAAGAGCTCATCCCGCTTCTTTAAAGCAAACATTTAGGAATTGTAAAATAGGAGGAATCAAGCTATTAGAGTGTGTAGTGATTTGTCCTGTTACAAGAAGTTAGAGAAGGCAAAACTTCCGGAGCATGTATCTCCTCGCTCTGACAATTAATCCAGAACAGTGCAAGTCTCTGTCAAATTCTGTTGTAAAGCGCCTATGAACATCAGAAATCTCCTACCTAGCCCCACAACTCGCTATATAAAGTTTGGATGCTGACAGTAAGAAAGAAATTCAGAGCATTATGAAGGTTTTTTCCTGCTTAGACCAGAAGAGCATTGTGAAAGGCTAGTTCATGAATTCAACAACATACAAAAAGAAGAGTCCATTGGTATGATGCTTCATGAAATGCCACATCATTTGTGTGCTTAGATGTCAGAGAAACACGATGATAATTTCGTGACTCATCTGAGAACTCAAAGAAAGAAAAGCGAGGCTCTATGAAGAGTGAAAAAAAATTCATAAGCAGATGTTATGACTTTTACCGCTGCTGGTGAGGTTCATTTTGCTGCCAATGTATTACTCATAGGAATGAAGAATAGACGAGGTAAAAGTTTCTTGCTCTTGTAAATACTACTAGAAGATGGACTTGAAGGGACTTCACGGAAAAGAAAGTGTGCAAAAAATTCAATAGTAAGAACAGGGCAATGTAGGTATCTCCGACACCAGACAGTAAGCCACTGGATAAGCAGTGTTTAGTCATCATGATTGAGAATGTAAGATGTTGAATCAACTTGAAAGAAACTTTACAAAAGGTCTTGACAACAAGACTGTGAACCACAGGTGGACTCATTGATATTTACATCCAGTGCGGTACAGTTAGGCATAATTCTTGTCTTGATCCAAACAGAGAAGGTAGGCAATCAAACCGACAACCGGAACGAATCTAAGATAATTCACAATTCCAATCTTGCTATCCTGAATGTTTTGTAGGTTGTCACCTATTAGCCAAGGCTGGAAGACTATGTAAAGAACTATATCCCATATGAAGGCATATGCCAACCTCTCAGAACCAAGGTAGCTTACCAAGAAGTCCAATCTGTCTGCTATGCTACCGAAATCGCCATCACTTCTGCCAAAGAGGGCCCACAATACCGAAATCAGACAGACTCCTCCACCTATCAGTCCCACAACGGGTGCACCATTCGTCATTACCGAGCCTAGCTGAGAGAGCCTGCCTAGAGTTTCATCCCGCTCAGCCTCATTTAGTCGGATTGCCATATAAGGAATCAGGAAAGCTGCATCATGATAGGGGAAAGAATTACTTGAAGGGAAGTGTAACCACTGGTGAAAATATCGAAAGAATCATTGGTAACAAAAAGGAGAAAAAAAGTGGCAAGTAATAGATATTGTGGTTCCTCCTCTTGATTTGTTTAATCATAGAACTTGCAATTCCCTACGAAAAATTACGAGAATCAGTCTCAAATAATGATTGGCCCAAAGAAAAGACCTTAAATTTCAAGCCGACACTTGTATTGCTCATTCAATTAAATTTAATAGAGAAGCATACTGTTTGTGAGGAACATCTGCAGTCCCCATAAAATGTCCAGGGAGCCTTTGTATCTGTCCTTTCTGAGATCGGTGAATAGCAGAGGAGCAAACATGAAGGTCCAACCGATGACGAAATTAAAGAGGCCTTCGGACATCTGATGGGGAGCAAATGGCCAATAAAAACAAGGGAGACTACATCAGCTAGCATCGAGGAAGATATCTAGAGATGACGATGTAATGTAAACCGTTCCTACAAGAATCCTTACCGGGTGGAGGACCGGGGCATCAATCACATTAATCCCGACTACCCTGCCAAAAATTTTACTGCGCAAATCAAGTTCACTTTACCAGGAGGAATATATAATTGTGAACATGTCGCCAGTGACAAAAGTAGGTTTGTTCCCTCAGTCAGCGATTAAAATGCAGAGAGGGCAAAGGAGGAGCATATAGAGTCGACAGTATCTAAAAGTCAAAAGCCCGTGTTTCACATTGCGTGTATCCATTAATGCAACTAGCACAGACCGAGATCACAGCGACTCTAGATATTAAAGTCCAAACGGGGTTCCAGCTACACACTATGAATGCGTCCCGAATATCCACTCGCATTACTAGGAAAATTCTATCTTTCACGCAAAGAGACAGTGAATAAACCTTTCACCTCATTAAGTCATAACTTATAAGAATGTCCCCCAAAGGCGGCTATGCCCACAATGTGAACTAAAACAATCATGTCAGCTATCAAGCATCAACCAAACTCGTTGATATGCTCTCTTATTTGGCCAGGAATAGAAACATAATCTAACCAATCAAGGACTCGTGCCGAATGGCAGATAACTAAATAAGCATCTAATCCCTCCAAAAGTTGCTCAGACCAACGGACCACGAATACGAACAGCACAATTGGGGTTACCCAAGACATATCACATGCCTTGGACATTGGAAGAGCTCAACATGAGAACCATTATGAATTGAATTCACCAAGTAAAGCGGAGCTTACCAGAGTTCATCAGGGGCAGTATGAAGAAGAAATTCAGAGAGAGCCCAACAAGGGAATTCACTGTCTCTGAACTGATCGCCCACACCGGATCTCCCTATTCACATATTTCCCCAGGAGAGAAATCTTACTCCACGAGTCAAATGCACACCATGAATTTGATATGAGCTCAAAACTCGAAATGACATCAATTTACCGGAGCATAAGGGAGGAGAAAGAGCCACAGGATGTAGACCGCCTCGGCCACCCACAGGGCAATCTGAAGCGCTCGCCGCGAACTGCCGCCACCGCCCCCCTCCGCGGAGTCGGGAACCGCGTCGGCTTTCCGGCGGGAAGCGCGGCGTACGGGAGCGAGAGAGCGGGAGGGAGGGAGAGGATCGGACGCGGCCGGCGGTGGTTTCGGAAGCCACGTGTTGGTGGTCAGGCGCGGCAGGACTCGTTCTCTGCTTGGTGGGTGCCGGCGGTCACGAGCGGCCGACGCTGAAGTTCCGCACACGGCGGACGGAGAGTTTGGAAGGCGAGAGACATTTCGCGCGAACGGCGGAGGCGCGCGGTGTGTTGCCGCCACCGGAGTCATCCACGCTCCCGCGGCTGTTGCTCGGCCGGATGTGCTCGGAGGCGCTTAGACCACCGAACCATTACCACGTTGCTGAACTTGGGAGTTGCCATTGACGTGGACAAGTTGTGATCGTTATATTTTCCATTGGCTAGGATTTGTATATTCCTATATATATATAATCATTCCATTGGTTAGAATGTCATATATAATCATTCCATTGGTTAGAATGTCATATATCATCGGTGTTTTTTATTTTGGCCAGATCCTATAGATTTGTTGAATTCGCTCAAAACATTCACTTTTTTGTAAAACGAAAAAATGTGTTTTTACATATTTTCGTGAGAGTATCATAGAGATCCGAGCACTTTTATTATGATTACTCCAATCGATGCCGATTGAAATGGTCAATTTTATATCAACTTAGGAGTCAAGTTGTGAAGCCTCAGTGACAACTTGCGTCACAAAACATGGGACGGTGCAAGCGGATGGTGAGTGAGAGATCAGTGAGCAACTGCAATCAACTGATTGAAATCAATCAAAAGCCGGGCAACAGTAACAAGCAATTTGTGCCCTAGTTCAAAAGCAATGGCGCCAGTCAAGCCGATCTCGCTAGCCAAGCAATGGCTGTAAATTCGCACTTGTGATGGCGCAATAGAGTTGCTTATGGCTGAGAATTTTAGTGTTGGTGATGGATGATAGCGAAAGCTACACGTTAGCAAAATGACAACGATTGCCACGACGATCTCAACGTTGATGAGGGGGCTCCATGGCCGTTGAGTGTTTTGATGAATGGGATTTGCTCGCGTGGTAAGTGGACTAGAAGATAATCCAGATTTTCAAAAGATAGTTCTTGAAGGGGACTGTACAGTTTCCTCGTGGATCTAAGATGAATAGAAGGAATAGTAACTCTTGCACATGGTTATCCTTGAAAAGATTTTGAAACGATTCACGCACTTTGGTCGTCATTAGTTCAAAGTCTACTTAGAATAAGAAACAACATAAAGCATGTGCCAAAGCCACAAATAGCAAATAATATGTCCGAACATTTATCAAAAAAAAAAAAAACCCACCCATGAATAGTTCAGCTGGTTATGGCGTACTTGAGATTGTATGGTTAAGTGCACTGGTTTCAGATTCGATTTCCCAGCCAAGCACTTGTAATTTAAGTGGAGGGCCATAGCGGTGGGTTGCTATGCTAATCTCTCCCGAGGAATAGTAGATGTGCGCGCAAGTTGGCTTGGACACCTCGGTTATAAAAAAAAAAAACATTTACCAAAAAAAAATTGAATGGAGGAAAAGCTAAAGAAGAAAGAAAGAAAGATGAACGGCTGAATGCGTGACTATTTTTGTCATTCTACTTCGTTAGGATATGGATGGAGCCGATATAAGGGTGGAATTAACGCCAACCGGGCTTCGGGGGGCCCATTGGGTCGAAGCCCAATGGAGAGGACCGAGATTCTGGCCCGGTGGGCCGGAACCGGATCCGAACCGTCTGACGCAAGCTTCGGCTCCCATCATCACTGCCATAAAAAGCAACTCTCTCTCTCTCTCTCTCTCTCTCTCTCTCTCTCTCTCTGTACACTGTGAGAGGACTTCCCTTTCCCGCCCATTCTGCGCCGGCGGCAATGGCTCCCAAGTCCAACAGCACCGAAGGTAAATCTATCCATCGATCGAACTCTCGTGTTCTTGAACCGTCGATTCCGTCGTCTTTCGATGTCTGATTCCAAGTTCCATTTCCCATTTCCCGTCTGCCTCCTTGGGCGTCGTTGATTTCATTAGAATCGCGATCCTTTCTTGTTTTGCAGAGATCGTTCTCAGCTTCGTCAATGAGGTAATCTACGTTTTTCCCTCCTCCTCTTGGCCGTGCTTGAATCCTTCCTTAATCGACGACGTCTTCGCCGAAAACAGCGTCGGGGTATGGTAAGGTTATCGCATGGAGGTGGTTAGGTTTCGCTTCGAATCGTAGGAGATTGGGAGTTTCCTGATTTGGTTGCGTGGAGGTAGAGTGCGCTTGCGCTCTATGTTAGGTCGGGACTGGACTGTGAATGCTGTTTTTCTTTTCTTGAATTAGCACGGGCTCGGTTCAGCTTCAGAGTTCATCGTCCCTTAATTGTTCCGTTCTCTAGCTTAATTGTTCTCGATTTCTCGACACGATGTGGATTTTTGAAGCGGAAACTGTTAAATGCTTATCGAAAGTTTCCGATGAAAGTATGGATCGAAAAGGCCTTATCGGGGTATGCCGTGTTCTACGTCGATTTGGCTCGTTGTCTTGCTGATGAGGATACATCATCTTTTTTCCCCTGCCGAACCCAGCAAAACAGGCCACTGAATTCCCAAAATGTGGCCGATTCTCTGCAAAAGTTTAACCTGAAGAAGGCAGCAGTCCAAAAGGCATTGGATACTCTTGCTGATAACGGGCGAATATCTTCTAAGGAGTATGGTAAGCAGAAGATATACCTCGCTCGGCAGGACCAGTTTGATATTCCAAACAGCGAGGAGCTCAATCGGATGAAGGAAGAAAATGCCCAGTTGCAGCAACAACTTGAAGAATATAGGAAGGCAATCAGTGAGCATGATGGAGGTGTCCACCTCTATTCCACTTGCTAGTCTTTGCTCAGCAGCATCAATTTGTTGGTCTTTCCTTTTGTTTTTCGTTTCAAAGGACTTGTTCGATGGTAGTGGTTTGCCTAACATGGAACAATGGTAAAGGTGGTCTGCAAAAAGCCCTGGAGTACTGGATCTCACATGAATTATGTTCTTGTTGCAGAAATAAGAGCTTTGCAGTCAAATCTTACTCTGGAACAGATACGTGACAAGGAATCTACACTCAGATCAGAAGTGAGACATTTGGAAGCACTCTTCTATCAAATTCTTTCACATAGGGATTCTTTCAGTAGAAATTGGGATTTTGTCTGAATAATTCCATTCCAGGTGAAGCTAATGGAGGAAAAATTGGAGAAACTGCGTGGAGGAGTCACCCTTGTGAAACCGGAAGAGCGGAAGGCTGTACAGGATATGTTTGCGGAAAAGATAAGACAGTGGAGAAGGCGTAAGAGGATGTTCAAAGATCTATGGGACACAATAACTGAGAACTCATCCAAGGATCTGAAAGAATTTAAGGTTCTCTGCTTTAATTTATCCTCTAGAACATACTTCTGAGGGTGTAATCAAGTCTGCAGTCTAAACATGCTAGTGTTCTTACAGGAGGAACTTGGACTTGAGTATGATGAAGATGTCGGTGTCTGTTTGCAGTCTCTCTGCAACTTACAGCAAAACGGCAAGAAGCGGCCTAGAAGCCAGTAACCGGTTGGCGTCTCTCTCTGATGGCAACTTGGGGTATACATTGCTCTGCATCCTCAGAGAAATACCGATGCCGATATGTGTAAACTATTCGATGCTTTGACCATCCGAAGCTATTCTCTTCTATGTTCAATCAATGTGTACAGATATATATGACGCTTTGGAAAATACTTCATTGAGCCTGTGACAGTATAAATCAGGGGAGCGTCAATGACTTAGAAAGACTAGTATTTTAGGTCTATATCATGTTTTAATCATGAGAAAATAGTCGATGGCCCTGTTCTGCGTTATTGATGTATGCAGTAATAGCTATTAAGGCGTAAATCCCTACAACAGCTTGCAGCCAAAGCTGTAATAGCTATAACACATAGCCTCTCCCCGGGTGTAATAGTTTTTATGGCCAGGCTGTAATAACTATTCCCCGAATACCACTCACTCTACTAATGTTAGATTATTAATCCTAATTAAAATTTATGTAATTTATATGGATAACACCAATTATACTTATTTTCACATATAATCACATCATGTTAGTAATAAATGGAATTTTAGATAATAAGTAAATAATTCACGAAATAATAATTTAATTACATAATTATTTTTTATATAAAAAATTATTCATGATATGGTTATAGTATTAGTTTCATAAATTTTTTAAAATGACATACCATAGATACTGATTATCTTAATGACTAATTATATTGATCAATGCACAAAATGTTCTACATTTATTATTTCAATCATGCTACTAATTATGTTATAAATTATAATTATTTTAATAGTCACGTAGTATATGATTAAATTCAAACCTTAATTAAATGAAATAATAGATAAAAACTCATATTGAACATCTTGATCATATGTGTGTGATATTGGACTCGTCATTAGCTATTAAAGTTATTATTATTATAATTTAATAATTTATTTCGATACAATCACATGTAATTTGCCTCACTTTTAATTGTAATAATAAATAAACAATTAAAATAAATTAAATTATATAATACATTAAATTATATATTTAATAGTAAATGTGTGGTTTTAAACTCATGAATAATCGCGATTAACTATAAAATGATTATTATTATATTTCCTGTAATTCTTGATTTTTAGGGTATTTTGGGAATTCTTATCTTGGTCATTCATAAAATCAAATCGCATAATATTTATTATATTATTTAAACCAGATAGCGTAATAGTTATCACAATCTATCACATTATAGCGTAACAGTTATTATGTTACAACCCTAATTATCATATTAGGGCCTTATTCCAATTCTGCAGCCAGATGAGCTGTTTAGTGCAGGGAATTCTGGCTTGGAAGTTGGCCCGAGCATCCATGAATTATGACACAGCCCTCTTTTTGTGCAGAAGGAAAAGGAAAATTTACTAAAGCGGAATGCTGCGAGAGCACAGAAACATACTCACAATAAGATCACAAGAATTGTTTAAAGCGTTGGCTTATTTTCACGACAAGAGCCAATACATTTCAAAACTTTCAAAACTCAAATAGCATGTAGAGCAAAAAAAATTGCTTTACATCAACTGCAATTTATAATGAAGAAAACGGACAGAAAGAAAAGAAAACAAAAGAAAAGAAGGCATTCGATAGGAAAAATTCTCGTCATGGCCACACATACTCGCAACACGGCGCGCCCAATCTTCTCAGTAGCCACGGACTTGTCTGCTCCTGACTGAGAATGGTCTCCCTTGCAAGTTCAATCGTGCAGTTCGCAACTTAGATGCTTCCGCAGCATGTACTGTGGCGAGACCAGGGTCCATATCCACCTTCGTACCACCCTGGAACCTCGAACGGATTTGCTTCAGAGATGAGAGACGGGGAGTAGCTTCAACTTTGCCGCCGTCTTTGGACTTGTCATCGTCCTGGTTTGGCAGTCCAGCATAAGCGCGTCCTTCATCTTCTCTCTCATCTTCGCTCTCATCAAAGATCACCAGCTTCGCATGGCTCGTCTCTTCCGCGGAAGTCACATCAATTTCCTCCAACTTTGAACTCGAAGAAGAAATCGATCGCTTCAATTCTCCTGCATTTACGCTGAGAGGCAGCGTGTCTGGAACGGGGTGCTCATCGTCCACTGCTCCTCCTTGCGCTTCCGATTTATTCGTGGACTCGACCTTGTGGAATGATTTTGCCTTTTGGGTATCAGGACCGTCGTGATCGTCTGGATCGTGGGATCCAGACCGAGAGAGTTCAACCGCTGCTCTTGCAGCAGCCGCCGCGTGAGCAGCTGATTCAAAAGCAGCCTGAGCTGCATCAGCCACATCCTTGTACTTCTTCTTCATCTGGAAGGAATCAGATGACGCGCCTTCTTTCCCTCCTGGAGATGAACTCTGCGATCCCTCCGCAAGCTCTGACTTCTTGTCGAGACATGTTTTATCCTGCATTGATCATGGAAACACGTCAGCTACTTAGGAATCGTATTTCGCACCGACTCTTTGTATGAGAGAGCATGTTCTCTTGAACATATCGTACCTCGGAAGTACTGGAAGGATCATCCTCCAGATGCAGCGCAATGCCATTCTCAGCTGCGATTTCTTTCAGCGCCTTCACTTTGCTCTCTAAGTTTGGCTGCCTTGTCGACAGCTTCGTTATCATCTGCAGGAACCCCATGTTGTTGTTATTCACGAGTGTAATAGATGACAGGGTGTCGAAAATCACAAAGACTTTTAATGTAGCACAGGATCCAACTTGAAAAGTGAAGACAACACCAACTAAGCTCACACTAAACCACTAAAAAGGAACTTGCTATGGTACTAGTGTTTCTAGTGAAGATCAATTCACTGACTCAATTGAAAACAAACTGCAATTTCAAATGCGATAAATGCACCAGAAGTGTTAAAACTTATCGGGAAAGTGCAGTTGAGGCCTAAGACTTTCAAAAAGTGCAATTAAATTCTTCCATAAACTCCGCTCAACTTGATAAACAAAAAATACATACAAGTTTTAGGACTTCGATTGCACAATCTTGACCGGTTTAGAATTTGATTGCACTTTTTGAAAGTTTTAGGCCTCAATATAAGTTTTAGGACTTTCGACGGCACTTGCTCCATTTCAAAATCAAATGAAGCTCCTAGTAATTGCTATTGAATAGAAAAATTATACATTTGGCCAAAGAAGACAGCAAAATTACATAAGGCGAACATGAACTTCTGGCCAATCTTAACTCTTCGGTGTCTATCATTTCCTACCATGATCAGACCATTAATGTGCAGTAGATTCAGAGTAGAAAACCAAACGACGTACCTTAAGATTCACGGCACAATGGTTCCGCAGTTCGACGGCACGAGCCACGAACTCCCTGCCGAAGTGCGAAGCGAAAACGGAGCGAATCTCTTGGAGCTCCGGAAAGTCTCCGCACCTCGAAGATGCGTAGATCAAGCTCGCTATCGCCTCCTTCAACTCCTCAGGACATTCTCTGCGCAGTTCCGGTCAATGACGAAAAGGGGTCAGAAATCGCCAGGAGCTTGGTCGACCATAAAAACAAGGGAAAAGGCACGGAGGAGGGAAAACAAGAAACGAATCGAGACGCGTACTTCTCTTGTTCAATGAGGTCGGCCCTCTCCATCAAGAGATTGCAGTAGCTCTCCATCATGTCGTAGGCGTCCAACATGTTCTGCTCCTTGATCACTTGCTCCACCTGTGGTACACGCACAAAAAAAAGGGTGCAATGAACGTTTAGGCGATGCACAGAGTCGGAAGACACGGACCCACGATCGGATCACAGGAGGAGCCGTCGACGTTACCCGAAGCAGAGCACGCTCGTGGTGGCCGAGCTGGAGGAGCTGGAGGACGTCGTGGCGGGACTGGGAGAGGCGAGACTGGCGCTGGGTCCTGAGGACGGCGAGGCGGGAGACGGCGAGGCTGACGAGGGGCTTGAACTTGGGCGCCCGGTGGGCTCGACCCAGGAACCGATCCAGCTTCCTCCCCATCTGTCGTCGGCTCCCGGGGGTGACGCGACGCGCTCGAGAGCAGGCAGGCAGACGGACAGAGAAGAGAGAAAGGGAGGGAGAGAGCGAGAGAGGGTACGTACGCGGATGCGCAGGTTCTTTTATGCACAAGAGAACGAGCAAGCGAAGGCTTGGTTTCGCCTTTTTTATGTGATGACGAAGGCGAAGGCAGGGAGCGTGTTTTCGGGAGGTGGAGATGGGGATTTTTTTCCTTAGGAGCTAAGTGTTTGGCTGGGCCAAAGAAGGGAAAAAACAACCGTGCTTTTACGCGGTTGGAGTTTGACCCTCCTCCGCCTCCTCCTCCCTTCGACGAAGCGAGGCCTTCGTTTCCTTTTTGGTCCCACGATCTTGACAAACGCGTCCCTGTCGCGCGCCTTAATTGCCCCAGACGTACAGTACAGGCGCCATCTAATTTTCGTCCTGTCCTTTTCTATTTTGGTACACGCGCTCTCCTTTATTATTATTTTTTTGTGTTTTTGTTTTGTTTCCCATGTTAATACCGCCAGGAAAACTCGAACCGTTGCAATCGCGTCGGGCCCGAATCGATTTTCGAGTCTCGGAAAAGCCCGAACGGATCACGCCCCGTGCAGCATTTACCTCTGGACTGATTTTCGCGTCACAAAAAAAAAATCATATTTAAAGTCGAGAAAAATTAGGAATTTTCAAGTGGAATTTAGAAATGCGAGGGAGCTTTTAAGACAAAATTAGCGGATTTTTCGATCTTCGCTCATTTTCTTCGTGCCCGTCTTTGCCAAAATGATATCTTTTAGGATATCTCCTTTTTTTAAAAAAATTTTCCACGTCGGATACACATCTCATGCCCCTCATCCGAGTTGTTTGTCACATGTTTTCCATATTAGCAATTTAATGGGGAAATTGGACAGAAGCTAATAAAGGTAGCATTGTCACGGATTTTTGCGATGAGAAAACTAATTTGGGATTTTCTATAGTATTAGCCTGTACCTTTTGTTGAGGAAGATGTCTTATATTCTGTCATCCAAGAAATTATGAGGCAGTTTCGAAAGGCCTCCTGACGACTAAATAGCACAGGAGTCTCACTCTCTGGTGAGCGAGCGGGGGTCTGGGGGTCTGCCACGGCGGTGACTGCGGGGGTAATGCCCCCGAGCCGCCAGAGGTATTTTATGTTCAGTCATAGAAGGATTTATATAGGAAAGTTAAATATTTTAGACTATGTGGGTAATTTTGTAATTTGTGCTATATAGGGTATCGCTGTATATATTTAAGGCGAAACGGGTCTCTAGAATAGAGGCAGGGGGTGAGAAAGAGTGGCTATATACTTTTCTACGTTATTAGTGAAACAGATCTCTTCTTCCCGTTGATGTAGGTAGGCGGAACATCTCTCGTACCGAACCACATAAATTGTTGTGTTGTGCGAATTTCTATTACTTTCTTGCATCGTTGATAGGAGCGAATTTAGATATTCGACACCTTTAAGGTGGTGGTCATCAAATTTGTGGATGGATTTAGTACAATTTGGATACGCACATGTTTCCTGTAAGTTGTTAAGACCAAGGTCACTGTAAACTCTTTCAAATATAGATTGTGATTAATTCACACCGGCATTTTCAAGCCTTGCCCCACTTGGGCTTAGAACACGGACGGGAAATCAATGTAAGCAGTTCATTGACTTTTTCAGAACCCGACAATTTCCAGCGCAAGGTTGCACAGTAGATCGTAAACGTATGGGGCCCTATTGTAATTCGGCTGAAGCTCAAATTGCAGCAAATTAATTATCTCGAATATTTATGGTTGTCAAAGTTTATGGTTAATATACATAATTGGCATCGGATTCACAATACCAAGGTCCGTTTGTTTCGCAAAAAAATGAATAATTTGAAAAATATTTTTCAAAACAGAGCCATAATTTTCCAACACTTTAGAGTTTCATTTCTTGCTGAAGTTAAGTGCCTAATCATATATTTCGAAAGCTTAAACTTCCGGATTAATAATGGAGCGGCGTATGATGATTGCCCCTTACTCTTAGCGACGTCGGGTCTAAACCGACCATCCATGTGCGTTGGGTTTCGGCTCAACTCGGGCCGGTGCTGTTTGCTTGTTGTAGATAGAAGGTTCTGAAGTGAAAAGAAGAAAAAGAAAGCGTTGCAAGAAGATGACGACTCGTTCAGAGTTGGACGTTTGATGCCGTTGAAACGCCACGTCCAGGAAGTTTCGCGAGGGCTTCCCATTAATCTTTCCTAATGCCGGGATTGTTGAAAATGGAGGGCAGAGCTCAAAGACCTCCTCCAAGTTTCGTTGATTGGGACTGCGATTCAGCTTATTGGACGGGGACAGTTTTGATGTTTGACAGCACCAGGCTAATGCAATCTCTAGATGTAAAAGAGAAATCATCTCTTCGTCGCGCTAGGCCGATGGGGTTGGTTCGAGCTGACTGGGGCCGAGAGCTTACCCCGTTCCGGTTTTTCTTTTAGTCGAACCGCCTTCTCGTGCGCCCTGTCTGAAAAGTATTCATGCTCGAACTTGGTCATGTCTATAGGGGATCGAATGGCTATGTGTCAAACTTGCATTTCCGCACTCAAAAATTTACAGAAGGCGAAACTTGACTCACAAGAACAACACCGTTATCTCTCAAACAAAATTGACCCTGTGATTCATGCATCTGTGTTTAATTCGACAACTCAGGATATGATGACCAATGATCTCGATCTGTACATTCAGCTGGAGGAGAAACGAAAGAGCCGTTTGATCGTGGCGACCTTGTTGAGCCTGAGAGGGTTTCGGTAGACGGGTACCAGTGGCCGCGGGACACCCTTGACGCCATTTTGGTTGTTGGGATATTTACAGGAGAGGGTCACCTTCTTCTCCAGCACATTCACCACGACGGACTCTGTTTCTGCAGACACCATGAATTGACAAAACCTCAACATTGTCATACGATCTGGGGCCGACGAGACAGCACTGCATACGCAGGCCATACAACGCAAATGATGCAAACGAAGAGATCCGAGGAGTATAACAGTCAAAAGATTAAAAGGTAATGCGGTCGATGATTTCAAATGGGAACTTTTAAGCCAAAGCGCACAGCACTGAAACTCTGATCGATGCTCATTGAGGACCGCAAAAGATGCGGACTTGGGGGAGCCTGTTGCGCGGAATTCATCATTGAAGATTAAGCAAAACGGTGGTCTCATAATCATGAGCAAGATCACGAGCAGGGAAAGATAAAGTACGCACTCAAGATCTGAAGGATATTAATGTTAGGTGTAATGAAAATAATCCATAAAATTGATATAATATGCAGCAAGCCGGGCCATAAAATAAGAATTTGAATAAGCAAATCATATTCAACATCCAATAAGAGTTTATCGCATTATATAATATGTAACGGAGTGGCCTATCTATACCCTACGGCATTATACTCTTATGCAGCAAAGAAAATGATATTCTATTTTTGACCCAAATGATTTTGATAATTAAACAAGGGTACTTGTTCTATCTCAGCTTATCTTAATATGTAATAACAGATTGATAAAAAGGAAAACTCACATGGCTGAGGCAAGTACTTGCCTGGACCATGTCCATCCGGGTCCATGTTGGCAAAAGGAAAAACCAAAAGCTATATGCGGACAATAGCACTTCGGCCGTACTGGATTATAGTGCTTCCACGTTCTAGCAGTATTTTGAGCAGAGCTCTTCTGCAAATTTAGGGGACGAGCAGGAGTTTGGACTCGGAAAGTAAGGAATAAGGTTAAAGCATATCCTTCCCAAACTGTTTGCGCCATCAGCGTTCGCAGAAGTTTGATAAAAAATACAAGGTTCGCAGGTATATTTGCCAGGTCAATGAAGAATATCTGCTTCTAATCTCAGAAAATCATTCCCGAGACTTTCCATGTGAAAGAAGCTTTCTTGAAAGTAACAGTGTTTTATTTCATGGAGTCAATTGCTTCGGTTAGACTGATTCTACTAGATCGTCAAGGAAGGATCACGCAACAAGTCCAAGCTCCCACCTTGAACGAGTCAATATATGTATTGATGGGCCGTAGGATTTGTATACCAAGACAAGTACCTTAATTTAGTTCATCAAATAACCAGAGACAGGACAAATTCTGAACTCAACTCGAAAAGCAACTGGAAAAGGAACTCGTTCGGGTAAAACAAAACGGAGAAAAAGATGGTTCAAGGTAAAAGAAAGGATCTTTGTTGTTACCAGTCATGCGAGACATAACATCGGCAACTCGCTTCTGGCACTCTACACATCGTATATCAGCTGACAGAACCACCTCCTGCATCTGCAGTCCCCCGAAACATTCACCCCATTTCTGTAATTAGTCCTCTTCGTCTGAACAGTATCGCCTAATAACCAAACACACCCCAACCAAGAGAGAGAGAGAGAGAGAGAGAGAGTACAGACAAGAGGCATGGTCAAGGATTCGATGGAGGCCAGGCTGGTCTTGGTGACGTTCGGTGAGCCGATGCTCTGCTTTGAATGGTCGACCATCCTTATTTGTACCACCTCGTTAGGCAGATCATCGTCGTCCCCAAAAGCCATGCTTTTCGGCTTCGGCTATTTTAAACGGGCTTCGTACAATTAACACCGAAAGGCCATCTTCTTCTGCTTCATAAAAAGAGAAAGTAGGAAGGTGAAGAGTTCATGACGGCAATGACAGAGAGAGAAGCAAGTGCGCAGGCCTTTTCTGAGCAGGGGAGTGAGAAGCAAGTGAAAACGATTCGGGACCAGTCGTTCCCTCCTGCTCTGACGGAACTCTTATCTTCTTCTTCTTCCTCCTAATTTTAGATGCTTCCCAATGTTGGAGAACAGGGAGGAGGGACGGACAGAGAGACAGAGGGATTACAACATGCTTCGGAGCTGGAGTACAGCACGGCAGCAAAGTGAAAAAGGCTTTTTTGTGCTGAGGTTGACAAAGATGTTTGCTGGTCTTACCTTTCTTAGCCCCCCACCAAACCCCTTTTCTTGCCACGATATTTACCTAATTAGAATTATATTTATATAACGGAGTGCTGTTAACAAAGGGAAAATGACACAAATAGTTCATGAATTTTGATTTAATATGTAATATAGCACCTGAACTTTTAATATGTTCATTGTGGTCCTCGAATTTTAACCCAATATGCAATGTGATCCTCGAACTTTAACCTAATGTGTAATGTGGTATTTGAACTTTTAATTTATTCAATGTCGTCCCTTAACTTTTTGTACGTGTTCAATTTAATCCAAAAACTATATGAAAAATGTTCAATGCAGTCATTGCATTAATTCAAATCCAAGTATTACAGCGAACATTTTCATATAGTTTAAAGACTACATTGAACATATACCAAAAATCCGGGGATCATATTGAACAAATTAAAAATTCAAGGACCACATTGAACATTAGGCTAAAGTTCATGGATTATATTGAACAAATTAAAAGTTCATAGATCACATTACATATTAGGCCAAAATTCAGAAACTGTTTGTGTCATTATTCCTTAACAAATCTCAATTACCTAAATGGAAAAAATACAATATATGTGTCAAAACAGGTGTACTTAATATTATAATAATCAAGTATTTTTCGATTAAGCATGCTTAATAAATCTCCCTGCGCACATGTGTCCCCCACAATAAAAGGAAACACAGAAAGCAATGTGATATGATTTTTATTTAGGTGTCTCCACGCGGTTCACTTATTTAAGGGGATAATGACAATATCAATGCAAAAAATTATGATATAGCAGTCATATTAGTGCCAAAACCGTTCAAGCAATCATTTAAGTACCACTACTTTTAAATAGGGGTGAGCATGGTTCTAGGTTCTACCCTGAAACCTGACAAGTGGGAACCTGTAGGTTCCACGTTCCAAGGCACGCAAGGTAGGTTTCAAGTTCCAAAAATTAGGGGACTTGTTTTAACGGATAGGTTTCAGATTATAGGTAGGTGAAACTTGAAACCTGAACCTAAACAAGTTTTTTGTGTTTTTTCTTGGTCTATGTTTTCGCATGATTGTGTGATGTTTCATGACGTTAGATGATGAGTATATAATATGAAACCACTAATCTAAGCTTTCATTTTATGACTTGTTAATGTTTCATATTTTTTGTGTATCTAATTGTAAGTTGTGGCATGTGGATTATAACAGCAAGTGATGGTCGTTAAAGGTGATATTTCATTGCAATTATTCAATTAATAATACAGGTGAAATCTGGGTAGACTCTAGAACTGACCTGGAACCTTGTGGAACCTGTACGGAACATGAAACCACTCACCTCCAGTATTGATTCACGCAATGACTTCTCATTTTAATTGTATTTATTTGAACCGTAATGCCAGGAAAATTAGTTTTTTGTATTCTCTTTTGTGAATGACAAGTTTGTTCAGTTTTGTTGCGTTCATTTTTGTTTTGATGAAATAAATAAATAAATAACCTGTTAGATTCTAGAACCTACCTTGTAACCTGTGACAAGGTAGGTTTTAGGTTCTGACGGGTAGGTTTCATGTTCCAAAAAATAAGGAACTTGTACCCGATGGTAGGTTCCAGGTGGAATAGATAAGGAACTTGGAACCGTTCACCCCTACTTTTAAAAAGTAATTTATGATGTGATCCGGCAACCAAATTTGTCGAAAAATCCAACTAACACTATGCTAATAAAAGCTCATCGGAGTCATTTAAGTGGATGGTTTGAATAAAAAAATTAGCATTGAAGTGATCCTTCAAAAAATTTTGGCATTAAATTGATTGGTACCCAACGGCTTTGAATGCACCAATTTTCCACAAGTTGATAAAGCCAGGTTAAAATGGTTCTCAAAGATGCTCTAGCATTGCAATCTACCTTAACAAAGGCTTCGAACTTCTTTGTTTAATCTCAAATAGACCAAAATCAAAGAAGAAGCAAATGCAAAGTTAGGGTTGGTGGGTGAAAAAATTGGAATGAATATTAAGTAGGCCAGTCTTGCCATGTAAGTGATAGGATACTTCATTCAGCGCTCGTCACGTATCCAGGTAGGCTCCACTGGTAAGTCTCTTTGTCTTTTTCATCGGCGATCGACCACAGGCAAGGGTCATTGCCGGGCGAAAAATCAATGAGTGGACTGACAACGGAGGAGGAGTCGTTGGTGAGAAAGCAATTGAACAGCCATGTGGTGTTGAAGGCGTTGGTGGAGTTGGTGGCGGAGCCGCAGTCGAAGTGGAAGGAGACATTGCTTGAATGGAGAAGAAGAATAAGAATCGGTTAGGAGGACGAGAGAGAGAGAGAGAGAGAGAGAGAGAGAGAGAGAGAGAGAGAGAGAGAGAGAGAGAGAGAGAGAGAGAGAGAGAGAGAGAGAGAGAGATAAAATCTGAAATGTGAAGCCCTATTCGAACACATAGTGATTAATGAATGGAGTGTCTTACTGCCTATAGGCTAGATCGACCTATCTAATATTTTTTAATAAAGTTAGATCGTATGAGCCACTCAAATGATTGTTTTTTATAAGTGATAGTATTTACACAATCTTTTAAAAAGTTTGTGCATCAAAATAGACGCCATAATTAATTTCGACAGTAATACAATCCTTTGTTTAGGATTGGCTAATGATTTCTCATCATTTCGTAATCAGGTTCTTTTATATCCAACATTAAATCTCCACAATCATGGTTACATCTTTCCACGGGATCAGATTCCAAGCCCGAGGCTTTCGGTGCAATTCATGAAGCCACATAATCACCTCATCAAGGTTGCTGAAGACGCGGACTTACAAGCAAACAAAGCCACCAACAACAAAAGCAAAGTGGTGAAATGATGGTCCATCTTTGCAGTTTTGTGGCAGATTTTCACTGTTGTTTCTTTGTCCTTTGTTGCTGCTATCTACTGAGCAGTGAGCAGGAGGTGATGGCCAGATGTGAAGCAAAATGGATTAAACCCATTAATCCGTGAATGGTTAGCAGCAAAGGGGAGGAATAAAACTCAACGATAAGTCGCATCGAGGCGAAAATTCCTAAGGGCCTACGCACCATCGGATCCTAAATACTCATTGGGTCCCGCTTTGAAACTCGAGTCGATGATGGTTGGTTCCTTGTACTTTTGCCTAATTTTTCTACCTCGGCAACATAGGATACATTATCCATACACATCAGCGGTACATCACCTACGACACAGAAACCCATGATCCATCTATTCACCTGCAACACTCAGAGCCGAAGATGCTCAGCCCAGGATGCTCGAAACCGGGAACAGACAAGTTCTCTTTTAACGTGGTTGGCCGGTCCGAACCCTCTTTTGACTAGCGCCAACCCCCCCCCCCCCCCCCCCCCCCAATTACCCTTGAAAATGCTTAATTAATTGATTACCCCCACATTACCCTTGAAAAATTAATTAATTACCCCCCATTATCTTTGAAAATGCTTAATTAATTAATTAGTTAGTTAATACGTCTTCTGGATAAAGTTTAGTCAGCGATCTTAGTTGATGGCAAGCCTGATCACCATAAAGTGGAAGATGATGTGTTTTTTTACTTCTCTGAAATTTTGCTTTAGACACGCCATGGACGGTAGAGCCAAGTGCCACATGCAATTGCAGGTGACCCCCAATTGTACACGTGATAGGCCGAGATAGATCATGAGGGGCGTTTCCAATTAGAGCCCAAGGCCAGGACATGAGGTAACAGATAGATATTGGTAATATACGATGAGCAAGTTATAAAAAAATCAAAACTCAAGCTATTAGATGAAGTAAACTATATATGAACACATTATATGGTGATTAGTTTAAAATTTGGATCATACAATTATGTATTCAATTTCAGGTTGGTATCAGAGCCAAAAATTCGAGTTCGATTTTTTGCACCCTTTTCATCCATTTGTGATGTTTACATATAAAGGGATCCATGCTCAAGACCTTCATCATCAAATTGGCCGATGCTTGAAGTGAAAAATTTGTCCAACGTTACACTCTAGCTCAAGCTTTTGCAGTAAATGGTTAAGCACTCAATATCAAGTTATACGCATCGTCGTAATATAAACCCTCCAGAATTGTAAGCAAGCCATGCAAGTTTTTTGCTGTCAACAAAGCCCTCGACGATGGAGGGCTTAATGTCAATTCCCATTGTGCGCAATGCAGCCAGGTTGAGGAAGACATTTTGCATATCCTGAGAGTGTAGTGAGGCCAAAAAGATTACGGAGCAGCCTTTAGATTCCACCAGAACATCGCGCTACTTTCTCCAGTGGATCTGGAAAGTTGGGTGCGTCGCTATGGAACTTACAAGGGAGGGGAAAATTAATGGAGATGTTCCCTAAAATTCTGTGTTCCTCACGACTCTTTGGGGTCTTTGGATCCAACATAACGGAGCTGTTTGTGATCCTGTATCTGTGCCTTTAAATCTTGCGAGCTTCTGTTTTGTTAAAGCTACAGAATTTACAGCTATTTGCGCAGGGAATAAACATCCAAAGAAGGGCGCTAACTGTAGCCTATCTCGGCAAGAACCTGAAGATGGATGGCACAAGTTGAATAGAGATGGAGCTGTGGATGAGGAGCAAGAAACTGTTGGAATAGGAGGAGTGGCCCGTGACTGTGGCGGAAACTGGGCGAAGGGTTTTCCCTCAAGACATTGGAAAAGCTTCGAGATTGATACTAGCCAAAACTTACGCATCGCGAGATGGAATTAGAATAGCATTACAGTGTTCTATCAACTGTCTAGACTTTGAAACAAAACTCACTTACCTAGTAATATAGTCCCTTGTGTTAACCCTATCAAGGCGATCGCCCTAGTGGTATTGATCAGTCGTCTTCTATGGGGTGATAAATTCGACTCGCGCAGCGAAAGAACCTCTAAGTTGCTCGTGCGGTGTCGTGCGGTTGCGGTATGTCCCGTGTAGAGAGACTTTCTAGCTGTTAGCATCTCAATAAAGTTTTGGCGATGAGCTCGCTAATCTCATACTTTTGCACTTTCAGAGATACTAGGTAGCTATGTCTCACTCCGCCTATTTTCTAGTGGATGTGAAGCCCTTATGGTAACGTTCGGAGTGGAGCTTTGCCGCCGTTCGCTCCTCCCCGCCTCATTATAGAAAAAAGTCGGGAGGGTCTTTTGGGAGGGAAAAATGTGGCCGGATGGAGAGGCTCCTCGCTAGGGTATTTCAAGCGGGTTCGGGCTTGGCCCAGACCGGCCCAGAACGAGGCGACGCCTCATCCGGTATGGGCCTCATAAGGCCGGGCCGAGAGATCACCCGTCCGGACATTTCGATCCGGCCCATGTAACACCTCTACCCTCAAGCAATGGCAAAACATGGGCCTGGCCCAAGTCAGCCCGAACGGAAATTTCCAAGCTTCGCCCTGTTCGTTCCCCCCCCCCGGGGCGCATGAAGTTTCGTTAATGGCGATGGAAACAGAGAGTGACGTAGCTCCAATTTCCCTCTGCTCAATTCCCAAAGTTCCAACCAACCTCCTCGTCTTCTCCGCCCCCTCCCTCTCTACATATATCTCCCCCTCCTCTTCACCTCCATTTCGCTCTCTCCTCCCGCAACAATGGCGTCTTCCTCCCTTCTCTCTCCCTCCTCCGCCACCGCCGCCAATCCCGCCGGCTCCATCTCCTTCTCCTCCTCTCTCTCCGCCGCCCCTCTCCCCCGCCGCCCCTCCTCCGCTTTCCCCCGCGGCGGCCGGCGGGGGCGGAGATCCCTCTCCGTGCAGTCCAAGATCCGGGAGATCTTCATGCCCGCCCTCAGCTCCACCATGACCGAGGGCAAGATCGTCTCCTGGGTCAAGTCCGAGGGCGACGTCCTGTCCAAGGGCGAGAGCGTGGTGGTCGTCGAGTCCGACAAGGCCGACATGGACGTCGAGACCTTCTACGACGGCATCCTCGCCGCCATCGTCGTCCCCGAGGGCGAGAGCGCCCCCGTGGGGTCCCCCATTGGCCTCTTGGCCGAGACCGAGGACGAGGTCGCCGAGGCCAAGGCCAAGGCCGCCGCCAAGTCGGGCTCTCCGTCGTCTCCTCCTTCCGTTCCTCCTCCCGCCCCGGCGGCTGAGACCCCCGCCGTCACCTCGAATCCTGCCCCGGCGATTGCTCAGCCCCCGCCGCAGCCGGCTGCTCCGGTGGGTGGGCCAGGGAAGATCGTGGCGACTCCCTCTGCGAAGAAGCTCGCCAAGCAGCACAAGGTGGACATTAACAAGGTGACAGGTAAGAATTCTGTTGAATTCCACGTTGTCGCATAATCATAAATACCATAGAATGTGCTGCATGGCATCATTAAGCAGAGTGAGCCGATATTGGCTGGATCATCGATTGAATTGTCAATTGTCATTGGCACGGTAATTGGCACGATTGAGTGTGGCTGATCATGTGCGGCGGCAGGTACCGGTCCGTACGGGAGGATTACGCCGGCAGACGTGGAAGCGGCTGCCGGAATCCAGCCGTCTTTCAAGCCAGCTGTTGCGGTTACTGCCTCTCCAGCGGTTGCAGCAGAGCCAGCTACAGCTGCTGCTGCTCCACCAAAATCTGCTGCCCCGGCTCCGCCTCCACTTCCGGGATCTACAGTGGTGCCATTCACCACAATGCAGGCTGCGGTGTCCAAGAACATGCTGGAGAGTCTCTCGGTACCGACTTTTAGAGTCGGATACCCAGTGACGACTGATGCGCTCGATGCTCTCTATTTGAAGGTAGATTCTGCGCACAATCCGCAGCCATTAGTGTGCTATTTCTGGTTCATGATTTGATGAGGAATATAGTTGGAGGGATTGTTAACGTAGTGTATAAGTATGCCTTCTTCTGTTAGGGTGTGTCGATCTTGATCTAATTTTATACCCATTGGCATTTGGTAAGATAGTCCACCCGCTCGATAGTTGCTTTTTATGGGTATAAATCCGTTGTTCGCTCTAAATATTTAGGTGAAACCAAAGGGTGTGACCATGACCGCTATATTGGCAAAGGCTGCCGCAATGGCACTTGTTCAGCATCCAGTTGTGAATGCCAGTTGCAAAGACGGGAAGAGCTTTACTTACAATAGCAACGTTAACATTGCTGTTGCAGTGGCCATTAACGGTGGGTTGATCACACCTGTGCTTCAGGATGCAGATAAGGTTTGATTTCTCGAGCGTGCTGTGCCTATGTTCCTCTTAGTAAAATGAAAAGCAAATGGATTGATTTGATGTATTCAATTTTCACGTAATAATTTTGGTTTTATTTTGTAATATCTGATACAGTTGGATCTTTACTTGCTGTCTCAAAAATGGAAAGAGCTGGTGGAGAAAGCCCGCTCAAAGCAACTTCAGCCACATGAATATAACTCAGGTTTCACCATTCAATATGTCTTTTGTTTCTCAGTTCTATGCATGCAACTCTGATAGTTGGGTTTGTTTATGTCATTATTCTTCAAGAATCAGGATTGTGGTTTTTCTGTTTGGTCGAATGTTTTAGGCACATTTACTCTTTCCAACCTGGGCATGTTTGGAGTGGACAGATTTGATGCAATTCTTCCTCCAGGCCAGGTGAGTCACACGGTCGCGATTTCCAACTTTACTGAGCTGAGGATTTTATTAAAGTTGTGAGAAGCTTCTTAGCTGTCTGGTGAATTTTTTTTCTTATATTTAGGGGGCCATCATGGCTGTGGGAGCATCAAAGCCAACTGTTGTAGCTGATGCAGATGGATTCTTCAGTGTCAAAAGTAAAATGCTGGTGAGTTTTCGCATCTTCCCTGCAATCTTCCAAACTATCCAGTGTATTATGTAATGAAGGCTCGGTATCCCTACTAGAGCGAGCATATTTGTGATTAATAAGCATTCCTATACGGCATGAGGCATGATTATACATCAAGCATTGAAAATTAGTTTTCAAATGATATAGAATTGGAATCCTCATTTACTCACTAATACACCTGTTATAGTTGCCTTTGCTAGACTAATAAGAGTTGAGGATTTCTCACCTCCATTTCTCAATTTTTACTTTGAAATTGAAAATTTTGAGAAAATCTTCGTTAGCAAATACCAAGATGATAACTTAGTTGGAAGCAAATAGGAATGGATCTAAAATGCTAATCCCTTTTTGGAGCCACAGACCATCTCAATAAGTCAGAGAGAAAAGAAAGGTATAATTCAATGGATGATATTGATAAATAGACATGGCTTGCTTCTTGTCTCCAAAAAACTTTGTTCCAACTAGTGACCGGCAGTCTACTGCCTGTTGTAATCCCGTATGTAAAGTCGATCCATAATTTATCTTCTGCATTATTCTTTCCAAATTTGATATTTGTCTAGGATGTCCCACATTATAGAATGGATATGGGTGCTGTCCTAATTTGTCACGTACAAACAGATTAAGATTCACAGTTCGAGTTTCAATATAATAACTATACTGATCTCGGCACTTAAATGTCCTTACTCTTAGAACCTGTTTGGTAAAATTGAAAATTGTGTTGAAAATATATGAACTGAACTCTATGTGTTGATTACCTTTAGTGCTGAAAATAGAATTAAAAAGTTGTTTGATGATAATTAAAAATAGATAGCTGAATTTTATTAATCTCTTATCAGTAAAAAAAACCATCGTTGGTAGGTTTTGTCAATATATTTGGCAAGATTATAACTATCATCAATTATCTTTAATTAAATGAACTAAGTAACCCCTCCCTTACTTACTAGATTAAGTGGATATTTGACTTAATTGAATCATTTTGTCAATTTTATTAAAGGTTATCAAACAAACTTAATATTATTGTGCTCCTTGCTAAGCTCTGTGAGGCTCGATTTTAGTTCCATAGAGCTTCACCCTAGAGAGAGAGAGAGAGAGAGAGAGAGAGATTTTGAGTCCAGAATGAAGCTCTTTGCCAAGCTCTGTAAGGCCCAATTTGAGATCATGGTGTACATTTTAGTGTTTTCTGGCTCCTCTGTTTATAAGGTTTTTGGTCAAGATAGCCTATGTTGATCCAATAAGTTCTTCCCTTTTTCGGTGTGGGACGTCATTGAAGAAATTTATTGTGTAAAGAGGATGATTTTGAGTTCAGAATGAAAACTGTGTCTTCTTGAGGACTAAAAATTGTTAAAGCACAAAAAAGGGCGTTTCCACATCTTCACTGTTAAAAAGAGGAAGAAAAAGAAACAGATTCAGTGTAACCATTTAGAGTTCTCCCAAAGACCGCTCAAGACAGGCTCTAAAATCTGTGAGAGATTTTAAGTTTCTTGATTCTGTTTCACCTACTGCATTGCTGATACTTATATCTGAAAAGCTGCATTTGTGTTTTTATAATCCTAATTATGCTACCATCACAGAACTTTTTATTATGGCAAGTTGTTATTTGACTTTGCATTTCATCATGATCTCAGCTTGCCATTTTGGCATTTCGAGTTGTTTTTCATGATCTTGATCGTGCTAACACGTAATTTTCATTAAATTGACTGGTGAGAAAGCTACCTTTGCGGAGCTTAACTAATTTAATCTAGTGCAGAAACTTCTAACTGTGGGAAACAAATTTCAGGTGAATGTTACGGCAGATCACAGGATCGTCTATGGTGCGGACTTGGCCGCCTTCCTCCAGACCTTCTCAAAGATTGTCGAGAATCCCGAAAGCCTTACATTGTAATGAGGTTTGTTTCAGTTGGGACTGGATCGTCCAAGCCATATTCTTTGGATGCAGCTCTTGCTTGCGCTGTCACTTTTTGTCATGTATTTTCATTTTTTTCTCTAATTTGTGAGGGACTCATACCGAACTGTGATAGATTTTGAAAGACGGTAATAACTTCGCTAAAGTTTTGAGCTGAGTGTTGCATATCCTCTCCTCGTTGTTACGAAAATGTATATGACTATTTCTCGTATGGTCGCAGCTGAGTGCTGCAGCCTAATGACCATTTGCATATGGATAGTGGTCTATCTGTATGGCCTAAATTGAGTCTACTTTTGATGTTCTGACTGAAGATTGTTCATTAAGCCAGAGAAGAAAATGGCCAAAGAGGCCATTTAACAGTTTAACATTAGTCTCGCAGCTGGAATTTTTGCAATTTGAGTAGATCGATGAAGTTAGAGAGTTCTAAACAAAAGTGTCTATTACTTGTCGGTTTGTACAAACCCTTCAAACCAGCGGAAACCTCAAGCAGAATTTTGGTTAGCAAAACACGAAGTATAAAGCAATATGTCTGTCTTTCGTCCTTAAGTATACAGAAGAATGAAGAATGCAAACTCCAATTCCTTTTATTGATCCAGTATAATGGCAACACTTCTTGTGTTAAGACTCTGCAGTTTTTAAAAGATCCAACGTAGTTGTGTAGAACAAAATTTGCAAGCACTAACGGATTGGTAACATTGATGAAGATTTGTTTTGTAATAACTCAAATGGGCGTATCATCCATCATGGTGCTAGTACTACAACAACAATGGAGTAATTGAATGATTCACAGCTTTCTAAAACTCTTTATTTCCTTTTGGTCTCTTTGGTGGTACATGTATTTATCAATCATCCCTTCCTTCATCAAGTGTTTGTAACTACTTCGTACTGTGTCTTGAGAATCCCTTGACTATCCTTCTACTCAATAGCTTCGTGTCACAGTGCATCCTAACGTAAGCAGAAGCTACGGAACAATTGCGGTATTCACTCCTAGATGAGGTTTTCCCACCGTAAGCTGGGGGTGCATGAAGGAAGGGAGTGAAGGGAGACACAGATCGTAGACAACAAAATTGCCTGAAAAGTCTTGTTCTGTACAAGGAGAGATTGGTCAAAGCTATCGACATGAATGAAAGCGAGGCGTATCAGTTCACCAGTCCAAGCTAATATTCCTGGATATGTATAACTTATCAATGTACTGTATAACTGGGATCGAGGCCTTGATATACCTTCTCATCTTCTTCTCGGCCGTCTTATCTGCAATGAGATTATCGGAAGTTTGAGATCTCTATAGGACAAAATTAGGAGGATCATTTATGACCGATCGACCCAATTAAATAGTAGATCCCTGACAGAAACTGCAAATGTTCCCCATGTATAATTTGCCTCATAATGTCGTTTTACGAAAGCACCAGAAAAGGTTTAAAGCTTTCGAATTGCTTACAGAAGAACCTTGTCGCGAGACGCTACTTGCTGCATCTGCTAAAAGGATTGACGCCATCGTTTCGTGCAATTATCTCATGTAACACGAACACATGAAAGGTTTCCAGCAAATATCTACGTAGTTTACGAGGTCTAATGACATCCTACAGTTAATGGATGCATAATGATATTCCGTAGTTTCTTATAATTCTTTATAACCAATTCAATCCCCAACTTCTCGTTTTTGGGTTAACATTCTAAAGTTATGATTTTTAACATACTAGAAGTTAATCAAGCGATGCAGTTTTTCTGACTTGTAAACCAGCAATCATTAGCTTTCCAGAAAATACTTGAAAATCATACATAGAAGTTATAAAAGCTATCAGAATAGAAAATGGTTTTTACAGTCGATTGGAAAACTCCCCAAAACTTTGGCATTTTGGCAATCTTACAGTTTATCAAACTAAAAGATAGCTCGCCAGCGTTTGAAAATAACACGGAAAAGTTGCTGAAAGTCAGAAGGATGACTGATATGCATGCAGTATCATCCGGACTCACCAGTTTCATTGAGCTTTAGCAGAAGTTGATCCCTGTATGGAAGAGCATACATTCCAGCATAAACAGCTGTCCTGATTGCCCACGTGTGGAAGGGCGCACAAACTTGTGTATAGGCTGTGGTAGCCGCATCCTTTAATGAGTAATCGCTAGGACAAGAAAAAGAGAGGAAGCTATTACTATGGAACAAAACCAATCTTATATATCAGATTACAACTGCAGGAGATAGTAACATTGGACAAGTTGACTTTAGGGCAATGGACTCTCTTAACTCAGATCACAGGTTATTATTATCTACTTATCATCTTACACTCGTTCATTGTGAAAATCATAGCTCAATTTGGAAGAATCTGTGCAACCGCTACCAGCAAATGACTTCAACCCCAGTCTACTAAGTAGACATACATACAATTTATAGTAAAAACAGACCAGCAGGACATTTAGAACTTCATCTTTAGCGGATAAATCATCCATGGTAACTCCTCTACGTTGTGGAACCAAAGAAACATCAGAGCTACTGCACTCCAAAGCTTTTGTAAGAAAATCATGTGTGCGCGCAAAATTTCCCATTAACAAGCCTATGTACAGAGATATAGATGACTGCCCACAAGAGTTCTGTGATGAAAGAAGCAGCTACCGACCAGAAGAATTCCAGCTCATTTGTGAATTTATTTTGGAAACTCCTACGCTAAATAGTCTAGGTTAAACTATGACGACATCCTTGCTCAATGCTCATAAAAAGGAGGAAGAAAATTTTGTTGGACTTTTTCTTGAGATCACCCTAAAGGCTCTGTGCCACAAACCTATCGTGAGAACTCAGGATAATCCTGATTAAGGGATAAAGAACCTCTTCCCAGTTGACTAGTACATAAAAGGTTTATAGAATCCTCCAACTTCAAACTCTAAGTACGTGATGCTGAGACATAACAAACATACAATCAAAAGCAGGTCTTCAAATTAAACAATTCCCTGGTAGAAATGGAATTTGCTTCCACAAATTAAACAATAAAATGCAATTAAACATAGAGAGAGAGAGAGAGAGAGAGAGAGAGAGAGAGAGAGAGAGAGAGAACATACTCAGAAGACAAGAACTGCTCAAATAGAGCTCTGATGAGATCAAGACCCTGCCTAACTCGGCGTAAATTACGTGTATGACTTCCTGGAGTTCTCACTGAATTATTTGCAACGTCGAGATCCAGTATGTTTTGTAATGTGCGATGTGTCTTTGATGCCTCCACAAGATCACGTACCTTGGAGAGCCAATTACTAGGTCAGTGGAAGGAAGGTCACAAGAATAGTACATGGCAAGGATAATTCATTCCCTGATAGCACAGACACTCTGTAGGTTGAGAAGCAGCCCCTCCGAATACATCATTTCCAACTCACGCGACTTCTAAAATCCTATCTGCAAATTCTAGCTCTATGAAACATGTCGACAATGGTTATCAAAAAGTCATGTCTTTGAAATACCACACCGATCCCTGGCAATCCTAATTATAGCATTTCAACTGGTAAGACATTTCCCATTTCACCTAGAAGACCTTAAGTTTGACTCATGGTTCGACGATCAACGAGAATCTACTCCGTAACGCAGTAAACTCATGCAGATTGTTGGATTATGTAAAATGCCGACATATCACCCGAGCAACCAAGCGTGATCCTGCATCAGCAACAGAGTATCCTAAGCCATTTTGAGAATTCGTCCCAAGCCAACAACAAATGACAAGGCTGTAGATGTTCCGTGCTACTCTCCGTGCATTTCACTAGTTACATATATTCCATCACATACACACATTAGTCTGCGGAAACAACTGAAGCGGAGCAAATGAAGAGTTGGAACAATCGGAGATGCAACGCAACATAATCGCCAAATTTCCGTCCCCAACCATGCTCTAGCAATTTATAATCGAAACAGAACAGAGTCGAATTCAAAAGCTCGCGAAACAAGAATCGCAACAACGAAGGGGTGGGGGAACACACGCGGGAATCACAAACAAACAGACCTTGGCGATGTACTCCATCTCGGCGAACTTGAAGGCGAGGCCGAGGCAACCGAAGAGAACAGAGACCAGAGAGCAGGCGTCGCAGAACTTGTCCAAGCGGAGCTCCACACCCCCGCCCTTGTCGGACCGCAGGAGGCCGGCCATCTCCTCGAACGCCTCCGCGATCCCGGAGAGGGGCGTGGCGGCGGCCTGCGCGGCCCCCGGCGGGCGGTGGTGGGGGGAGGCGCCGCCGCCGCTGCTCTGGCGGCTCCCTCCCTCTGCTTTTTCTCCCATCATCATCGCGAGCTATATTGCGTTCGCGTTCGCATTCGTATCTCTGCGTGGTTGACTGGTAATGGGAAGGAGATTGGGGAGACGGTGGGAAGAGGGGGGTTGCGTGCGTTGGATCAATGGAGCTTTCCTTCCTAAATATGAGCAGGGAAGGGAGGTCGAAACGGGAGGTGATGGACACGGAGGGTCGCTACTCGTGCGGGTTGCCGAAGGCCAAGACTTTCCGTCTGTCTGCATGGACTTTTCTCTCTCTCTCTCTTTACATCCAAAGTCTTGCGCGAATGCTCTTCCTCTTTGCCTTCCTTCTGTCAATTTGTTCTTTCTGACTTACGCGCGCCATCTGTGATTACGTCGCGAGTTCGGTCCCTTCCTTCGTTGAAATGCATCTACGTCGCAGGGATAATGACACAGATAATCTATGAACTTTTGATGTTCAAATTAGTCATTGTACTATATAAAAATATTGAATATTGTCCCTGAACTTAAATAAATGGAATAATAACATTGAATATTTTCATATAGTTCAGGGACTAATTTGAATATGTATCAAAAGTTTAGAGACCTTATTTAATGAATTAAAAGTTCAGGGACGGCATTGAACATTTTCATATAGTACAGGGACTAGTTTGAACATGTATCAAAAGTTCAGAGATCACATTGAATAAATTAAAAATTCAGGGATCACATTGCACATTCGGTCAAAGTTCATGGACCATTTATGTCATTTTCCCTATATTATACATATTCAAGTTATTTGGTTAAATCGGTGTGGATTTTACTAATATTATAGGTAGTTTACGACGCAATTAAATGATTTATTATTGACGACGATTTATGTCCAAACATTTTCATGGACAATGAAATTATTTTTCGTTTTATTCATTTTTTTTAAAAGAGATACAAGCGGCTACTTTTGGGAAAATGTTTTTCGAATCATTCATTTTCCACTAAACAAACGGAGCATGGAATAAAATGGCCTATTTGGAGTTTGTATGGAATGGAGTCGGGTGCATTTCGCCTTGAGTCCAAGCGGTGTGCCGGTCCGGAGGAAGACGGGTGGTGGCTATTGTTCTCTAGCCACTAATATGCATTTAAAATTCGCTTGATATAATTATTTTTGCATATTTTTTTCCTCGCCCAATGATTGAAATTTTCAACTAAACCCAATTCACTAAGTTCCAGCTAATGAAGATAAAATTAGTCCAAATTTTCAACCAAACCCGATTCCTATTAGATCGCAAAGAAACTATGTATGTGTCTTCTTCTCTGCATGAAGTTTCTTTTATATGCTTGAGAGAGTAGTCAAGGGGATGAAGGTTGCAGCAAGGAGACACAAGAAAATATGGAGGCTATTATCTTTCTACTTACCTTATGTGTCAAGGTCTTTACAGGCTCATAAATTGCACCGAGCGGGCAGAGGATCCTTGACCTTCTACCATTGCTAATACGATCCTAAAAGACAATTTAGTCACATGAGACCCGAGGTCACATCATTATACGACCCAAATAGAGAACTGTGCCTACCCAATAACCTCCTCCTATAACGAGTATCAACTAGACTTTCGCAAGCTCAACCGCGGCTTTATCTTCTGTTCCATTCACAGCCACCACACTGTGGATCTGGACTGGCTTGAACGTGTAGAACTTGGCCACACAAACGTAGTACACCAGATTCAGAGCCTGCAACAAGGTCAGCAGCCAATAGAAGTACTCGAGCTTCCCTCGGTTCAGGTTCCTGTCGGGAAGCCAATTGGACCCATCAGGCTTGGCACTGTACTTGTGCACGACCGTGACCATGAACGTGCTCAAGTAGTTCCCGGCCGAGATGGATGTCCAGAGCAGCGCGGTCGCGCTGCTCCTCATGCTCTCCGGGGCCTGGTCGTAGAAGAACTCGAGGTGCCCGATTGAGATGAAGGCCTCTGCGATCCCGTGGAGTGCGTACTGGGGCATGAGCCAGAACACCGACATGGGTATCATGGCATGGGGCGAGTCCAACAGCCCATGGGCCTTTGCATAGTGCTTTCGCTTGACCTCGACGAAGCCTGCGACGAGGGTGGCCAGGATGGAAATGAAGTATCCGATCCCCATGCGCTTGAGGAAGCTGATCCCCCGGTCGAGGCCCGTGAAGCGGCGGGACACCGGGACTAGGAGGCGGTCGTAGGCAGCTATAGTGAACAGCATGGCGGTCATCGTGAAGACTCCCATGGAGGCCGCGGGGATCTCGAAGGAGCGGCCAAGGTGGCGGTCCACGGTCTTGGCCTGCTGGAGGGAGAAAGTGCTCTGCTGCGCGTAGGCAGTGTAGAGGAGGATGCCGGAGGCCCATACCGGGCCCATCCGGAGTACCGTCTTGAGTTCCTCCACACGATGGACAGTGTTCAACCTCCACAAGTTAGGCGATTTCACATCATCCGCCGGTGTGACGACGGCCGCTTTGTCAAGGAACCTGGAAGTTCGATCAACAAAATTAGTGGAGGATATAGCCATAGTTTGACATAGAATTCAGGAACTAAAACGAGTTATGAACATGCAAGAACAATATCATATATTGTGTATTTGATGGTGTATAGGGGCTTAGTACTTTAATTAATGATGCTGTATTTAGGACAAACACAACATACATGTGCCTAAATTCGGAGATCTACCCTTATCTATCTGTCTGTTTGTTTTGCCTTTGAGAGCCACCGAACATTAGTTAAAAAAGATGGAGGAGCAAGAGTCCAGAGCCGGTGCCGGTTCTAGCCACAAGCACACTTCTATATCAGGACAAACGATGATGCATCATCTTTGTACACTCCACACCGGCATCCATGCAAATGCAAAATGACAAGCGACAACCCAAGAGACAGAGACCCTTCAGAAAAAAAGGAAGAAAAGACCATGTGCTCTGGACCATCTCACGTACATGTCCCCAGAGGCCACATGCACATGCATGCGTGTGCGCGAACGATTCGAGATTCGGTTCTTTCAGAGACCTCTACTCGAAGCATGCGCACTTCCCAGTAGGATTTTCATTACGTGTGGTCGTGGAGGAACACAGTAAATGCCAAATGGTCTGGCGGGCCTAGTGCGACGAGAGCCGGAAGCTTCATCGTCACACCATGCACGACTCATCAGAAGCTTAAACCAGGACCATCGAAATGAAACGCAGCGCGCATACGGCCAATATAATTTCGCGCGGGTTCATGTCTCGATGCATGAATTTGTCCGGATTTCTTTGTTTCGAAATGAAGGGAAATGAATTCGGACGTCCGTCTTCCTTCAGAAGAGAACATCTTTTTTTCTGCACAGTCGTGATAAACTTGACACTGTATATCACATGATAATCGACTGTGTCGAGACTCAAGACATATCACCAGTGATTTACTTGATTCTTTTTCCTTTTCTGGGCTAATAATCTGATTGTCTTCGTTCAATAAGAGAGATTAGAAAACCTAGTAGTTTCACTGAGACGCAATCATTCGGCCGTGAAGACTTCCACATCATGAACAAAGGATTTCTCTATTTTGCATGCCCACACATGAGACCCACAGCCGTTATCACCTTAAATTCAACGTGGAATCAATCTCATCAATCATTGCTTGAGGTTACTGTGCGGTCCGTGCGAGTCTGCAACGTGAACCTTCTCGCACACCACGAGCAAAAAAAAATGACAAAAAGCACATGTCGTCAATTGTACGACAGTTGGAGTTTCAGGTTCTGTCTAATTTAGCAGGGCTCGACAACTCGTGCTTCGAAACGACTAGGTTGGCTAACAAAATCAATATAATTATTGGTTTTGCGTAAGGAAGATTACAAAATCCGTTTGAGCGTCGTATCAAAGTAGAATAATTCTTTCTACAGCATATTTAGATACGCAAGAATTCGATGATTTGCTTCCCTCTTAGTAAGCACAAACATTTACATAGACTTCAGCTAGACGCAATGACACATTAAATGGTTGGGGCTCCTAAAATAAAGTGAGTTCAAGTTAGGTGCACCTTATGAACTTTTAAAATGAACAGGAGTTTTTGATTTAATCAATTACTTACGTTTGTCCAATCGGCTTATTTATTATGCTTTAATTTACGTTTTCAAAAGAGAGAGAGCACTTACTTGACATGGTTGGTGTGGACAAGCCTCCCATCGAGCGAAATCAAGGCATCGAGCTCTTCGTTCTCGTATAACAATCTCGAATCCGTCACCGTCGCTAACCTCCTCTTCCTGAACGAAGCCACACAAACCTGCAACAACCGGGTAAAAGGGCTGCCTGCCGGATCCATCATCCGGTACAGCCGGTACCCGCCGATTAAGGTGATGACCGAGAGGAACATCAAGATGGTTGGGATCCCGAGACCCAAGCCCCATCCGATGTTGTCCTGAATATAAACGAGCACCGTCACCGCCAGCAGTATAGACGCCCCCATCACAAAGTAGTACCAATTGAAGTACTTCCATGTCCTGGTGGACTGTTTCGGGTCGTTAGCATCGAATTGGTCCGCCCCGAAGGCGACCACGCAGGGGCGGATCCCGCCAGACCCGAGGGCTCCGAGCAGGAGGGCCGTGTAGAGGACGGCGAGCTGGCCGGCGCTGGCTTCTTGGCACACTTGGTCGCCCTTGCATGGGGGTGGCGTCAGCTGGGGGAGTACGGCGGATAGGGTCAAAAGGGTCATTCCCTGTCAACAAAATAAGGACAAATCAGTTCCTCAATAATGGAATGGGCGGGGTCCCACAGGATTATAAAATGTTTATTCGGTGATTGCGTGTGTTTAATGAGTAGTTTTCGCATAATCAATCCAGTAGAATATCAATTTCGCAGTATCCTAGGACTCACGCCTTCATTAAGTAAGAACTTTGCGATTCAAATGTTGGGAAAGCGAGGATATACATGGAAACAGATATGCAGCCAAGATCGGCAGGTGGCTCGACAGCATGGTGGCCAGCCCAAACATGGCGACGGCAATAGTTGGGGCCGCCGTTCATGAAATGGCTGTGGAGAAGTGGAGGAGAAGGAGAGATAAAATAGATTTTCTTTATGTGCTAGATTCGTAGGATTTAAATCACGTTTAGTGAGTTTTATAATTGAATTGATAAATGTCACGTTCTTATGATGGAAACAACATATTGATTCATATTAAATAATAACTCATCCATTCGTAATAAAGGCTCGCGTACATCATTTCTAACTAGCTAGTAATACTTATATTTAATCTAAGCACCGGATGTACCTATATTTGTGTAAAGTGTACTTCCTTGTGATTAAAACAGAAAAAGTAACCCTGTAAACGATCTGAAGTGGGTTGAGTCACCTATCTAGGTAGCTCCTCTAGATCGTAGCTACGCGTATTGTTCCTCTTATGACCCTTGGCCGTTCACTGTCGAGCTTTGACATTGATGATATCTTACCACAGCAAGAAACCTACGACGACTCCACTCAGCTGAAGTTTAATGAACACCGAATGACGGTAAACCTCATGTTTATCTACTCATGGAAACCACGAGGACTCCTCCATCTACCCAGAAGTGAGCAATACCCATGGACTCCAATCATTGAGAAATCAAATCCACAGTGCCTCCATTTTTTGTAAACATATGGTCAGAATCTTTTCAGTTTTCCCCTTTCTTTTCCCTGAGGCCATGGTCAGAGTTTGTACATCGAGAGCTATCTTAAGGGGTAATCCTATGTGGATCTCTTTTCCGCGAGTCACTTTCATAAGTAGTGTGTGCACAGTAGAAAATGCAAACAAATTAAGTGCAGAGCCACTTGAATAATTGCATACTTTGCAACAGATGAAATATATATATACAGAATACGAAACTCGACCATAAATTATCAAATATCAAGAAGTGAGTTTTGCTCACACCATCCGGAATTCGATTGTAGCAAACTTAAGGATTTGTAAGGTTGATTAGGGTTTACAGAAATTTTATATGCATGAACTTTTAATATCAGGTGAAATTTTGTAAAACGACCAACAGGTTAAGTTAAAGAGCAGTTTTGCATACGGTGTGAGGCTACCACAAGAAAAGGTCAATCCTCGAATCATCTTGTTTATATCGCCACTACCATACCATTTCCTAAGAAAACAAAGTCATTCCCGATCTTGTTCATATCACCATTATCATACCATCTCCTACAAGAAAAAGAAATGACAATCCTCGAACAACTTCCACTTCTTCTCCAACTTTGTCTGAAGACACGGACGCTCAGAAACAAAGAGCAGTTAAACTTACAACTACATAGATAATGGAGGCGACGGTGATGGTCCAGAAGCGCCCGGCATAGGCGTCGGCAACGAAAGCGCCGAGCACCGGCGTGAGGCCGGCGGTGCCGCCGAAGTTGGTGACGGTGTTGGCTGCTTTCGTCAATGGCATGTGGAGTTGGGTCGTCAAGTAGCTTATCATGTTCGCGTTGAAACCCACCACCGCCAGTTTATCGCATACCTCATTTGCTGCACCGATACAATTAACGTAATCAAAGAAACATTCAAGAAGATTAAGAAGAAGTAAGAACAAGATGATGATTACGACGAGAGAGCTTGATTGACTCACAGAAAATGAAGGGCATAGTGACCATCCCTCCCTTTTTCCTTCCTCTTCCATGGCTTCCTTCCTCCTCCATATCTCTCTCTTTTGCCTCTTTTTTAATCTCTATCCTCCGTTTTTCTATTGTTCTTTCAGTGCGAAAAGTGACTCAGATTTCATTCTATTTATAGTGCTCTCGATGAAGACTCGAGATGCAGTAATTAGATACCTACGTGTGGACGTGCCTCGATTCTAACGGCGTGATTTCCCTTTTCTTTTACCCCTTTTCGAGATGGTGGAGACGCGCGCAGCCACAAGAGTATTCCAGCACGGTGATAATAATGGCTTTCATATTTGGGAAAAAATCACAAAAAACCCCAAACTTTATTATTTGTGACACATTTACCTCGAACTTTTTTTTGTAACACCAAAAACCCCAAACTTTACTATTTGTGACACATTTACCCCGATGTACATTATCCATGGGCATTTTCGTCTTTTTTTCTTTTTCTTTTTCTTTTTTTACTTTTTTTTCCTTTCCGGCGAGGGCGAGCCTCGCTGGACGCAGGCGAGGCTCGCCCTCGCCCGGGCGGGCGAAGGCGAGTCTCGCCCTTGCCGAAAAGAAAAAAAAGTAAAAAAAAAAAAAGAAAAAAAAACGAAAATACCCATGGACAATGTACATTGGGGTAAATGTGTCACAAATAGTAAAATTTGGGGTTTCTGATATCACAAAAAAATTTCGAAATAAACGTGTCACAAGTGGCAAAGTTTGGAATTTTTTGTGGTTTTTTCCCATCATATTTTTATGTTTCAATTTCTTTTTGGCGGGGGTGTTTTGGCCAAGCATCATCGAGACAATGATGTTTTGTCGTGTGAAAGTGATATATGACCATGCAAATGTGAGCATACGACCATTGCCCCAATAATTGACATCAGCCGCAGCCTGAACAAAACAAAGATTTTAGGACATTGGGTTAAAATTTGTTATATAAAATATATCCATCACTTGGTAAACAAATATTTGGGAAAAACTTAGAACGTCTACGGTCATTTTTAATAGAATCGGGGACGAAATAAATTTTTTGTCAGCTTGGAAAACTTTTTTCAAGCAATGGGATTTTGTTCATTTGGAAATTAAATCTCGTCCATCAAATAGAAAATTTAGTGGAACGTAATTGGAAAGTTTTGGCATCGCGGCACAATCCAAGTATATAAATCGACAAGAATTAATGAACCCAAAAAAAGAACCTAGATTAGAAAGAGGAGGAAACTTTAGTAATGATATATTTGGGGGCGGGACATAATAGGTTCACATGACATGTTTTGGTTTTGCCAAATTTTGGTTTTTGGAAAAATTACCAAAAATGTCATAAACCTATTACACTTATGACAATTTAGTGCTAAATCTTCAATTGTGCCAATCGAATTCTAAATTTTTTCATGATTTGCTAATCTAGTCCATTTAGTCAATTTTGGCTAGAAATTACTGACATGGACGCCAGCCAACCTACGTGACATGGCCAATACTGATGTGAATAATTTTTGCATTTTTTTAAAAAATTTGATATTTTAATAATTTTTTATTTTTTTCTTTCTTGTGCAGTCAGCCCACGCCAGATCCGGCAAAAGTGACCCTCATTGGCCCTCACCTCTAGCTTGTCGCTAGGCCATGGCGACTGGCGGATGAAGAAGAAAAAAAAAGGAAAACAATTATTAAAAATTCAAATTTTTAATAAAAAATTGTAAAAATAATCTACATCAGTGCCGACCTTGCCACGTAGGACAGTCGGTAATTTCTGGCCAAAATTGACCGGATAGACTTAATTAGCAAAACGTAAAAAGGTTTATGACTCAATTGTCACAATTATTTGACTAAAAAAAATTGTCACGATTAAAAAATTCAAGACTAAATTAACACGAGTACTATAGATTCAGGACTTTTTTTTTGTTAATTTTCCCTTTTTGCTTTTAAATGGTCATTGAGAAACACGGATTGAGAAAGAAGCCGATCGGAGGTGGAGAGTTTGAGCCCCTCACATGTCATTATCTTTAAGTGTTGGGAGGGTAAATGAGGAATTAAAACTAATTAGTAAAAAAAAAGAGTATGTTCTGATGCCAAATGATATAAATTTCAGGAAATATTTTTTCCTTTCTTTAAAATAATCGACATCATGACCAACCCGTATAGTTATCGCATCATTTTTTTGGCAATGCTTGTTGAGGAATCCACTTGTTATTTGCCATCAATTCTTCTTACTCTATTTTTTCATAAATTATGCTAGTTTTGCAGAACAAGTAAACGCCACCTGAACACGTAAACTCAGATCTATCAAATAGGCCCATAATTTGTCAAGACGCACATGACGCAAGCCAAACCTGAAGCCAATACTCCACGGAGCAGATTGTTTTTACCCGATAACGGTAGGTAGGCATGGAAAATCTAACCGCTGTCAGGCATCTAAGCCACTCTAACAAGCTTGCTCCTGAATCGCCGAGCAAAACCCTAGTTATGCGATGTAGGCTCGAAAATTTTGTAAAGGTGAAAGAGTACAATGAAATGAATAGTCGAGATGTATTCGGCGGCTCTAAGTAAACAATAGGTCGCCGAAATGATGCAAACTCGCTCGAGGTAGTTACTCACGTCAAAATCATTCATTGGACCACGGTTGTGTGTAGGAGAACACTAGGTTGAAATTTTCAACTTCTCTTTTTTGTTGGGTTTACCGAATCTTCCAACTTCATGCATCACGGTTTCAATCTAACTGCGACCGTCGTTCACCCTCTCATTTGATGTTCTGTGTCGGGACGGTTCACACACAGCCCACAGATTTCCCCGATACCCTTGCTGGACAACACTTTCGCTTTGTTGATCGGCAAAAGGCAGAAGCTCTTCATGACAGATTTCTGGGAAGGACGAAAAAGGGATCATGCCCGATAGATTGAAGTTCGAGTGGACAACTTTTTGCTAATTGTATGTTCATATGATTATTTATAGCGTTAAACAGCAAAAACGTGTGGGGTCGACGGAGAAAAAAAAGAGAGAATTTGCCGAGTGGCCAGATGCTCTGAAATTAAGAAAAGATGAGACATGAACGCCTGGTTTACGTGTTCGCCGTATCAATGTAGACAAAGATGAGAAGATGGAGTCCCGACTGAACCCACGAGACTGAAAAATGGACGGTGAGATTTCATGGGAGCACTGTAAATTATTTTAAATATTTTATCTAATATTTTTGTCTAGTACTAAACGTTGATATATTTAATTTGAGAGACAAATAGAGTCTGAAAAGATTTGAACTCTGGACTTTCTATTCTGATACCATGTGAAATTTTGTGAGATCACTGCTAATTGTTCTAAAATCTTAAATTGTTAGATGAAAGAGTGATTTAGTATCTAAATATTCTATCATGCACGTACTTGAAATAAGAGTAAATTGGTTGTCTTAGAAAACTCGAAACTTGTTCCGGAATACATTATGGAAAGTGGGTAGAAGGTGCGCTTGTGCGGTAAAAGCGCATACATTGAGCATAATCGAATTTTCTTTCGAATAGAAATTGAAAAAGGTTAAATGATAGAAGAAATGCTAATTAGACACGATGGTTCACTTGTCGTACTCCACACTCCCAACACTAACTGTCCCAAAAAGGTCGGAAATTCCTATGTCACTTGTATAAAATGTGCTACTTCTAGTTCAACTTCTACAAACTCGAGCCCTTCTCACAACACTATAACTCTCTCTTCCCAGATTACAAGAGATTTACAATAAAAAAATCACTCAACTTTTTAACAAGGAAAGCACAAGAATTCAATGCAACAGAGAAGGAGTTGCTTGTGAGCTTCTCAGATTCCACCAGCTATTTTGATCTGTTTTTGAGGGCTGTGTTAAGCCCCACAATAACCATTGGTCTGACCTTATTTGATCATTAGAATGTCCTTCGCGAAGCATTATGAACCCTCTCCCGAAGTAAAGCACTCTGCTTCTCAAGTTTGTCTGACGTCCCTTGTGCTCATCACAAAATGGTAAAATAGGTCTAATTTACTCTAGGTTGCTTTCGACGGATTCCAACATTTGAAAATAGCAGTTAAACACCAACTTAAGTCCAATTCATATTGATAAAGAGCCGGGTCTTCCCACTAGGATCATAGAGGCTAGTATATAAAAACATCCACTTCATCTGTAGCATGTTCTGCTTTTGCAAAGTTATACTTCCACACTTTTCATGAATTTTTGTTCTATGGTCTATTAACTTTTTGCAAATAGCTTTTTTCAAGCGAATTGACGTCTATCATGTTATATAAATTTGTTCACCTTCTATTGGTCTATGTAAGCTTTAACGAACGCTCAGTTTACAACTTGTTCTCCTTCTACAAAGTTCATTCCAGAATTGCATACATTTCCCATCCGATAGCTTAGGCTGCACATGGCAATCATTTTGTGCCCAGAAATAGATTCTGATCAGAAATTATTCTTTTTTATTCTGTGCCCAAGAACTGATTCTGAGCATTTGAAGGCGTTTGGTAACGGCCTAAAATTTCTATTTCTGAAATAGTAAAAGAATAAAAATGCGTTTGGTAACGGTATAAAATTTCTTTTTATTAATAATATTTTAATAATATTTCTTTCTTTTCTTTTTTTCTTCTCCTCCTTCTTGGCCATGGCTGGTAAAATATTTTTTAATTAATAATACTTTTATTAAAAATAATTTTTTTATTTTTTTGGCCATGGCCGGTAAAAATTTCTTTATTAATAATATTTTTTTATTTTTTTGGCCATGGCCGGTAAAATATTTTCATTGAAAATATTTTTTTATTTTTTTTTCCATGGCCTGGTCGCCGGTCATGGCCAGTAAAATATTTTTTTATTAACATTTTTTTATTAATAATATTTTTTATCAAAATATTTTTTTCCTTTTTTTTGCCATGGCCTGGTCGCTGGCCATGGCCGATAAAATATTTTTTTATTAATAATTTTTGTTTCATGGCCTAGTCGCTGGCCGTGGCTGGTAAAATAATTTTTTTGTTCATGGCCAGTAAAATATTTTATTATTAATAATATTTTATATTAATAACATTTTTTTATTAAAATTTTTTAATCTCGCCAGATACGGCGAGGGTGGCCCTCGTGCTGGACATTAGAAGCTACATTAAAAATCAAGAAAAAGAAGAAAAAAAAATTGATTCTCATTTTTGTTTCCAGAATCAAGAAGTTACATTTTTTTATTTTTGATTCTACTCCAAAACTGATTCTGGGCACAAATTTTTGCAAATTTGTGCCCAGAATCAAAAAATTTAACAAACGAATTTCTGTTCCAAAACTAATTTTGGGAACAAAAGAACAGAAATTTTCACTATTTGGCCAGTTGCCAAACAGGCCCTTAATCTCCTTGTGCAGAACCAAAGCCTTTCCTTGCTTTAGACGTCTGGTTGTTAACACTATATGCATACGGCTTGTGTGTATACAACTTGTTTGTTCTACACATTCAAATACACGTACCAGGGAACTTAAAGTATTCTGTCATCTTTGAATTATTACATGGGATGTTCTCAGCAATATGTGCACACGCGATGTCCAGATGATTTCTTCTAGTCTCAACTTGTTTTCTAGCAATATTCCAGCACAAGTCATTTCCCGTTGTAGGTGAATGCGATGCTCAATAGTCATTTATCGCTTCTCGTGGCAAAGTTATCCTTCGTTGCTTCTTATCTGTTCACACAGGAAGCATGGTCTGGCATCTTGTTTGTCTTCTTTTTCTGTCGAACTCCTTTCCCATTACGTATTATGATGGTAGGGTCAATTCTCATTATTTATATTGAAGATCATTCATACTGATCTACACATGTTTCTGAAATCAATCCAGCCTTTTTGGTAAGGTTTTTTAATCTCGATAACTTACATGGCTCAGCTTTTCCCCCCGTATTTTCGTTGTCTGATGCCAGAACAAGTGGACACGTGGAACGGTCATCCTATATATTGTCCAGATTCCAAACTAGAGGGAACATAACATCATCGTCCCGTTCATGCATATATGCTTTTCTAGAATTCCATGAACTGTAAGCCTGCAAATTTGGTCTGTTCAGCGACATGTCGCCGTTCTTGAACAAACAGAAGATAACGAAAAGATAAGCACGAGGAGTTGATCTTACTGTTCGAAAGGAATCAAAACAGTCAGTCTAGTCCTCGCTCTCCATCACCGAGAAATCTTTCACCGTCCAATAATTAACCAGTGACAACGGATTGCGCTTGTTGAGCATAAACATAACGCGAGAGAATAGTTCCGTGGGTCCATTGAGTTCTGAACATCTTTGTAAGGCATGACGGGTGAGATGATGCAAGCCCAAAAGGCGCTTTGTCTCCACCCCCGTGTATTCATATGCAAGCGCCGTGTTCTATTGTCATCTATCTTTGGCTGGTGCGAGATCTTCAAATCATGTGTCCTACATCTTTGATTTATATGAAATCCTGAATGATGAGATCCTGGTCAATGTGATATCGACCAGTTTTCGGATAGCCCACCTTGAAAGTCGACCTCAGTCTCCGCTAGTCTATCTCCATCTCTGGGGGTCCCTTCTTTTGTCATTTGAAAGCAAGAGCAAGTTGGCTTCGTTTGGCTTTTATGTAGCATCTAGTGGAGCAATCACTCCCAAGTCCAATCAAAGCGCGAATTGAGATGCACGAATATCTAACTATCGACAGAAGAATCGCACCCCCCATTATTCGAGAGACTTTTCTTCGTAGTTTTTGGCAGGACAGTAGACAACTCATGCGACAGAGACAGAGAGACGTACCACCACTATTGAGGTGGCTATACCGTGCCTCCCCACGTCATTCTAATTTAAGCAGTATTAGGGACATCGAAACTTTGAAGTTCGAAGAATATTAGGTGCGCTAGAATTGATCTATAAAATGGTGTATTAAATAACGGCATAGATTGAAAGGAGAGCTTCTAGATAAGTGGGTCATCTTCGACCCATTATCTGAGGCCACTAGTATTGAGTACATGCATGAGCCGCAACTTGCAACACGGGCGAAGCACAAATCTTAGTGTGTCATTAATTCAACATGAACTGTTATACAAATGAGAAAATAGCGAATATAAGCACCCTAGTTTACTTAAATAAAAAATTATCTAATCAAGTAGCTTCTAATGAAGAAACTAATATCTACTGACTCACGAAGATAAGTCCAAAATCTTATATGATCTCGTAATACTATCTAAAATTCCAAAAACAAAATCCTAGAATTAAGTTAAATATAAAAAAAGAATGAAAAGATCAACTAATGTAAATGTGAGACTATTTTGGCACCCTAGATGGGTGGAAGCGCTCTTCATAATCAGAACGGACTAAACTACCCTTCATTTAGCTTTTTAAACCAATGAATCCACGGGAAAAAGCATTCCTCCTTTATGCATGTAAAAATTACTAAAATGAAAAATCATTTCCTTTTATAAGTAAAATTTACTGAAATGAGAGTTTCTTCTTATTTTAAGACGCATCATTGGAGTATGGATTTCCGTCGGACCAATCTTTGTATGTTCCTCGGACTTGGGTTTGAATACATTGCATCGTCCCATGAAACAAGACTCATTCTTAGTTAAATCTCTTTGTCCAATTTCCCCTCACGACCAATTCGAGGGACTTTAGTTTTGGTGGGCATGTTTTCAACTGAAGCCACGACCAACGAACGACATCTCAAATTCATTGATGTGATCGTGCAACAAATAGGTTCCACGGTGGCACGGACGCCACTTCATGCTTGATTTCTAGGAGGGATTGGTTGATTGGAAGAACTGCAATAATTACAAAAATCTTGATTTTTTGGCATAATTTCTCATGAAGAGTTTAGTCAAAGGCAATAATTGATGGGAGAGACACAGCTGTCGGGACGAAAAAAGCTGTGTTTCTTAAAATTGTAATTGCGATGAAAGAATAAAAATTTGAGGCATACGACATTATTTAGTCTTTTGTTTTCCTATTACATGGTGGAGATATCGATTTTAGCCTCTGAAATTGAGGGTAGTATGGTCCGTTCAAACCAAAAAAAGAAAAGTGTATCTAGCCATTTAGGATATGAAAATAGCACCAGCCCAAAACGTTATGAGCTGAGATTGGTGAACCTAGCGGTGCCAAAATCCTAATATTAAGGATACCGGATTAATCGGGTCAATTTAAATATAAAAACCAGATCGGAAATCTCGATCCAAACACGATCTGTCTAATAAATATGTAACCCCAACATGATTCACAGTAGGTCAAATTAAGTTAGTCCAACCCGAAACATAATAACTTCAATAATTTTTTGAGGACAAATTTCGTTCATAGTTATGAGACAATGTCAGTTAATTTAGAAGAGTACCAGCAAGATTACGAAATCTGTCTCTTTTCTCCTTTAGTTTGTGAGAAAACTCAAGTTTTATTAAGATTAAATTAAAAGTATAGACTAATACCACATAATGATGATTTTATACCAATACTTACTTGTAATATAGTCATTGGTAAAGGATAAATCCAATTCATTTTAAATTAATAGGTGAATACAAGTCGGGTCATTACTCAAGTCAACACAATGCATTTAGCTAAACGGGTCAATTCTGGGTTACACGGGTTGAATTCACAAACAATCCGTTTGATAACCGTGTCAAGCGGGTCGACACGACCACAACACGAACGCGACTAGCTATAAACTCAAAACTTGCTAATTCCGTATCGTGTTGGAGTTGCGTGACCTTGTCGTGCTAGAAATTGTCACCCCTCAATGGACCCAAGATTCGAGATTTGGGCGACGAATGTGGTACAGAGACCGAAATTATGGGCCCATGACGAAAACAGCCCGATCGGGCTTGCCTCAAACTTCAAGTACTGCGGGCCTATCCCCCCTAATTGTAATGGGCTATTCCAGCCTGCCAATTTGATTGGATCATGAGCCTGGCAAAGGTACTGACCCGCTCAGGCCCGACTCAATTCGATTTGGTCTCGGATCAGGCCCTCCCAAGCCCAAAAATCACTATAAGTTTTTGTGCACGGGTGGGCCCTAAACAATAAATGAGGCCCAATCCGGAAACGCTCGTTGATCACCTCCGTGGAGAATTAATTGAAAAAAAAAAGTTGAGTTGATTCGAACCTACCCGACTCCAAATAAGCCCTCTATTTAGATCTCGACACGAGCTCATCAACCCCACACTCACGCAAATCACCGTTGTCGGTGCCTTCGCCTTAGCTAGATCCTCTCTCTCACTCTCTTCTCTTTCCGCGCGGTGCATGCGCTTGTTTGTGCGTTGACGCGCGCGCGCACACAGGATGGGTTGCTTGTCTCATATCTCTCCCTCTCCCTCCCATCTCTCGCCCATTCGGACCCGACACAATCGCTCAGGCTTATGGATCCAAATCTAATTCGTCGCGAGCTCTATATGACGTCACTGTCGACCTCGATCGGAAAAAGCCCCGAGTGGAGGTTGACGGCAGCATCAAGAGACAAATCAACTGCTTAAATTTGCCGGGACGAGGATTGGTGGGTCTTTGAGAGATGAAGGAGATGCACGTGCTGGCCACCAGGCAAAAGTGGCGGTCGTGGGCATGGCGATCGTGGTGACAACATGGATCGCAAAAATCGGAGGCGACTTCAACGGCAGCACCGATGGATGATCTATCTACCCTTATGTTTATTCCTCACTCGGTTATCATAATAACATAAGCTATTCTTATTGAAAGTTACATAAATTTGTGTTTCATACGTAGTAGGAATACGAATGTCTTACTAATAAACATTTCGTTCACACAAAACCGTCCTTGAAGGATTACATACGCACCTTGGAATTTCAAAAGGAATTGACCATTAGTAAAACCTAAACTTATCTCAACCGGTCATCTTATCCTCTAGAACGATATCTCGTGGCTTAATTTCAACATTAGTCGTTAAGTAAAAAAAAATTTACAGGAACACAGACAGACCCAGCAGAACTTCCCCGACAACATCCTAGAAGTAATGCTCAAGGGCTTCACACACGTAACTATGTATAGTCTGCGTAACATCGTCCCCCTTGAGTTCCATTAAGGTCAGTTCAATTATCTTCACCTATCCACGCTACAACAGCCTCAGGATTTATTGTGTTTTGCTCATCTGTGCTCTACAAACCGGAAGCGGCGTCGGCTTCGGACGATGGCTCGCAGTTAAGATCCAGACCCGGGTCGTCGCTCCTCCGCGGAGCTCCGCCCTCCTCCTCCTCCTCCGGAAGAGCCTCCAGCTCGGAGAGCGTCAACCTGCGCGACCCCTCCCCTCTCTTGCCCTTCTCGAAGTACCTGACCGCCGCGTGTATCCTCCTCAGGATGGCGAAGAACTCCTCCACCTCCTCATCCGTCGCCGCCGCCCCCTGCTCTCCCTCGGCAGCACTCTCCGGTCCCTTCGGTCTCTTCTTTCCGACGCTCGCTCCGCCGTCGTCTTCTCGCTTCCTCCTCCTGTCCATGTCCGAGCCTGAAGCGCGCGACGAGTCGCCAGAAAAAGAAGAGGAAATGGAGTCGATAGTGGGGAAGGCTATCGTGCCCATTGAGAAACATTGGCGAGGATGGGACGCTTTTAAGGCGATGCGTCGGTCAGGCTGACCATATCGCAGCGGGGGGCGTCGTGCGTGGACGGTCGCGATTTTCCCGAGCAGTGACGTCATTTGACCTTCGCGAGGGGAGGTGGTTGCGTATTACGTAGCGAGGGTGAAGCAAGCGGTGACGCAGGCGAACTGGAAAAACGCGGGCGAGGCTTTAGGCACCGTTGAAAAGTCAAAGTCTATTCTCCTTCACTCTGCAAGTTCCACGCGGGATTTGGACTATCAGCGGCCGCCGGCCAATGGGGCCGGGGGAAAACAGGGAAAAGCAATGACAGGTGCTGCGAGTCCGGGTGGCCCGCCGTGGCCGGCGGCGCTTCGAGAAAAACGGCTTTCTCCGTTCCATCTTAAGCTACTGTTACCCACAATCGGCCACGTTGGTTAAGATTTACTTTCATATGACGGCGACGCCGTCTGATTACGGAGTTAAATTTCTCGATCGATTTTCAATCTTGTTTGAGATCATTGTTCGTCCGTGACAGCTCATTTAGTCTGTTTCAGCGTAGCTAGGAATTGCTACTGCTTCACTCGAATTTACATCTGGTTGTGCGACAGAAACCTGCTTGCACAAGATGACCGGCTAGTGAGGATATTTCTACGGTAATACTTAAAGAGGACTGCTGGCATCGATCGCTCCTTACCACTCTTTTTAGGGACGGGATGCATTAGAGCCCGTGGGCGTGTGGTAATCTCATTTTTTTTTTTCGAACTAAAATTAATCGTCTATCAACAAATGTAATTACGCGCTTTATAAGTGTGATTACCACCGCCCAAGGAAGGAGGCTGGGAAAAAAGCGCAGAGATGCATCCGTCTCGAATATGGAAAATTTGTATGCGCTCTCCGTAGATCACGTGGTTGACCATCAACAAATCATATGGTGATATCGATTGTCGTGGACTTCCCAACTTAAAGAAGTACAGTTTGCTAGAGTTTGGCACCCCGCAATTCGTGTTAGATACGTGCACGTCACTTCCCCTTGCTAGAGCATCCAATAATTTGTCGATGAATAGGGTTTGGCTACGCTAGATAAAAGATACTCTTAATTACAATTAGAAAACGAATAAAATTAGCTTGTATCAAGACATTTCAATGTAGCAAGTCCTCATCGGATGCTACAGTGCTTTCGTTTCGTGGGGAATCAAGTATTTGAAGAAAAAAACCATTTCTTAAAACGATCATTCGTATCACTTACAGAAAACGAATGAAAAGAAATATTCAGATATAATTTATCGTCGATAACAAAATATCTTCGATCGACTCATTTCCCTAAGAGATACAAACGGCAATTTCCAGGGGATAATATTTAACGACCCGATTCGACGAGAGTGAGGCCAAAGAGCCTGGACAAGAAGTAGCTCAAGGCAGGCTTGTAAGATTGCGAAAGAAACAGGAATGAATCGAACCGTGCACTGTGTAGGGAGAGAGCGATTCTAAGATTCGTGTATGTGTGTGTGAGTGAAATATTAGAATTAACTAACGAAGTTGCCTTTTTACATAACAGCAATGCTTAACTTTAGAACTCCAAAGTCAAGCGTGTTTAGGTAGGAGCACTCCCAAGATGGGTGATCTCCTAGAAAGTGCCAACATGTACGCCAGGGAATAAAATCGCGAAACTCGAAATAAGACAGGTCGAAGCGAACAATACCTCAATGAGTTAATCCATGGCGTCTAACATACAGACTGAGAGACGCGAACCTTTTCGATCTTCGTTTACAGACCATCCCACGATTTGAATACGGTTGGCGAGGCGGTCTCCCTTGACAGGTCTAGCCTTACAGCCCATGTTATTGCGGACCATTTCTATGGGGGCGATAAAGCGGGCGGCTTTCCAGGAGCGTTGGTAGCCGGATGAATTTTGTGGACAAGAGCCATGGAAACGGCGTGTCGTTCTTCTTCCAGCGGGCTCATTCGAATGGGGGTCGACTCGGGAGTGGATTGTCGAACCAAAGACGAAAGATCGGGCTCAGAGCTTCGAGCCTTCTTCAAACTCCAATCCAAGCCTCCGCCATGAGTGATCAAATCTGACCCGGGCATAAATTGGGCCCGTCGGTCCGGGCTTTCTCGTCGTCGGATCCCGACCCGGCGGCAATGTTTAGCTTCGCGACGACTCGACCCGGAGGTAAGGGGCCGACAATCCGTGCCGCGCATGCGTTCCAATCCACTCACCGGTGAAGCCCGAACATCCCCGACATGCGCTCGTGATCGGCCCATCTCTATCTCCCGTAGAACCCCATCGAGCGATACGTATGTTGGATTGGATCTCCTCCGTCTTCTTCTGCTTCATCGTGCGCTCGAATAATTCACTCGGCTCCCCCACTTCCCACAATGATGTCTGTCCGTCGCGGGCAGGACCCGCCTCTGCAAAAAGTACTTCTTCGTTGTTCATTAGCTTCTTCGCACTGTTTTTTGCCCACCTTCCTCTTCCTTTAATTTTTGGAACAGGCCTTTTGGCAGAAACCGCAGTGGAACCGGTCCCATGTTTTTGTGTGTGAATAATATCTTTGTACAATTTTATTTTTTAATCACCAAAAATCTCAAATCGATATACTTATGAATTGCCACATGTCATTCAATTCAGTAATTTGATAATAAAATTAAACGAAAATTAATAAAAAATAAATTTACCATAGACGTAACAATTTTGAATCTTTTATAATAAAAAATTTTAATTTAAAATAAATTTACCATTTGCGTATCAATTTAGACTTACTCTTAATATTAACCCCACAAAAGATAAGTCGGTTCTATATATCACATCACCAAAAAAAAATGCTCTTTAAATGTGAACAGTTTCTTGTCAAATCACAAAAGATGCCAACGATCAGATGATTGATGGCATGCCCTTTTTTGTTTTTGGTACGACGAGGCCAGCTTAAAAGGACCAGCTTTCGACTTGCGTGTCCCCCCACCTAAATCGGCTGCCTCGTATACGCATCAAGCGGATTCCAATTGGAAATTCGATCCGATTTAGAAAACTCACGAGTTCGCAATCTCAAGAATTTCTTTCCCTCGCTCCGAAAGCCAAGTCATGGATCGGCCGGTAGTGGCGTGCGAACTAAAAGCCAACTTCGGACCACCCCAATCGACGCAATCTTAGCATCGCCATCGCGTAGCTCAAAGATCGCCCCGACGCATGGAGCCGACGGAAATTCCAAGATTCGCACATGGCACGGGGACCGAGCTCTGGAGGCTCGAATCATAATCGACGAGTTCGATTAATTAAGCCAAGATCGAATGCATATCGTCACGAGCCAATCCCGTCGCGCCACGGGGTGAGGACCAAGAGATGCGCCACGTACGCTTTGCGTTTTTATTCTATGTTATCTTTCGCGAGGACCCATGAAAGCAAAGTGGACATCTCGGCACTCTACCGCCTCTTTCTCCCCCTGGTGTTACTCCAGACCGGTGTGTACATCGGAGTCTATCGAGAACATAAAGGACAATTCATGTGCCTTGGGATCCAAATGATCTTTTATCTTAATTACCCATTCCGACGAAGAGAGATTTTATAAGGTTTTTTCTTCATTCGCCGAGGAACAGAGCACCTCCTGCTGCCCCCACCTGAGCTCTGTTGCTCTGAATTTGTGCAGCGATTGGGCTTTTTTTCTACTCGACTCGGATGTCGTTTATTGAAATTGAAAAGGGTATCACTGGCGTCGGAGGTTGGCAAGTTGAGGCATAATAATCGCGTCTTTCTTGTGGCGGAGAGAGTTTCTCCTTTGCTCCTTTTCTTCCCGTTTCTCAGTTTTGGTTTTCTGCGCTAGGTGCATCGGGGGAGTTCTGTCGCGGTGGACAGATGTTGCCGAGAAACAGATTTGGTAAAGCGCCCACGTGAATGGCTGTACAATCTGAGTCTTCAAATTTGTTCAACGTCCATGATCGAATTCAACTGATCCGATTTTATGTTGGTAAGCACATGCTGACATGGAATTTCAGTGTTTAAAGTAACTGAAAATTAGAATGGGAAAAAAGTACAAAACTCGTTGAGAAAACAGATTTTGAAGTGTCGAAAATTGGAAAAAGCATAGTTAAGAAACGGAACATTCAAAACACATTCAATGTACCAAAATGCAATTTTTCACGAAAAAGAAGAAGAAGAGATGACGCCCATTACCAATCAACCATGTTCTCTCCCCTCTTGCCCTTTCGCCACACCGCTGCACCATCCCAGCTCTGTCGTCATCTCATTGCTTGTCGTCGACTTGATACTCGACGCAAGTGCCGCCCCTGTGACGACCGCCCTCGCAACGGTCACGAAGATTCTGTTCTCTCTCTCTGTGGGACATGCGAGCCTAGCTCTGCCCTTGCCATCGCGGTCTCGGAGGGATTGTTGTCGAGCGCCTCCCATAAAGTCTAATTTTAGATTATACTCTCCGCTCACCACATCGGACCAAATCCTTCCTTTCGACTAGAACAATGCTAGTGATTTAGTACTCGACAGTGTCCAAGATCGTAGAAGATCTTCCTTTTTTTTGGGTGGAATCCAAAATCATAAGATAATAGTAGGGAAATGCTGGCCACCGCGTATCCTAAGCAAGGTCAAGAGACCCGTGTTCTATGCGACAAATGCCATGCCACCTGCTCCTCTCTCTCTCTCTCTCTCTCTCTCTCTCTCTCTCTCGTACGTGACAAAAATGAATTAAAGTCATCGCAGTACATCTCTTGGAGGTCGGGATTGGCCCGTCTCTGCCAATTTGACAGAGAGATACGCAGAGGGTGCATAATGCGTTCTCAAAGGTTTCTTCGTTCTTGGGTTTCCCGGGCATCCACGCGCGTCCCCTGTTTCTGCGTTATCTGATCACGGGCTCTCATCACCTCTCTTTAGCTTCCTTCTTCCGCTCCGGTTGAGATAAAGACCAAGATCCCGAGTTGTTCCGGTATTCGTATGGGGACTGGCTCTTTGTGGAGGCCACCTGCTGAACTATGATTTTTCTTGCTTTTAGGTTTGCAAGCTCCGTTCTTTTTCGCTGGGTTTTTGATGAGGACCGAGACAAAGTACCACCGGGCAACGCAGCATCTTAGCAGAAACCCAATGGGATTTGCAAGGCAGGACGTGGGACGACGACGTTTTCTACTTTTCACTGTTTCAGAGGGCGTGAGAGCTAACGAGAGATGTCCGAAGAGGACGACCGTCCCGTAGACTGGACCTGAGTAGGGAGGTTGATATGGAGGAAGACGCGATTTGGACCGAGACTCCTTGAATCACGGTCCGACTTTGGTCACTTGACCTAACATCACGCTAACACGCGCGCACATGTCCACTGAATTCGGCGGGGGACAGACAATCTACTGAAATTTGCCTTCAAATTCTCATTAACGTTAAAAAAAGAGTAACTCTTACACACAAACTTTTGCACGAGTGATGATAGCTTATCTCTATCCACACGTTCATGTCGGCGCGAGTTCTCTGCTGAAACAAGCTCGATTGCTAATTTGCCAGTAAGGCATCTTCTGCTCGAAATTAGTTAAGTTTCCATTGAAAATGACAGTCAGAGATGGAAAAAAACAGGGCAATCTTTTTGACTCCCAAACCACCCCCTCAACCAGGCAAAAGAAAGAACAGTGGGAGATGAACTTTGGGATCCTCATCCATGAAAAATTGGATAACTTTCCTAAGTTACGGACTTTACACATTAAAACATAAAATCCTCTCCACAAAGAAAGATAGGATAAGTTTGTCAACTTTGGAAACTCTCGAACACATTTGCCAAGAGCACAAGAATTGCTTACTCGGTGTTGATCTGAATAACAGATAGGATGAGATTATGGAAAGATAAGATAAATTCGTCTGGCTTTGGAAACTCTTGAAATTTGCTTAGATAGTTTCTGCAATAACCATTGGAGGAAAGGGCAGAAAGAGAAAGATCAGAGACGGGTCCCTCGAGGGCCCGGATACATCCACCATCACTGTGGCAAAGAATGGACTCACCCACCTCACCATGCGTCTCGCCTTGACACCTTCAAGCTCCCATTAAAACCAATCCCTCTCTCGCGTACAGAGTTTCAAGTTCCAACAAACCCAACCCCCCCCCCCCCGGTCGAAACCCCTGTCTAGCCTTCTTCCCACTAACCAAAAAAGCTCACTCTTCCCAGTTCAGTCTCGAAGCAGAGCAACCAAATGTTGCCTTCTCTCCGGCTACCCCTTCCGTTCCCGACCCCCCTCCTCCTCCTCCTCCTCCTCCTTTGCATTGCCCCCGCGCACTGCGCTCGCTCCGCCTCCGCCGCGGCCAAGATCGGCAATGGATACCGCCTCGTCTCCGTCGAAGAAACCCCCGACGGCGGCCTCCTCGGCCACCTCCAGCTCAACCAGAAGTCCTCCATCTACGGCCCCGACATTCCCCACTTGCAGCTCTTCGTCAAGTACGCCATCAAAAAAGTCTTCATTTTTTTGGCTTCGCCTCACCATCAAGAAACGACCCGTTTCTAGTACTGAACCGAGCTCCCGTGTCTGAGTATGTGTGATTGATTTTCTTTTTTTTTGTGGCTTTCGCAGGCACGAGACGGAGGACCGGCTGAGGGTGCACATCACGGACGCCGAGAAGCAGAGGTGGGAGGTCCCCTACAACCTCCTTCCCCGGGAGGCGCCGCCGCCCCCGTCGGCCGTCGCGTGGTCCAGGAAGACGAGCCCCCCGGTCGCGGCCTCCGAGTACTCCGGCTCCCAGTTCATCTTCAGCTACACTTCCAACCCCTTCACCTTCGCCGTCAAGAGGAAGTCCGACGGGCAGACCCTCTTCAACTCCGCCTCCGGCGACTACGATCCGTACAGCGCCCTCGTCTTCAAGGACCAGTACCTCGAAATATCCACGAAGCTGCCCACGGACGCCTCCTTGTACGGCCTGGGAGAGAACACGCAGCCCCACGGGATCAAGCTGTATCCGAACGACCCGTACACGCTGTACACGACGGACGTGTCGGCGATCAGCCTGAACACGGACCTGTACGGCTCTCACCCGGTGTACATGGACCTGAGGAACGTGGGCGGGAAGGCCTCCGCGCACGGCGTGCTGTTACTCAACAGCAACGGCATGGACGTGTTCTACAGAGGGAGCTCGCTGACATACAAGGTGATCGGAGGGGTGTTCGACTTCTACTTCTTCGCCGGCCCGACGCCTCTCGCCGTCGTCGACCAGTACACGCAGTTCATCGGCCGGCCGGCTCCGATGCCCTACTGGGCTTTTGGTATGAATCGCTTACTTGCTCTGTGTTCTTTTTTTACCAGGAAGGGAGTCGCTTTTACCTTTTTACCATTTCGAAGGTTACTCAATAGCACTGGACACTTGTTAAGTAATTAGATAGAGATATCTTGAATATATTAAACTTGTAGTGTCTTATGTCTAATGGATGTTTTAGGAATCGGACATTCATATTCATCATGCTTAATAATTCATTCTAATCGCTCTATCCGTGTCTTATTTTAGGGGAGATGTTGTCTTGACTCGATTAGACTAAGATAATCACCTATTAAAAAAGGTCGTAAAAGAAGCGAATGTACTCGTTGCATCGGGATTGGTTTGTTGGTGCGGTGGATCATTAATTCGTGGTCGTGGGGTATGTATCGTATGAATTGTTCTGTGTTGCCCCACCATCAGTTTCTTGCTGTTCACTTCATGAGGACCTCGGTTTCACGTCACTGTATTGTTTCTTTTATTGGTCTTGGAATGTGGAACCATTGACTACTTTACTTGCATGATTGATGGGTTTATTAAGAAAGTTTAGGTGTGATATTTGTTACTGACAGGGTGATAGGAATTATTTTAATTGGGCGTGTTGATGTTTTTTTCTTTTGCATTCGGCTTTTAGTCTGTAGTTCGTTTAGTGCTGGCATGCGTTCTTTCGGTATAATTTCGGCACCCTCGTTGTCGACATGTATAGTTGGACCTATCACATTTCACTAGCATATGGTGGAACCCTCAAAAGAGTATACAAGACAGGTGTGATGGTCGGGATAAAAGGATTTCTGATTATCGCGTCCATCCTAGAGTAAGATCATACTGGTGCAGGAACTTGTACATTTCGGTCCACAGAGTCGGAAGTCAGGTAGTTGATGATATGAATGGATACATATAAAGTAGTCGAATTGACTAAGTTCAGAACTGGTGCAAGCTGCAAATGGTTTATGGGTCCTTCCTGAAGGATTTATGTGGAGGTACCTTATTTTCATTAAAGAGATGGTTTTTAATGACCACCTGAGTTGCACGTTACGACGCCCGAGTGCTGCTCCTGGTTGATAATTCAATTACAACTTGTCTGAAGTGGAGCTATCTTTTGTTCATTTTCGAGTGTAGGTTGGTCCATTTTCCTCTTTCCACTTCACTGTCCTTTATGTGTCTCATCTGTTCTTTTCATTGCGCAAATGTTGGTAAACAATCACCAGGCAATGCTCGATCTTTTAATCAGATCAGTACTCAAAATGAACAGTAGGTCCGCTTAAAAGATGAGGCGACGCGCGAAAAAGATGAAGGATCTTATGATGACTTGCTGGTGTGGGTACTTGTTTTCATTTGTTTACTTTATGATAGCCTAAAATCTTGACCTTTGCATAGACAACTTTTGAAACGTAGGCCAACTGGTGGACCCCTGAAAGCAATCATGGCCTGAATTTGTGCTTCTCTTGTCCTTTTCTCACGTGCCCCTTCCAACGAGACGTGAAGACTGGACCATGGCCATCAGATTCTTATCACAATGCTCTACTAGCGCATGTTATTTGATCAGATTTTAAATATCTTGAGGGAAATTACAGATGTGATATCAAAATTATATTTCTAGATTGTTGTTCAACATAACGACTGAGGAATTTAGTGCAAAATGTTACAGGCAAACACGTTATTACTTCGTTGAAATCTTAGTTCATAATGTAGAGGGAAAGCACACGACGAAAAGTTCCCCATGGATCGAAATGAGTCGCTCGTGATTTATTTTTTTTGCTTATTGGCGATCTGTTGCGTTTGGTTTAGGAGATGATTTCTTCTTGATCAATGCAACACTTCAAGTTTAGATTTAGTTTCTAGTGCAGGAGATGGCGTTAATGCTCCTTCCTAATTGCTTATACTCTCAGTTACCTGTACAAAATGTTGTGCTTTCAGATAATGTCCATAGATGATCTGGAAATACGTGTGTAAAGCTATATATTTACCGTCTCTCTGCTTTTGGTTTCTACAGGGTTTCATCAGTGTAGATGGGGCTATCATAACCTTTCTGTTGTTGAAGATGTGGTTGCGAACTACCAGAAAGCTAAAATCCCGCTCGATGTGATTTGGAACGACGACGATCACATGGACGGCAAGAAGGATTTCACCTTGCACCCTGTCAATTTTCCCCGTCCAAAGCTTCTGGCTTTCCTGGAGAAGATCCACAGCATGGGCATGAAGTACGTTGTCATTAATGATCCGGGAATCGGCATCAACTCCACCTACGGTGTATACCAAAGAGGTTTGGCCAATGATGTCTTCATCAAACATGACGGCGAGCCCTATATCGCTCAAGTTTGGCCAGGAGCTGTTAACTTCCCCGACTTTCTTAACCCAAAAACTGTAGAGTGGTGGGGTGATGAAATCCGACGCTTTCACGAGCTTGTCCCTATTGATGGCTTGTGGATCGACATGAATGAAGCTTCCAATTTCTGCTCGGGGAAGTGCAAGATCCCCAAGGACACGATATGCCCCAATGGGACTGGGCCGGGCTGGATCTGTTGCTTGGACTGCAAGAATATTACCGATACCAGATGGGACAATCCGCCTTACAAGATAAATGCTTCAGGATTGCAAGTACCACTAGGTTTTAAAACCATAGCTACAAGTGCTGTCCATTACAATGGTGTATTGGAGTATGATGCTCACAGTATATATGGCTTCTCACAATCAATTGCAACTCACAAAGGACTCGAAGGGCTTGAGGGAAAGAGACCCTTCATATTGTCGCGCTCAACTTTCGTGGGCTCGGGGAAGTATGTCGCTCACTGGACTGGAGATAACCAAGGCACTTGGGAGAATCTGAAGTATTCCATCTCCACTATGCTGAATTTTGGCATATTCGGAGTGCCGATGGTCGGTTCGGACATATGCGGCTTCTACCCTGCCCCAACTGAGGAGCTTTGCAACCGGTGGATCGAAGTCGGTGCCTTTTACCCATTCTCAAGGGACCATGCGAATTTCTATTCCCCGAGACAGGAGCTTTATCAATGGGAATCGGTAGCCGAATCTGCTAGGAATGCTCTTGGCATGAGATATAGGCTCCTACCTTACTTGTACACTCTCAGTTATGAAGCTCATGTGACAGGAGCCCCGATCACACGGCCTCTTTTCTTTTCATTCCCCAATTTTGTGGAGACTTACGGTTTGAGCACCCAGTTTTTGATCGGTAGTGGAGTCATGGTATCTCCCGTGCTTGAGCAGGGCAAGACAGAGGTCAAGGCGCTCTTTCCTCCTGGTACATGGTTCAGCTTGTTTGATATGACACAGGCCATATTGTCAAAAGAGGGGCAGTATGTCACCCTCGATACGCCATTGCACGCGGTGAATGTTCACGTGTATCAGAACATGATCCTCCCAATGCAGCAAGGTGGGACAATATCCAAGGAAGCGAGAAGAACGCCGTTTAGCCTCGTGGTGACTTTCCCAGCTGGAGCCCAGGAGGCGGAAGCGAAAGGCCAATTGTTTCTCGATGATGATGAGCTTCCAGAGATGAAACTAGGGGGTGGATCTTCCACATATGTCGATTTTTACGCGACTATTAGTGAGGGGAAGGTCAAGGTGTGGTCGGAAGTGCAGGAGGGCCAGTTCGCATTGCAGAATGGTTGGATCGTGCAGAAGCTGTCCGTGTTAGGATTGGACGGGATTGGGGCATCCAACCTTGAGATCGACGGCGACAGCACCACAGAGAATGCGGAAATGAGCGTCTCGCCACAGAACTTCTTGGTGCCGCTCTCTGGTGTTGAAGAAACGAAGAGCATGATGGTTGAGATCAGCGGGCTCAAGCTGCCTCTGGGGAAGAACTTTGCCATGTCATGGAAGATGGGAACGAAAGGTTAAGAGGATTTCAGAATAACCCTGAATTCGCAATCGATTAGTCTACTTTTACTTTGTTGTTGGTTGTTCATGGAAAGGAGATGAGTTCAAAGAGAGATTGCCCATCCTTTTCCGCTCGAGGAAAAAAAAGAAATGTGACCAAAGAGCGAGGTCTTGGCTTTTCCATTGTTTGCTTGAAATAAAAGTCGCACCGTTTTCAGGATGTATTCTGCTTCCAATTTCGCTCTCTGCTATCGCGTTTCAGATGGCTTAAGCTGATGATGATGTTGCTGAGTAGTGGATGCACATATGCTTGACAACTCTAGCTAGAGCAAGTGCACACCGATACCCTGCATACCTTTTCAACACCGTAATCGATTGATCCTACTACTGTGTGCCGCGCAACAAGCTTTCTTTTGCCAATAGTCCTCGAGTTGCTTTTCTTTCGCGGGCTGCGAGGTTTCGATGAACCGGCAAGGATCTGAGGATAATATCTGGGATGGGTTCATCCTCAAAGCGCCCCCAAAATGAGACTTGCCATCCATCAATTCTAGGCATTGAAACTAAATCAACGATCACCCGGGACCTCATTCTCCGCTGAAGACTCTATGGCTCGTGTTTCTCCAGCGCATGAACAGTGCAAGAGACATTGGCTAGGCTAGACTTCTCAATACACACGGGACCTCAATAAACACAAACATAGTGAAATCTTATAGTCTACGTAATACCTTTTCCCAATTTAATCATGGAAGAAATGGTTTGCAATAGGGGACCGATATAGCGCACATGGAAATAAGTTTACCAACTCTTGTTTGATTTGAAAACGAACGTGACTCGACAGTGCAATCTAGTAAGATATCAATCTTCAGAGTTCTAATTTGCCCCCAAAAACTGAACCTTATCTGCTTAATCTTTATAGTGCTGGAACAAGTCAGTCTACTCCTCTGATCACTCGGCCGAACTAAAAGAAACAAAGAATAGATTCTTCCCAGTTGTGTACCTTTCAATTTGACAATTTTTACCTTATAGTTTTCAATCCCACCGATAAAAAAAATGTACGGTGACAGCGTCAAGTCGTGCGTGCGACTAATGGAATCCCCACCAACGCCATCATCGCCCCTGCATCGACGAGCTTCCACAAATATCGTTCTTGATGACAGTTTCACCGACCGTCGTCATGGTCACTACTAGTTAGAATCAAACCACCTTGGCTCGAAAAACACACGTTCTTTTCATATCGAGCGCGCGAGTAGGTAATTTCCATGCCCCGAGAAAGATCTGCTAAGCATTGTTGCTCTTTTATCAGCGTAGGTGCTGCTACACGGTAGTTCCCGAAGCCGCTCAAACGTGTCCTAGATCGGTTGGTCGGCTATCATTATCTGGGAATTGACTAGGTTTAGTTAAATCACCGCAAGGTCCACCACCACAGGTTGGGCTCTTTCTTTCACGCACAAGGAATTTCTCCACGCAGACACGCGGAGGTTTGATTTGCGAACCATTCAGATCCACAAGAACCGCATAATTTCTCTCCTTTTCCCATCTCTCTCTCTCTCTCTTCTCTCTCTCTCTACGGAGAGACTCCGGAAGCAAACAAAGTGCAGAAGCGAATCCTTCTCGATCTCATCTGCGCTAATTCTCGGACAAAGAGATCGATGAGAAGTCAAATGAAAAGGCAGAGGGGAGAGGGTCCCAACCGGACTAAACTATAGGACTAACCCCCGCACCGTGCGGAGCCCCCAACTAGCCACTCACCAACCCATTAACTGCCCCTCCGCCAAATCTCAAATCATCATAACCCATGTTCATCCACTTTTTCGCTTCGGAACCAGACCTTGGTCGAAACGGATCCCGGGTTTGGACACGGGTCCGGATGCTCCCGGGACTCTTCCGGGTCGGCTTCGTTGTTTCGCGTGTAGATACTCTCGACTATTCCGTTAAACTCGAATGCTGTCGGTCCAAATTCGACACCATATTGGATCTTAGTTCACTCCCACAAGAGCCAAGATGATGCGAGAAACATGCCTGATAGCGTGTAATTATTGCACCATCATTCATAGGGCAGGACGACAGCATAAAATGTTCACCCTGCGAAACCTCAGGGTTGGGTGAGCGAGGGGGAAGGGCAAAGTGTAGGGTTCATCAACGAAAAACAACGCAGCGAAATATAGAACCCTAGACAGGATCCATGTGTATATTGAAATCGAGAGGGAATTTCGAAACGTACCTTTTGCAGATCGAAGATAAATCGACAATTGATTGTGTCTGGATTAGCGCCCCAAGTGTTGCGCCTCTACCGGTATCCACACACACGAACGGGATTCTTCAACGATCCACGTGCTAGCGAAAGATCTTGAAGTTTCTTTCTTGAACGCCTTTTGATTTTCGATACTCTTTCGAAAGAAAAACCTAGACAGAGAACGATTCTCTATCTATTTATATATTCTCATTATCCAGCGGAATTAAAAGAAGTGGGCCAGGCGATTTGGGCGATTCTCTATCTATTTATATATAGTCCCGAAAGAGCTGGGCTCTTGCAGCCCGCGCCGTGCTGGGCTCGATGCGCTGTCCACGGTACACTCCCTGCACGGTCCACCTCATCTGACGCAGCGCACTGCAAATTTCCGGAAAAAATTTTAGATACCGTAAACGAAACTTCCTATAGGGCGTAAAGGGTTTTACATGGGTCTCAGTGATGATGAGTCTGACTATCATCGTTTTTTTTTTTAAAGTAGATAGTTTAATTATTTTCTAAATTATAAGAATTTACTCCTTAAATATCTGTTATTTGTGTTAAGATTCGGCACACAGTCACAAAAAAAACAAAGAATACGAGCGAGAAAGAGAAAATGGCACACAATGTTTTATCCCTAATTCACCCTTAATAGCACATCGTAGCTCCCTATTACATCTCCTAATTATAAGAGAAAACAGTTATATATAACAATAGTTAGTTATGAATCCAAACTCAAACTGAAAAAGCCTTTTGACTTTACGGGGCTGTTGCCCCCTCCAACCCTCGTCGGGCCGGCCTCTCAAGTCCTCGCCCACTCACCGGAAAGCGGGATCCATGTGTCTTTGTGTCACGGGTAAATTTATTAAAATTGATCATAAACTCATTTCTTAACTCATGTATAAATAAATTGATCATAAATTGGTATAAGTATAATATAGATGTTAAATGGGTTTACAATTTATTTAAACTCAATTCATCTATCTTCCCCTCACTCACTCCGCACTCTCACCATATTTAATTAAATGTAGAAGTGTTTTAGCAATATAGGTCAAAGTCGGGTACAGGTCGGGTCGGGTCGGGTATGGATTCAGAAAATTATATTGCGCATAAATGGATTATAAACGAGTTAATTGATCGATTTGGGTCGGACCTTTTATGAACCGGCCTAAATCCAATCTGACTCACCCACTTTACAGATGTAATCGCTCGGAAATATGAACCACATCCGGATAAATTGCTAAAATTTATCCAAGATCTGCGATGGGCGATACTGTCAAAAAGGCCAAAACAAAAAATGTCACTGCCCCCAACCCAACGCCAACGGTGGTTGTCAGGCCGGCACTTTCGCTGCAATTGCCTAACCACCGCTGGTCTCCAACAGCGCCGATCCTCGAGTCGTTTCGCGCATCGTCCCCCCACTCCTCGTCATCATCGAGCGATCATCGACCCCCCAACGGGCGCCGTACACGTGTCGCCGAGGCGGGCCGCTCGTCGCCCCTCGCCCCCACTTCGAGTTCACAGAGGAGGCGGGGGGGCCCCACGTCCCCCCGCTCCCTCCCTCCTTTTGGACGCCAAGAGGACGGGAGGAGGGGGGGGGAGGTGGGCCCCACGCCGGCGTCATTGGCGGGAAACCGAAGCGATCTTTGGCGGTCCTCCTCCTCCGCTGCATACATCACGAGATTGCGTAACGAACTTGGCGTCTCATCCTTTTCCCATTTGGAATCGAACCGAGCATGGAACGAGTGGGGCTGCGCCTTTTTCCTTTTTTTTTTAGGATGGCTATGGCATGTATTTCTTCGGCAAAAAAAGGAGGAAAAAAAAAGGGGGCTTGTCTTAATCGTCCACGAATGCATGCGTAATTTCCTTAAAATCGATAGAAACTCATGTTTGCTTTTTGATTAATCGTATCGGATACGATCATTCACATTGAGCCGAGCGAGTTATTAGCTTCGTAGGCGCCCGTGTCGGGCTCGAACAGAAAATGGGGTCGAATTTTTGAGTATGCTACGTCTTCTAATTAGTGAAATCGAGTCGTTGTTCGAAAAACTGTAAAATGTTAGTAAAATGCTTCTTTGATTGCGCACAAGCCAGCAAGAGAATCTAGGCTTGATAGCTCGCCATCGTCAAATACGATTCGAATTAGTTTGGTCAAAAGAGCGGAGACAATAAAGACAAGCGCCGACGTGACCCGAAATGATCATGTGATCCATGCATGGCATCATGATGATTCATTCCATGTATGGATCGGATGGATGGATGGATGTGGACGTACGGACGAGGGACCATGTCACGGGCGTCACGTGATGCGCTTTAAATACTTGGGGGGGTGGGGGACAACATGGCATAATTCCCAAAAAAATCTCAAATTTATGATCAGGTGGTAAATTCGTCCCAAACCTTTTTTTATATTAAAAAAATAAACTTTAGATTCAATCTCAAAATTTATATTAAATTCTTTTTATCTCAAAACAAAATCCCAAACTTTAAGTCTACTTCAAAATCTGTCTTGAATTTTATTTTATATAAAAAATCACCAAAATTTAATTTATTTTTAAAAAAATATATTAGTGATCCAGTCTCAACTTGACGTGACACTTCTACATCGATAATAAATCCACATCAATAAAGTAATGAAGCTTTTTTTAGACAAAGAAAAGTTCTAAGCAAATTTGGATCGATCCTAAAATTAAGTTTTCTTTTGAATTAAAAAAAAAATTTTGGGATGGATTTATTATCGTCCCTAACTTTTATATCCTATAATGGTTTCATTTTGAAAATTTTTAACAATTTTTATTTGGTTTGATTTGTTATCAAAGTGGAAATGAGATGGCGATCCGTACCTATTGCCCAATTACTTTACTGATATGGATTTGTTATGACGTGAAAGTACCACGTCAAGTTAGGATTAGATCATAAGGTATATTTTTTAAAATAATTTGAAATTTGTTGATTTTTTTACATAAAATAAAATTCGGGATGAATTTGAGACTGAACATAAAGTTTGAAATTTTTTTCTGAAATAAAAAAAATTCGAGACAGATTTAAAACTTGACCTATCGGGGTTTATCAGTGAATTCATCCCAAAATATTTAAATCGGACAGGAATCCGTGAGAGGAGGCGTGGCCCGACAAGGTGGACTTTTCCCTTGTGCGAGAGCGCGAGTGGTTATGGTCGGGACGAGGCTGGCAGGGGAGGGGATCGAGTGTTGCGGACCGTCGGATCTCTGGATTTTGCCCATCCCCATGCAGACACGGTCACGTGCCCAATGCTTTTTGTCCTGACGGAGGAAAAACAAAAAGAAAAGCCCCATTTTTTCGTGTATTATAATGAAGGAATTAATGAATACGAAAGAATTAGGAAAAATGGTGAAGTAAATTATATAAGGCCAGCAACGAGTATTATAATGCGATAGGCGGTGGTATCTTTGGAACGAAGCGAGCGTCGATGGATGTCTACCGCAAGGCAAAATTATATGCCCCTCTCAATCCAACACAATTTAAAATAAAAAAATTCAACCCGATTTCTTTAGGGACATATTAAATGGTAATTTCCTTGAAATACCCTCCAAAAAAAAAAGAAGTACCCGATTCCGAACCGGCCACTCCACAGACGAGCTCCAACCTTCGGGTTTGGGTGGGGGCAATTTTGGCTCGAAATAATCGTTTCCTCTGGGAAAAATCGCCCTCGGCTATCGGCTGGGAATCGGCGCATGGCAATCACGTACACCTTGGGCGGTGGGTTTTCGCCGCCTATAGCGAGCCGGGGGTTAAGTGGCACGCGGCGATTTGCTTAGCGGGTGTTTCGAGAAAAATTTCTACTCCAACGAGGCTTGTGGAAAAAGGGCGTCCTGTAAAGCGTCTTTCACCATTTTTCCTTTTATGAAGAACAACTTTAGAACCTTGAATGATTGTTTCGGGAAAAAAAAAAAAACTTTGAATAAGCGGCAAAGGGCTTGTGTTTGGCTTTTGTGCTGGTCGATTCCGATCGATTAAAATTTAATTCGCTTTTGACTAATGGCCAAGCGAGTAGGTATGCATTTGTCGGGATCACAATCGTGCCATCTTTTCTCGAAGCGAGAGTAACGAGCTCGAGTGACGAAGGTTCTAAATTCTTGCATCAGGATAAGGCGTGACTTGATGGCTAAACGTGCTTAAAAGAAAACTTAAAATTTCAAGACTTTGATTAAATGCGTATGTTGATAAATAAAATTTATGCATTTTATTGCAATTGTCCATCTTTTACATGAATGCTATCCGTATCTTTTTATTTTTATTTTTAGATATAGAAGAAAAAGTTATAAGCCACAAGAACAAGTAAAAAGTAGTCGATAAGCGCAAAAGGATTGAGCTTAACTTGCCGGGGTGTTGCGTTGAATTTAATTGGAACTTTGCTCACTTTCACGACGAGGTTTATCATGGACCAAGAGAGTAATTTAAATACGGTGCAATTTGCTTCGTCGATATACCTCCGTGCTTAAATTTTTATTTTTATTTTATGATAAGAAAGCCTAGCCAGTGGGTGAACTTTGGATGCGATGTAAGACATGAGCTCAAATTTGTAATTGATAACCCAAACAAAAGAAATCAACACGTTGAGATATGGCAAATCCTATGTTCGCCATGCAAGTTGGCAACTGTGCATCGTTCCATCGGGCACCTTGTTTTGTGGATACACCAACAAACATTATCAATTTCTCCGTAGGATAAAACAAACTCGAAAGATACTTTGCCAATTTGAAGATTTTCTAATAAATTTTACAAGAGCTCTAGGGATTATATATCACGGTGTAACATCAAAATGAGATATGGAATCGCAATTCGAAAATAAGAAACGAATCTCTAACACTAAAAGGATGGCCATGAATATTTTAAAATAAAGGAGGCTTAGATAATTCATTCTCCAACTTTTCCATTCGGGCGCATCTTTGCTAATGGTAGACTAGGAGTAATAGAACTGTTCCCTCAATTGCTCTGAGTGCCTTGATCTAAACTCTAACTATGCCATAAGTCATGACTCTGTGTATACTCTACTTTTGACCGTACTACTACTTCTAGGTTATGTACGCGCACATGTACAATCAATCCGGACATGCTTTTAAGGTAATCATTGCCAGTGTTTTAGGTGATGTATAATAATAAAGTAAATCGAGTTTACAGATGACAATTAACTTTTCCATGCGACGAAGGCATGATTTCCCAATTTGATTTGTGGTTCTCGAATCCAATCGGTAATTATTATTCATCCGGTTAAGCTTCCAATACTTTGATTAAAAAAAGAAACCCCGAAAATTTGCTAAATACGGCAACTGATATCAAGTCGAGGGGCAATAACATTATTGACCTTCCTTAATAGGTAGATGCATTAGTATAGGAAAAATAAAGAAACAAATCGAACAATACCAAGAAAAGAAGAAGAAATAAATCGAAACTGCATATGCTAGCTTTGGAATTAAATTTGTGACGCCCCACCATCGCTATCGCCATTTTTTGGAATTCGGGAAAATGTGGAAAATATAATCAATCTCTCCCTTTTTTAGCCAGATAGCAAATAAATAATATCTCTGTTTTTTCTTTTTTTTGTCGAAATAATAATAATATCTTTGTCCGGTTGTGAAGATTTTAAATGATATCTATTTAGCCGGTAAAAAAAACAAAATTAGAAAGTGGTACACGTCACTAGTCACCCATGGGCAATATCCTTTTCGAGAGAGAGAGAGGGAGAGCACGAGCTTCAGTGGCACGACCGTAAATAGCGCGCAAGACTTTTCGTAGGGGCGGCAGCCGCAATAATGCCCCCTCGGCCAGTCGGGCCCGTCCCGAGCCGACCCGCGGCGATCCGCCTCCCTCGGATCTCATCGCGGGGCGCGTGCCGCCCCCACGCCGCACCGGAGGGGCTCTGCCCGACCGGACCGCGGCCGGTGGGACGGCCGGGGGGAGGGGCCCTTCGGCCGCATCTGGTCCGCACGCGCCCCCGCGCGCGCGCGCGTCGAGTGAATTCGGCATCCGCAATGCGCATGATGTCGTGCCGCCGGGGGCATGATAAGTCATGCGCATCTGGGGAAGGGGACGCGGGCTTACTTCTTGTCCCCATATGGCAATGAATTTCTACAGCTAGTAGTGAATTTTTCTTGCCAAATATGAAAAAAATATGCAAAAAGGGTCAATTAATTAACTGTCCCCGGCCACATATTCTATTTTCGAAAAAAAATATTTATATTATAAAAGGGCCTTATTTAATAACTTAATATGGCATTTTGACCGCCCGGCGAAAGTTGAAATTGAAGAAGGAGGACTTTTGGGAAGAGCGGCCGCAGCGACGATAGAGACGCGAGAGAAACAGAGACAGAGAGAGACACCTTCTCGGTGGGGAGGTATTAATTTATTAATTTTTACTTTTTCAGTGACGATTTCGAGGTTTATCTAGTTGATTATGTTTTTTTGTGCTTGCTGAGATTGTTTGTTATGGAGATTTGTGCTTTCTTCTTCTTTGAATTTTGGGTTGGCGACATTTTCTGGTAAAAAGGTGAAAAACAGAGGGAGAAAAGGGGCAAGGAGAAAAACAAAATCAAGGGCGGCCGGTTTTACTCTCTGTTCCGAGAGCCTATGTAGCCGGCCCTGGGAAGCCGATATGCACTCTTGAACCGATATCGTTTCCCGTCGAATTCGAAAGAGAAAATCTCGGCCGTAGATTCCTCATCTTCCGGGGGCCCTTCCTCTTGCCTCTTTTTTCTCCCTCTCCCCCCTTTTGCTATATATCTCAGTAGCTGCAGCTGCTACGATCTTCTTGATTTTTAGCCCCGTCTCTCTCTTTGCTTGCGGAACAGTGAGCCACTGAGGGAGAGAGAGAGAGAGAGAGAGAGAGGAGGAGCGGTGAGGCCGAGCGAAGAGGAGGATTTATGTTGGTGGGTTTTGGATTGGCAGTGATTGGGGCTCTGGGTCGCGTCCGTCTCGTCTACTCTTTCGCAATAATCGTCTTCTCTGGCATCTGCTCCTTGCTCTTCCGCGTCCGGTGCTCTCTGCTTCATGCTGAGGTCAAATCTGGGTTCTTCGTCTGCTTCGATGCGTTTGAGGCCAAAAAGGTCAGTGGGTTTGTGCCCCCCTCCCTTTTTTTTTTCTTCCTCGCATCGCTCTGTCGGGTGTTTTTCTGTGGATTTCGTGCTCAATCGCATCGAATCTGAAATTTATGTGTTGGGTTTTTGGTGGGGTTTTTGCAGGACTTGTTCTGGCGTCGAGTGCTTTGGGGGTTTTCACATAAAGCGATTTTCCAATCTCTTCCTGTTCTTGAGAGGGGGTCTCACCTGAAATCGTCTCTTGCTCTCGCACCGATTTGCCCACTTCTTGGCCCTTTTCAGTTCTTTATAATTTTCTCTTGAGGATATTCAAATTTGCGTTTGAGGGCATCGTTGAGGGGGGTTTTTGGTGAGGGTTTTGCGGTCACAGAAGAATGCCAGAGCCTCTGATTCAGCCTCTAGACCACAAGAGTCTCTTCAAGAAACCGAAGAAGATGAAGCCAAGGTTCAGCGCAGACTCCAAAATGGTGAGGAAGGTTCGGGTTTTCTGTAAAGATCCTGACGCGACGGACGATTCGTCAAGCGAAGACGAATCGAACTACCCGAAAGGTGATGCCAAGCTTTTCGTTCGAGAAATCAATCTCCCCATCTTCTCTTCCCACCGTGCCGGTGACCTTCAAACCGAGAGCTCTTGCCAGGACAGCAACAACGGCTTCAAAAACCCCGAAAAGAGGAAGAGGGTCTCGCCGACAGCCGCGGCGGGCATGAAGAGAAGGCCATCTAATTCGCCTTACAAGGGCGTCCGGCAGAGAAAGTGGGGGAGCTGGGCTGCCGAGATTCGTGACCCGTTTCACCGGGGCTCCCGGATTTGGCTTGGAACATACAAGACGCCCGAGGAAGCTGCGGAGGCCTACGAGAACAAGAGGCTTGAATTCGAGGCTCTGGCAGCAGCTGGTTCGGCTGCTAAGGTGGAAGACGCATCCTTCTCGCACTCGCACAACAGGCCATCCACTTCTGAGGACTCAGAGAGCGTCCTGTCGCACACTTCTCCGGCTTCGGTCCTCGATCTGGACACTTCCGCATCTAACTCGACCAAAGAAGCCATTGCTGATGCCAGTGAGGAGATCTTGGAGAAACCCTGCTTGGAACTCGTGGACGAGGAGCCATTGTTGTTGCTGGATGATGAAGCTGTCAAGGATCTTGACCTCGGGAAGGAGTTTGAATCGCTGTTCAACGAAGACTTCGGGGGTCTCATGGATGATTTCTTCGACTTTGATGATATACCCTTGTTCGGATTAGACGAGAACCAGTCGAGCGAGCTCCCGGATTTCGATTTTGAGCTCGAGAATGATGACTATGGCCATTGGATTGAGGAGCTACCACCCCTTAATATTGCATGCCCACAAGTTTTGCAGCTATAGAAGTATTACTGGTAGTATTAGTAGTAGTAGTATTGTCAATGAAGCATATTGTCTATTTTATTAGCGAGTACAGTCTCGAGAACTGGGAATTGAGTTCTCGAGAGAGTGGTTTTGTCATTGGGAGTTCAATTTATTCGTTTGTAACTAGAGAGATGGTCTGTGAGTAGGGATTGATTGAGTTGGGGGAGAATCCTTTTTGGGTTTTCTTGTGCTATTGGAGCCGTCCAAAAGGGGTTTATTCATTTTCTTCCCTCGAGAGTGTGTTCTGCAATGTCCTGAGATCTGAGAGAAGACGACTCAATCTCCTACTCACACACGTTCTGTTTTGCTCTCTATATTTATTGTCCGATCATGGGTAATTTGAGATGGAAAAACTTTTGTTTGGCTAATCATTTCGAGTGTTTGGTCTTTTAGTTTATTTTGCGTGATGCGATTCGGTTTTCAATGTTTCATGTCCTGGAACTGCGCTTGGTTTTTTCAAAACTTTTGAGACTGCTGCTGACCCTGGGGTTACTCTCTAACATGTATGGTTCCGAATATCAAATGATTCTTGGTAGAGACTGAAATACTTGAGTGGTTGTCTGAATCGAGATTGGCTTATGAAATTGGAGATCGTGTGCCTAAATTTCTTAATTTTGACGATTCATTTCATATATAGAGTATTCAGTTTCTTCTTGTTGCGAAAGTGGGCATTTAATTATTCGAGAGCAGGTGTTTCTGGGCTCGCGCTCTTCACGTGAGAGTGCTTCATGGGATTTCAACTATCATGTGAGAGGGAAGGACAAAGCACGTTTCCGGAGTCGGTGCCTGCTTGATGGTCGATGGTTTTTCTAATCGACCAAAGAGGAGTAGATAATGGGTCAATGGCGAGCGACAGCTGCTAGTTCATGTAGCTCGTACATAGCAAAAATCTGAGAAAACTGTACTCGCGTCCAACAATTTAGGGTCACCGCCATGAAGCTTTGCGAGCTGGTTAGGATATTATTGTCACAGGTGAGAAAAGTGGCGACCGGCTAATGCAAAATCCACATCGTATGATAACTGCTACAGACAGTGCGATGTTCATTCGTTCGTTCAGAATTACGAAATAGCTTACTGAGCATTTAATTGGTCCATCAAACACGAAAAATTCTTCCGAGAAAAACAGGCACACGCTACATTCAAGCTACCATCGACCACTTGCTTATCCTATGCGCTGTTTGTGTGGCCAGCGAGCGGTAAAAGCATGGGCAGAGGAGGAGCCACGAGACAGCTTGGTTTCTCTCTCTTGCATCCTCCTCCTCGAAGAGGGTGGGCAGATGTTCCGTACCGTGTCGTGGGGGTCCGGCCAGAATCCTCTTTTCGTCGATTCCTCGCGAGCATTTTCTCTTCCAATTTTCCACGTTAAGCCTATCCTATGACGAGGCGGGGAAAAGGAGGAGGGGTAGTCACCGGGGAGAGAGAGATGGGGGAGCAAGAAGAGTAGGTACGCCCTTTTGAGCTTAGCTGTCCTCCATTTCCAGCCCGAGAGAAACAACAACTACCGACCAATCATCGAAGCATCCGGCGGGAGGGGCCCCCAAGACCCCCCCCCATCCATTCCGTGGCCCCAGAATTCCCGCCCGACTCACTCATTATTAGAAGACGGAAATCTTGCGACCGAAGGCTGAGCGAGAAACCAAGGAAGACGACGGAGTGTCGGGGGGAGCGACTCGGCACGCCGTCGCTGCGCGCCTGCACGTGCCTCTCGTGCGGGCCGGGGGCTGCCGGGGTCTGCCCCACCCGTTGGAGTGCGGTCGAAGGGATAGGGATTGGGAGCGAGAGAGCTCTCTTGCGTCGTTCATCAATGGAGTCATCGGCCCCCACTACTCGATTGAAGATTTGTTCCTTTATGGTATTGGTGTCGTCCAATTAAGTTAAAACTATTCCTCGATTGATTGATTGATATTTCGCGGAGGGAAACGAAAGTTTGCCAGGTGCAAACGTGGAGAGATGTTGACGCTTGTAGTTGAGGTCTAGTCAGCTCGTGAATAGTCTAATTGCTCGTGGTCGTGGGAATAATGTTCTCCGCGCCAATGGAGTACATATTAATCCTATTTTGCACGGCAAAAGTCACCGGAGAATTTTGATCTATGTCATGCTCCGCCGTGCTTTTGAGGGATTGCTTGTAATTCTGTCTTTTCGATATGAGTGATCACGGTTATTTGTCGTTGGAATTTCGTCCCGCTGCTAGATAAACTCCTAACCGAGTATTACCTTGTAAATTACCCAGTATTGATCCAGATTGAGTCTCCAGGTTACTTATCTTTGTTCAACATGGTTGTTTGTGACCTATATCTATAATCTTGCGTCCCTATATGATAAGGATCTAGTTGCTGAATATGTGATTTACTAGTTTATCTGACAATATATATTTAAGATGAAGATGACCCGGTTAAACAATTCCTTAGAAATAATTGTAAGGTGTGATTGGTATAGATGATCATGCTGTCATGAGATATGTATAATTTCTAAAAAAATTCCTTACAAAAGATAGAAAGTGTCTTGTTCAAAAGCTCAAACGCCCTTTTCTTTCATTTTAAATAGCGAAAGAGCCCATGAACTGCCGCAAAGGGAAGAACAATAACACATCAGATAGAACTTTAGCCCTTGAAATAGAGTAATGGAAGTCACCAACTCTATCGCAAACGAATCAGCGGGCGAAATGCTTTTGTGGATATTAGATTTTAATAATCACGATCGAGGCGAAGTTACCAGAGGTGTAGGACCTTAGATCGAAGGAAGAGAGAGAGCGAGCGAGATTGATCCGTGAAGCGATTGATGGTGGGGCCGGCGTGGCCGCGACGAGTGGCATAGCTGATGGGGCGGCAAGGAAGGAGGCTTCATATCGTGTAATTGGATGCGATGTCAATGCTATCTACGTTTGAGGAAAAAGAGAATTTTTATCATATGTCTGTACGATAATTTATTCGGCCACGAGATACCTGAAGTTCCATGACCAATTTATCTTCCAAAACCGACAAACACATTCTCAAAAGTCAAAAAGTAATCGCCTTTTTCCCTAACGCCCGAATGCTCACCAAACAAGCAAAAGCATATGCACTTCTTCCCTCTCCATCCCCCAGAACCTAACAAGGCCTGATTCCGCAGCACTTCGATTCAAGGAGTAGCTTTCGATCGCGTTCGTGGCGACCCAGCATTCTAAATAACCCAGACATCGTCAAGTTCCAATGATGTTCGTGCTCGTTGGACAGAGAGAAGAGAAAAAGAGCTACAAAAGCTTCCTCTACATGCGCCACCTCCTGAGGTTGGCTCATTGCGGGTGCGAGCTTAGTGCTCACCCGGTTCAGGAACACTTTAAAATGCAGCTAGCGAGAGCCACTTCAAAAGCGCTCGCAGATCAACTTTGACTTCCTTGTTAGAATGAATCAAAAAAATGATATCAAACTTTTAAAATTAGATGACTTCAGATATACTAATATATGGGTAATGCTGACGGTAGATTAGAATTTTTGGCAGCATTTCTTTTTTTAAAGATCTGATGTATCCAATATACTCAACGCACGTTAGAATTTCGTCCTTCAACAGTACAAAAAGTCAACATGGAAAGTTAAGGTGAAAGGCCTCATCAAATGCACCCTGACTACCCACCCTTTGCGTGGGAGAAATAATATTAGTCAAACGGAAAATGATGAGACAACGGTGCCGTGACTTCGTATCGAAACGGTCAATTCTCTGCCTCTAGTTTCCCTAGAAAGCGGCTCGATCCGTTTAACTGGTCCCCTTGACGAAATTAGAATTGAAAACTCTCGTTTCGGAGGATGATGGATTGGTTTTCCCATATTATTTAAAGAAACAAATCTAACGATACCTAAATATTAAATGATTTACGAAGGGTTCAACACAAAAAAAACAGATTTAAGAACTCAAAAAAGTAGGGAAGTGTGTATCTCGCATGTCTTCGAAATTTAATCGATATTTCCAATGGCATTAAGGATATCCTTTGAGCTAATGAGAATATTCTTTTCTATATTTTCGATATTTAATTTGCTTTAGAATCATCCGTATCCTTTTGCCGTTTATTCTTTCTTCGTGTCCGAGGAATCTCACTTAGTGGAAATCTTTTTCATATTGAAGACTTACCGCACCGTTATGCTGGCTTTCCTCTTAAATTAACCATGAGAAAAGATACAGCATTGTAAATGGCTTCCCTTATTTAGAAAACAACTTCCATCATCATTCATGCTGATCAAGACAGTCTTAGTTTCGGAGAAATATATGATCTCTGCTCTGAAAACAGGATTGCCTTCACAGATATCCTGTGTCTTGGAAGCTCTTCACGAAGTCATCAAACATCTGCTGCACAGACTTTAATGGAGGAAGCCCCAGCTCCATTATCTTGCCACAGTCCACGCTATGTGGATTATTATCTCCCCTCTGGCTGCTGCACCTACAAATTTGGGAAAAGAAGAAAACTTGTGCAGGTTATGGTTTTGGATTCACGTAGTAGATACAGCTGAATGCAGTGAAAGACGCAACGCCTGGACGTGCTCGACTCGTGGTTGATTCGATTTGATAGCACGGGTTGGAATATTGAGTTCTCAGACGAGACACGTGGCGATAGTTAGGGAAGTAAAGCAAAGCGATTGCGGCCTTTGTTTTGATACTCACTTGTTCTCAAAGGGGTACTGTGGATACTTGGTCCTGAGCATCTCAATGATTTGAGACCAGTGAGCCACCGAGCTTGAACATATCAGCCTGCCCGAGGCTCTCTTATCCTCCATAGCCAAGACGTGCACGGCAACCACGTCGTGGACGTGCACGAACCCGACTGTCGTGTTGGGGTACTCGCCTCGTGAACCTGGCGAGAGCTCCTAGAGACTTAATTTTGCCTCCCCAATGAAAGAAAGAAAAGTACTTCTAACAATACAATTTGATCAGGTTTTAAAGTTATTCAAACAGGGTACTAATTAACAGGCAGTGCATCAGAATTGACGTATTCCAGCACAACATTTTGCGGCGCTGAACTAATGGATGTGGCAACTTGATGACATATTAATGCCGATATGAATTGCTTAACTGAGGCGGGACAATTTGCGAATCAGATCAGGGAAGTCCTGTGGTTGGTGGGACACTGGTGATGGTGAAACTAACCTTTCACAATGGCTAGTGTCAAAAGCAGTGTGCTCGTCGGTTGCGGAGTGAGCAATGGACCGACCACAAAAGCCGGATTCACCACCACAAGATCGATCCCATTTTGTTCTGCCAATTTCCATGCTTCCGTCTCTGCAATGGTTTTCGCGTATGCATACCAAAGCTGCACCAAGAGAAGCAACAACAGCGTCAGTACTCAGTAATGTAGAGTTTCTAATTAGAGAACCCGGTGCAGTCAGATCTCACGTTGTGGCGTGCACAGTACTCGGTATCGCTCCAGTGCGATTCATTAAGGGGTGAAACCTGCTGAACATCGACTCGGTATCTTATTGCAGAGCAGGAAGAGGTATGAACGACCCTCTTCACGCTACTCGCTCTCGAACAGGATTTGAGCACGTTCACCGTGCCCTTTATACATGGATCAATCAAATTTGCCTGAAATTGCACGCCAAGAATCATCCAAAGGAGTCGGAAAAACATGTTAAAGTTTGGCCAGTATTACAATGTGCATTTGGGTTCTAACGCAAAGTAGTCGTGCTTAAATTCGATCAGAGTACCAACGACACAACCACACTCCTCAAGGGTAGCTTAAATAGTCACACCTTATCTGTCATAAAAACACGTCACTTCGTTCTTCGGCACTGCACTATTCGATAAAAATCTTAACTACAGTCAGTCCACCAGAAATTAGAACCATTGGATTCAGTGGATCTCACGTATTCAACTGCTCAGATTACTTGGTCCACCATTACTAGGTGCATATTCAACTTGATTTTTGAAATCGACATGGCAGCACTGCCCTCGAGAATATTTTATATGACAATCTCTTCTTTCGCAATCTAATACTGAATGATGTTCAATCTTCTATACTCGCTCACTACGAGAACATCCTCAAATCACAATAATCAATATCTTATATTGCATCAGAATCAGGCACAGTTTACTTATTACTAAAGTAAACAGAAGCCGACCAGCGGTACCAAGATTTTACCTGGACGTTGTCATCATAAGGGACGATAACTGGGGAGGCGGTGTGGAAGACGCCATCAACGCCATAAACAGCCTCGTCGAAGCTTCCTTCCACCATCAGATCCGCTTTCATTATCCTCAGCCTCTCTTTCGCTCCCTTGAACTCCTTTAGATGCCCAACCTTCCCCTCATCGCCTGGTTGCCTCAAAACAAAGACAGAGCAACACAATAAAAAGTTTGCCTCCTCTTTTCTTTGTGAGAAAACAGTGAAAGAGACAAACTAGACTTGTTGATTTCCTTACCAGGGTCTCTGACCGTAGCTCGAACGGTGTGCCCATTCTCGAGCAGGGCCTTCACCAGATGCCCCGCGATGAACCCTGTTCCTCCGGTCACACAGTACTCCGGCATCTCTCTCTCTCTCTCTCTCTCTGAGAAACAATCACGGAGGCAGAAACAGAGCAAAATCAGGGGAACGTGTGGTTCGACTGCCCCTGTAGCTACAGCTTATGCATGGAATGGGTCACTCTGAGGTTGAGGCTTCGCCAAAGAATGCATCTCTCTATCGGAAGTTGAATGGGTTTCACTCTGCTTCACGTTTCATGGATCTACCAACAGCGGTTCACATCGTGCCTTCAGAAGCTGCATTAATCTATCAAAATATTTCTCGTTAGCAGGCTAAATTCCAATGAAACGATGTCAGAGTCCATATGCACTTGTCGAATGATTAACGCATGGGTTGGGAAAGGTTAGGTGCTTCACCGATTTCACGGGATACTTTCGAATAAAAAAATGAAGCGGGGAAAAGTAATCCGTTCTATTCCACCTTATAATCACTCTAAACAATGCCGCGATATTCTGAGATGGACTTTATAATTCCTCAGTAAGGCGATTAAAATATCATCGCATGTTTCATGGGGATTCAGTGATGAGTCTGATGACAACATCGAATTGGTGAGTGACACATGGGTTTAAAAAATCTAATCACATACACGGTTGGTCTAACATGAACCCGAGCCCATACAAAATTCCCAACTCCATGTGAATTTTCATATATTTCCCCGTCAAAATCTTGATTCTCTCTAGTGTGCAAGAGATGGTTAAGAAAAATTTTCGTTTATAATTAGCGAGTGGCTTTAATAAAAACTCTTATAGCTCTTTCGAGCGTATTTTTTTTTCCCGAGTGCTCGGCGGTCGATCATAACTGGTATTCTTAGTCTATTTGTCAATCTCAGAACCTTCTTTAAACATGTACTTCCTAATTATGATGCGATTGAGAGGATTCAAAAGAATTCACTTCTTGGACTTAGTCCTCTTTTGTTATCACAAGTATTATTTCTTTTCAAAAATTTAAAGGGACAATAAAGTGGTTGGTAGTTAACTTTTGCTCCACATTCAATGTTGTTTTTTGAATTTTATTAGTCCTCAAACTTTTCTCTTGGATCTAGGGCCGTGCCCAAGTAAGGTGCGCAGCCTTAAACCTAGAAGTGTCAAAATATGTTAAAGGCCAATTTTCTAACCTAGAAGTGTCAATATATATATATATATATATATATATATATATATTGGTCGATTTCTGACTTATATTCAGTGGGTTGAGTTTTAAACAAATTGATTATTGTGGGTCGAAAGTAGCGTAGCTATTAGCTATAGCCCAACTAAATATGGGTTCTTAATGGGTCTGAAGTTTAACCCACTTACAACCCGTCAAACTATACATTATACGAACCGGAGGTTGCATGATCGAGTTTCTTGTTTGACTTGTTTGCCAAAGCATCAAGTTGCCCTGGTCACGAGCAAGGCCCATGCAACTTGGAATTGAGCATTTGATGTCGTCTTTGAAAAATTCGAAAACATTGACTTTATATTTTGCAATTCTCAATTGTTCATTACAAAATACACTTGTAGGAAAACAAGATTCTTACTTTATTCATTTTTTGCTTTCTCCCGGGATAAAGAATTTAGAACAAAAGGTTGAGTGTTCGAATCCCGGGCGCCGCAGGTTGACTTAACCGGTGGCACGTGTGTGGTGGCTAGCACGTGTCGCCCCCAGGGTTTACTCCCCGGCTGTCGGCCATACGGGGGTTCCCTGGGTTATAAAAAAAAAAAGAATTTAGAACAAGATACCTTTGATACATCTAGTTGAATTTGGAAAATATCATTTATTTTGATCTAGAAAAAACAAAATGCCGTCAAAACTCCGAAACTTGATGAGAGAGCTCAGTACGCACTCATCTGCCACATCTATAACAATGAAAATGAATGTAATCGATAAATAGATTATTAAAATATAAACATATTTTGCGCTGCCTTTTAAGAGCTTAACCTTTAAGAGCAAATGATTGCGTACTTGATTTCAAACTAATACTGGAGGCAGATATCTCGAGTTCAATTCCTTGTGCCTTTTTCATTCGTTTATTAATCTTGTTTCACTGTACATAATCGTAATGGGTTTTCAAAAAAAATTTCTTAAGATTTTAGAGTACTCAATTGAGGAGGTTGGTGATGGTAGACATTGGTGGCGGGGAGGAGAGAGTTTTGTAGAGGGCTTTGAGGGTGGATAAGAGACAAGAATGAAGAGCAACACAAGACGATGATGACGGGGCGGCGACGAAGAAGAAGCACATGAGTTATGTTGTGTAGGGATGCATGTGGGTCAGGTTTGGGTTGAGTTTGTTATGGCCCATATAAAAGATTCCCAACCGAGTCGGCAAGCCTATCTACGGAGTCGTCCATTTTTCACGAGCCACAATTTAAGAAGAAAGATTGCTGAGTATGGGAGTTTGAATCGGGTTAAGTTTGGTTGCATTGCATGTAAATGTGTTAATTTGGGTTGGATCATTCTTGACCTAACCCAATCTACATATTTGACGGGCCTACTCAAACTTTATGACCCCGCAACCTCAACCTCTGATCTAAGGCCACGCCGGCCTCAAATCTGAGGTGCATCAGAACTGAGGTCAGGCACCACAAAACCAAGGTTTTTTTGTACCTCATATATGAGTACAGGATATAGCGAATCCGGGTTGCTTTGTTGTTCAACCGCAGTAAAGATGGGCGGTGGGCAGCCGAGTTTCATGCTGGCGTTCATGTCCGAGCTTGGCACGTGGGGCGGTTTGCGCGGTTGTGTACGGAGGATATGGAGGGAGGGGGTGAACGCAGACCTACATACAATAAGCAAAAAGGCTAATCATAGAAATTAAGGTAAAAGACCGCATCAAATGCCACCCTAAATTAGTGAATGCCCCCTGCGAAACGTCAAAGAAGTGAGCTTCCAAACATGTGGAAATGGCTTCCATTATTTGATCCGAGTTTCAGATTATTTTGGTATCTGCTCACAGAACAGGATTGCCATCACAGATAGCCTCTGTCTTGGAAGCTCTTAATGCAGTCATCAAACATCTGCTCCAGAGATTTTAATGGAGGAAGCCCGAGCTCCATTATCTTGCCACCGTCCATGCTGTGTGTGTTATTATCTCCGCTCTGGCTGCCGCACCTACAGTATCGGAATAAGAGAAATTCTGCAGGTCAATGTTATGGATTCGTGTAGAAGAAGATACAAGTAAACGCAGTCGAAGACACCACGCTTGAGCTTGCTTGACACGCGATTGATTAGATTTGATAGCGCGAGCGTGGACAATAATTTCTTGAAAGAGATGTGCTGATAGTAGCGAAGTTAAGCAAAGTAATTTGCTGCCTTTGTTGTTATACTCACTTGTTCTCAAAGGGGTATTGCGGATACTTGGCCCTGAGCATCTCAATGATTTGAGACCAGTGAGCCACTGAGTTTGAACATATCAGCCTGCCTGAGGCTCTCTTTTCCTCCATGGCCAAAATGTGCGTGGCAACCACGTCGTCGATGTGCACGAACCCGACCGTCATGTTGGGGTACTCGCCTTGTAAACCTGGTGAGTGTGCCTATAGACTTAGTTTTTCCTCGCAGATGAAAGAAACGTACTTTTAACGATATCTAGGTCCCCAAACCGAGCCAATTCAAGGAGAAATAGACTCTGCTCAGTGGTTCTAGTAAACCAGCATCATCATCCAGTTTGATCAGGTTTTAAGTTATTCAATCAGGTGTACTAATTAACGGGCAGTACAGCATAATTGATGTACTTCAGCACAACATTTTACGGCGCGGAACTAGTGGATGCGACAACTTGATCACTTATTAATGTTGATATGAATTGCTTAACTGACGGAGGACAATTCGGGAATCAGAAAAGGGAGGGAAGTCCCTGGTGGGTGTGACGCTGGGATGGTAAAACTAACCTTTCACAACGGCAAGTGTCAAAAGCAGTGTGCTCGTCGGCTGCGGAGCGAGCAATGGACCGACCACTAAAGATGGGTTCACCACCACTAGATCTATCCCATATTGTTCTGCCACTTTCCACGCTTCCTTCTCTGCAATGGTTTTCGCATATGCATACCAAAGCTGCACCAAGCGAATCAACAATAGTTTTTGCAGTACTCAGTATTGTAGAGTTTCTAATTAGAGAACACACTCCAATCGACCTCACATTGTGGCGTTTACAGTACTCAGTATCACTCCAGTGCGATTCGTCGAGGGGTGAAACCTGCTGAACGTCATCTTGGTATCTTATCGCGGAACAGGAAGAAGTGAGAACGACCCTCTTCACGCGACTCGCTCTTGAACAGGATTTGAGCACGTTCAAGGTGCCGTTTATACAAGGATCAATTAAATTTGCCTGAAATTGCACAGTGCACACCAAGAATCACCCGGAGGAGTCAGAATCATACACAGTTAGGCTATTACTAAGGCAAACAGAAGCTGACCAGTAATACAAAGATTTTACCTGGACGTTGTCATCATAAGGGACGAGAACAGGGGAGGCGGTGTGAAAGACGCCAACGACTCCATGAATGGCCGCGTCGAAGCTTCCTTCCACCGTCAGATCCGCTTTCATTATCCTCAGCCTCTCTTTCGCTCCCTTGAACTCCTTCAGAAACCCAACCTTGCCATCATCCCCTGTTTGCCCCAGGAAAAAACAGTTTTCAAAGCACAAATGAAAGATTTGCCTCTTTCTTCTTGGGAGTAAACAGTGAAAAAGACCAGCTAGACTGCTTGTTCTTTTCCTTACCAGGGTCTCTGACCGTAGTCCGAACAGTGTGTCCATTCTCCAGCAGGGACTTCACCAGATACGCAGCAATGAACCCTGTTCCTCCAGTCACGCAGTATTCTGGCATTTTCTCTCCCTCCCTTTCTCAGAGACGCGCGCACAGAGACAGAAAACAGAGCAAAAGGACGTGAATGTGTGATTCAACTGTCCCAGTAGCTACTGTCTATGTATGGAATGGGGTTACTCTGAGGCCGAGGCGTCACGAGAAATGCATTTCTCCTTCGTTTTCCTCTGCTTTGATTATTATTTCAATCGTTGAAGTTCCGCAAAGGCCACATGGTTCAAGGATTACCAAACGTGGTCCACTTCGCACCTTCAACGGTCGCATCGATTCACCAGAGTATTCATCGTTTGTTGGCTAATTCCAAAGGAAAGGCTGTCAGAGTCACGTGCACTTGCAAAGGAAATGTGGGCATTTGCTTTATGCAACAAAGTAGGGGTGTCAATGGATCGGATTGGGTCGGGCTTTCTTGATACCCGACCCGATCGATCCGAAACCTACAGTTTCATGCTTGACCCGCTCAGACTAAGGGTGTGCAAAAAAACCGGGACCTGCCCGGACCGCTCGGAACCGGACTGGAACCAGTGGTTCCCAAGGGAACCGGTTCGGTTCTCGGTTCCAATTTTTTGGAATCGGTACTATTTGGGCCAGTTCCCGGTTCCCAGTGTGGAACCGCCCACCAGCCCACTCGGACCGGACCGGTAATATAATAATATATTTTATTATTTTTTTAATTTTAATTAAAAATATGACCCAAAAAAATTTAAAAAAGTAGAAAATTTGTTATTATGTCTGAAGCTCTTGTGTAATTAAGATACTTTGGTCATTTTTCCCAATAATTAATGGATACCTACTTGATTTATGGATGATATGGTTAATATAATCAATCATAGTGTAGAAATTGTATGAAAAGTTATATTCTTTTCCTTTTGTTCAGTTGATTCGATATTGGTCCACAGATTTTTTTTTTATTTGTCTAGGAAAACTTGTTGAGATCGGTTCCATGAACCTGCCCAAGAACCGGATCGGACCGGCGGTCCGGTTCTCGGGCGGGTCTATGGAACCGACGGGTGGTTCTCGATTCTAATTTTTAGAACCGGTCTTGTAGCGGGCGGTCCACGGTTCCGGGGTAGGAACCGCTCACCCGGATCATGCACACCCCTAGCTCAGACCCATTTGAGATCCTGTTCACTGCACACCCCAAGGCCCGGGCCGGGCCGGGCCTGGTCGGGTCGGGCCGGGTTTCGATTTTTTTTTTCGTTACAACAATACCCATTAAATGCCCTCTCTCTCTCTCTGTCTCTCCTTAAGAAAGGCCTCTTCCAGCACCAAGATATGCATATTGGACCGGTGATCAAAAGGCCATAACTACACAAGGAGTTTGTTCAAGATCCTACATCATTCAACTGCATCGGAAATTGCAAAAAGACCAAACAAACGCCTCAATGCCTCCGAACTACCCTTATTACCTGCCTCAACACGGCATGGACAAACCCAGAACCGATTCCTATTCACACTTAGCCCCTTCCTCTTTCAGACACACTAGAATTCAAAGCATCCACCACCCAGAAAAAAAAAATAAAAACGAGAAAAAGGAAGAGAAACCCAGCGCGAAGCACCTCCTTACCTCCACCTGAAGAGAGCTAAACTTAGATAACGAAACGCACGCACCCACGCAGAGCAGTTGGTAGAGAGAACGCAAAAGCAAAAGCTGGGTTTAACATAACGGAGGCACCGTGTAGATGTTAGTCCTAATAGATGTTACTCTGCTCTCACCAAAAGATGTGAGGCCTCACCTTCCAGAGTGCAGAATCATCCTCGCAAAGCCAACTAGAGGCACCGTGTCCTCCAATATCTTATCCTCCCAATCAACCCACTTCTCCTCCTCCTCTTCCTGCACTTCCTCTTCACTATCTTCGCTTCCTCTGCCGCTCAAATCAGCCTTCTCCACTCCTCCGCATGCCTTGTCCTCCACCGAATCCCCAACCAAATCCTTCGCCGGCCAAACAATCGGCCTTCGCACGATATCTGAGCCTAGCGCCTCCCGGCTTCGGACTCTGCCGCCCCTGGATCGGGTCCTCAGCTTGAAGAAGAACCTTGAAGCTGTCGCGAAACAACAAAGGGAAGTGATCGGTTTTGTCACCGATCGGAGAGAGATCTAGGTTTTTTCTTCACACTTTGTGTAGTGCGCGCAGAGAGGGGAGAGAAAAGGGAAGAGAGACGGAGAGAGAGAGATGGGTCGCCCAGAGTGTCGATGGGTCGGCCCGACCCTACCCCAACCCTAATGATACCCTAAATTTTAGAGCCATGTTCGAAGAAGACTAAAGCCCGACCCTAAAATACTTCAAATTTTAGAACCGAGTCGGGCTGACGCGGTCTGAGCCGTGCCTGCGTGGGTTCTATTGACACCCCTATAACAAAGCATGCTTAGAAGAAGACTTCACTAGTAGACATCATGAGAGGAGCCTAGGCTTCTTTAGAGAATGGATCATGACCTCAATAGGATTCTGTAGGGTTGGACTTAGTGGGGGAAGCATTAGGTTGGGAAAAGTTAGGTGACCAACCAACTCCACATGATTCTTTCAGCAAAAATAAAAATAAAGCAGGAAAAAAGGGAATCGATTCCATTTCATCTGATAATCACTCCATTGATACCAACAATTAATTAGTTTGTCGATAGCAAAAATAAATTTAAAGTAGGAGATGTATAAAGTAGCAGAGACAAATGCATAAAGGCCGTCAAAAGATGACATAACCCATAAAAGGTTGATTTTTGGAAGCAGACAGGTGGTAACCATTGGAATATCCTGGCAGGAGATTTAAGAATTTGAAATTGAAAAGACAGGCATCGTAGAAGAGGTAAGCGCCACCAAAGTTTCTGTAGTGAAGGTCATCAATGAAAATTGTTATGGGGAGACTAGGTTGTCGACGAGAAAAGATGCATGCGGTTTTATGCACAGTTAGTGATGGTTTGATACGAAGGATAGGTATCAAGATAAAGAAATGATCGACGACAGTTATCTTATGGGAAATGATAGGTGTTAAGACAAAGAAAGGATCGATGATGGAAGGATTGACGACGGTTATCTCATGGGAAAGGACAAGTGTCAGGACGAAAAAAGGATCGATGACGGTTATCTCATGAGGAAGGACAGGTGTTAGGACGAAGAAGGAATCGATGACGGTTATCTCATGGGAAAGGATAGGTGTCTGAAACAAAGACGAGGCCAAATTAACGGTTAACGATGGGCATGAGGAAAATGAAGAAAAAAGATAAGATCGATGGTAGTTAAAGGATAGGTGTCATAAAATAAACGGCGAAAATGAGATCAATGGTAGTTATTGGATATGATCTGACCGAAGGCATGAGAAGGCGGTTATCATGCTCATAGTATAAATACTACCCGACATCCAGAAAAATCCCCCGCGAACACATAATCAAAATATTATCTTTTAATCATTTTTACTTTCCAATCCTGCACTTTCAATTTCCTTAGTTGTAGTCATTTACATTTCTAGCACAATAGTTCTCTAATATGGGATCGATAGAGTTCAGATGCCACCGGTAAATTGCTGGACGGATTTGTTTGAATTGTATATAAAGTTCGAAGTTCATATTGGTTGAATCTTATCACGGCCTGGAGCTGCATTGTTTTTTGGGAAAATACCACCAAAAACTCCAAACTATGCCACTTGTGACATATTTACCGTGAACCTTTTTTTTGTGACATGAAAAATTCCAAACTATGTCACTTGTGACAAATTTACCCTGAACTTTTTTTCATGACACGAGAAATCCCAAACTATACCACTTATGACATATTTACCCCACAATCTTTAACCCATTAGCATTTTAGTCTTTTTCCTTTTTTTTTTTTCCTTTCTTCTCTAACAGAGGGAAGCTGGCGAGGGCAATCCTTGTCGGCGGTGGGTTGGGCGAGGGCTGCCCTCGACGGATTTGGCGAAGGTCGCCCTAGCTAGATCCGACGAGGTCAGCCCTTGCTCGATGCTAGATCTAGTGAGGGCGACCCTTGCCTGATGTCGGTGAGGGTTGCCCACGCTTGGGTAGGGAGGGCAACCCTCGCCGGCGTCTGGCGAGGCTACCCTCACTTGCCCAGGCGAAGCGACTCTCGCCCCACGCCGACAAGGGTCACCCTCGCCAGATTCGGCGTGGGCGACCCTCGCCGGTGTCGGGCGAGAGCGACCCCTGCCGAATCTAGCGAGGCAGCCCTCGCCCCACCCACCGCCGGTGAGGATTGCCCTCGCCGGCTTCCCTCTATCGGAGGAGAAAGGAAAAAAAAAAAGGAAAAAAAAGTAGAAGGAAAAAGACAAAAATGCTCATGGATCAAAGTATTATGGGGTAAATGTATCACAAGTAACATAGTTCGGGGTTTTTTGTATCATAAAAGAAGTTCAGGGTAAATTTATCACAAGCGACATAATTTAAGATTTTTCGTGTCACAAAAAAAAGTTCAGGATAAATATGTTATAAGTGGCATAGTTTAAAATTTTTTGTGGCATTTTCCCTTGTTCTTTGTTCGTGCCTAGATATCTCCTGTCCGGAATTACCATAGAATCCAGTCTTCTCTTATTGAGAACCGAAGAATGATTTTTGATGGATTATATTTGGTCGCGAGAATTTTCCGGGCGAAACACACTCTAAATAAATGCTACGATTTCTGAGATAGACATGAAGTTCTCGATAAGGCAATTAAAGCGTCGTCTCACGTTTCACAACGCATTCTCGCTTGGATTAAGTGATCCGAATCCTCATATTGGTGGACGTCACGCGAGTTTAGAACATTTGATCCCTCGGATAGGTTGGTCCAGCATCAACCCAAGTCTTCTTTTATTTTTGGTGAGCGCTTAAGGGTGAATCATGATTTGTAATTTCAGTCTCTTTGCTAATCTCACGACCTTTTCTGTATATGCAATTTCTAATTATGATTCGCTTGGGAGAGTCCGAAAGAATTCACTTCTTGACTTTAGTCCTCTTTTCTTGTCACAAGCAATATTTGCCTTTGTAATCATGGTGTGGAAAAAAATCAAAGTGTGGAAATATGATTCTAATCTTCGGTAAAACTCTAAAAGCATCACGTTCGAGAATGTCGTTAAAATGTGGAATGTTTGCCGATGCTTACATGCTAATGTGCAAAATTTACTCGAAAAATGCCTTTGTTTAATGGGCCTGTACGTTTAGGATTAAGTAAAAGAATTTTTTTTAAGCTTCTTGCCAAAATTTTTAAAATTTTATTCAAATTTAAAAGAATTGCGCGTGAATTGACGTGCCAAAACTTATATATTGTGAAAGTTTCGTGTGTTTCGAGTTAAATAATCCAAAGTGTATCAGTTGCAATATTTAAATCAAGTAATAGGTAAAAAGCAAGAGCTCATTTCGCGCATGGCATTTTCGACCATAAAGACAATAACGCATTGTAAGTTCAGACCCAATTTACAATTTGTTCAATCAAAATCCTATGCTCTGTCCCATATGCCTACAAGGATTCATAAAAAGGATCAAGCAAGTCCTCATCCACAAATCCCATTTCGTTGTTTTAATACGGTGGATGTTGAAATTGAGGAAGAAATCAACCTTCGGAATAGAAGCTCTCATCTGTCTTTTCCTTATCTTTTGACCTACCAATTTCATGAACATTTTCATCATCTTTCCTCATGAAGGTCACCAAATCCATTCCATCACCTTTTTTTTTATTGGCATTCATTCCCCTACCCAATTGGTTCCTGATGAGTTTTGTTCTATCAATCGTTACAATTCTCATGTCGTGCCACGAGGCGAACACATAGGCAAAATGAAGTGCCACGTGGCGAGTACTCGAGCGAACATTCTCTTAGCTCCGTTCTCAACCATATGTTGAAAGATTTACTAAGATTAGGGGTTTTTTTTTTTTGCCTTGGCCATGGTAAGATTAAGGTGTTAAGAGACGCAATAATTGGCTCCTCCTCCTCCTCCTCTCGCGAAAAGCTTGGATTGGGCTCGTCGCTGACAGCCCTGAAGCTCGGGCCGGCTGAACTCATGGCCGAGCTCTTTCCCTCGCAATTTTGTTGCAATTTACGAACAATGAAATGAAACTTGGGCTCTTCCCTGATAGTCCTGAAACTTGGGCTGATCCTGGACGATCTCTTTCCCTCTCGCCATTTTCTTGACTTATAAACAGGAAGAACGAAACTCGGGCTCGTCGCTGATCTGTTAAGGTAATCGAAAAGAGTTCGACCCAAAAAATACGAACGAAGGAGCAGCTAGCTGGGCCGAATTCGGGTCGGTTCGGGTGCCACATTCCGTTGGCTTGCAAACATCATGGAGATAATTTGCATTAATAGGAGGAACGTCGAAAGGCAATAGTTCAAAAATGAGGATGATCTGCACGTATGCACAACTCGGTAACTGCTCCTGGTGGATTGGGTTGTCCCACCGGCACGCACGGGAGTCCTGCGTCTCTTAATTGTGAGAAGCACCGATAATAATTTATTTTACTCCAAGAGTGCTTCCAATAAAGTTTGAACTCATGATCACCAAAATGTAGTTCGTGATATTTCGTATTCTTTAGAGCAGATAAATTTCAAATATTTACTTTTTTCGGTTATATTGCCTTTTCCAGGTTGGCTGTTCGGGGCATCTTATTAGAACTTTTGCCTTTTACTTCTTGCTTTCCTCTAAACTTTTGGAAACAAACAAAATTCTGAGCTTAAAATATATAATTAATCGATTAATTAACGTCACACGTTGATATCCTTATGTTTTCAAAGATTTCGGGTGTTTGGTTAAATGAAAAATACAAGATTTGAGGAAAAAAAAGGTTGAAAATTTGAAAGTACAAATGACTTTTCTCTGGACGCTTTTATTCCCACTTATTTCACTTATCTATGCAAAGAACTTCTTTTAGGATGGCAGCCACGTTACGTTGTTATTGATTATGTCTTACCACTCAAGTCCAAAGTCCCATCATAGTCTTTCCACCTAAATGTGATAATGTAGGCCCTTGCATGCATAATGAAGTTGCCTTGAAGTAATTCCATAGAAGAACCTTGCTTTTCATCACAATCTCACGTAGTCTATGACTCAAACATGCAGAAATGGCAGGTAATAAACGCAATTCCACACAGTCGAAAGGTGCTTTTCTTTTATACTACAAAAACTCATTGTAATACAAACCTTTCCAGGTGTATGCTATTGCTCAAGTACTTGTTCATTTTCTTCGTCATTGAATTATGCTAGTCACGAGAAAGTCACTCACTTCAAGTAGGCTATCTTCTTATAAGCTATTTCAATTTGAAAAAGTTGTGGGCTTTGTGAACAAGTGTCTCTGTGATGTATTTAAGTTGATAGGAATTGAAGACTGTTGCGGAAGTCAAGCAATTAAACAATAAAATTTGACAGAATAAGAAAATAAATCGAACGCTAGATTTACGTGGTTTGGTCATAGTGACCTAGGTTCACAGAGAGAGCAAGAATGAATTTCACTATAGATTAAGCGATACAACGGAGATTACAACCACATTCGAGTCATTCAAACACTCTTCTAGGTCTTAATTAGACCCAATAATTTATGCAGTATTTAGCCTCATAATTCTTTACGAAATAATTTCTCAATCTTACGAAATAATTCACAAATCTTACACAAGATTTAATCCGCCAAAATCACTTACGCTCGCTCTTGGACGTAATTTACCGAAGAAAGACCCACAAAACTTGCCAAGCACTCGTTTCGGTGCTTCAAGTCTTCTCTGGAGATAGGGGCACGAAGACCGCACTCTGCACTCTTCAACTTCTGCCTGCCAAGGTACCGCAGTAGAATATATTATATGTGCCCAAGAGTTGACCGAGTCTGAATCAAAAGCCACGTTGGACTTTCTTGTTCGAGCCGTTTACTCCAACATCAATTAGGAAAGAATTTTTGTTTCCTCCAGCAAATATTTGACTCTTTTTTTTTATTTCTGCTTTCCACTCGGCAACAAAGGAGATAACAACCTTTCCTCCTTTGCTTTTCGTGGACCGGCAACATGTCCAATAGGCTTTCCTGATTAAGGGATCCATATTTACGAAAATATGACTTGAATATCCACATGCACTTTTAGAACAAAATCGTCCATAATCTCAAACTCGAGACATATTTTAACAAAGACAACACTTTCCAAAATACTTTGATAACAGAAGAACTACACATTTGAACAAAATCAAATGCTTTAAAGAATAATTTTATAATTTTCAAAGTACATTTGGTTAGACTTAAGAAGTGCTTTGGACAAACTCTTTAACATCCGGCAAAAGCTGTTGTGTTTTTCATTACTCCATTGAAGGGACAGGCTTATCGTATGTGGGGATGACATTCATCAATCGGAGGAGAAGGTGGTTGGGGAGATGGTTGTTGTTCCAACGCTCTTTACTTTATGTCGATCGAACTCAATCCTTTGCCATTACGTCAAGCCCGGTCTTATTGAATTGAATATTTTAAGATTGATTAGTTCGGTCAATAAATGGATTGTGAAGGCAAGTAATATACTTGATTCGCTGCGGTTCTTTTGATCTGTTTAGCTGATCAAAGGAAGAATTAGTAAACCACGAGATCAAGTGATTATCCACAAGCCCCGTGTTCTAATCATGTTGTTGACTTGATGCAAGTGCAATAAATACGTAGTTCGGTAGGAATAATTAGGAAGGAAGGGAAAGGATTCTAGAAATACGATCTAGTTTTGATAAAAGGAAAGAGACCGGGAGATTACGAGAGATAGTAGAGTCGATTTTATGTTCGTTTATAATCTCTCCAAATTCCTCCATATTTGGTGGGATTTAATTTTTTTATCTCATTTAGGCATATATTTTATATCTCTTTTTAAATACACAAAGCAATATAAATTTCATAATACTTTCTTTTCATTGTTTCCCTCACTAGCATCCAAACAACGTTAAAACCCAATCATTTCAAATGTTTCTTTTTTTTTTCTCATAACTATTTAAGTTCATTCTTTTCCTTCCTGATCGCCACTTGCGGTAAAGTGTACACATCCAATTTCCTAATAAGTTTGTTGGTAGGGTTGCCGAGGTTAGCTAACTTACTTCATACGATAATAACAATATAAATCGAAGCAAAATCGATAATTTAATCATAACTAAAGCTTAATTAACCTCATCATTCTAATTTATAAATATTTTGAGTCTAAGCTATTGGATGAACGAATGCATAACTCAATGGAGGAATCTCTAGTGCGACTCCCGAAGTAGGTGCAAGATGGTGTGCTCCTACAACTGCTAAAAAAATTAGGTTTTGATTAATATAATGACAATAATTATGGAGGGGTACCTTAGTATTCTCCGTAACTTATCCCTTGTTTGAATTTAGTAAACCCACTATATAAAGATAAAGTTTTTAAATTGCATTCTTATGGTCAGTAAACCCACCGAATTCACCGACGCCGGTGGTATTATCATTTGCAGATATAGATAGAGAGAAGGAGGCTAAACTTTGGCTACGTAATTAGGTTATGATTAAAATAGTGGTTCTTTATGTATTTCTTCTTATCCTATCTATCTTGTAACCTCTTCACGTCTATCTTGTTCGAGGCATTCGAACTTACTTTCCGTTCGTGATCAAATAAGCCATTTTTGTCCTCACGTATGATGTAAACCTTATTAAGAATGTGCCTAGGACAAGTTCCTCGATGTGCTCTCAAGTCTCAACTACATTTGTGTACACTAAACCTCAATTTTGACAAATCCTACCCAGATCGACCGCAATTGAATAAGGGGGAAAGCATAGTGGCTTGCACGCTTTTTCCGGACAAGAACTATTCACCTAACATCTCTTTTCCAGCAATATACAACTCATTTCGTGTTTGTCTCAATTTAAGCGAGATCTCCAGCCGTCATTGTCCTTTTTCATGGTACCTCTCCCTATATTTATGTAGTGAACCCGGAAGGACATGTTCTGGTAAGTCTCACTTTCATTCATTGATAACTTCTCGTGTATTCATCAACCCACTATATCTCTTGTGATTGAATGTGAATTTGCATTTTCCATCATGCATCGAGGTACCCCACCGTAGCGCGATGACTCGGTCCGAAAGTCGATTAGCAGCACGTTAGTTATCTTGTTCTCCTTCACCATCTTGATCCGGAAATTCGGAAGGCCAATGACAACGATAACTTATTACAAGGATTGTTTACTTTTCAGGTTAAATGCGGTTCTTCCGCAAAATATGGGTTGACTGAGACTGGGTCGGCAAGCATATGAAGAATGCGAGTGATGGATTTGAATAGCAAGACTTCTCATGATTGCCTCGACCCAAATCGGCAGGGACGGATCTAGAAATTTTTCTTAGCTGGAACAAAATTCGGTCTATGATTATTTTAGTAATTCATATAGTATTCTTAATCTTAAGCTTAAAACATATGATAAAGCTTCACATTTTTGTAGGTTTTTTTCCCTTTGACAGCTACATTTTTCATATCCCTAAAGTCTTAAATGAAAACATTATTATCCACTTTCATATTTCTGGAAATATTTAGTGGGGGGAAAAAGGTTAATTTGTTATTTAGCATTACTTGAAAATCATGAACTATGACAAAAATTGGTACCTTACCAGAGACCATGAAAAAAATGTGGATTTTAGGTTGCAAGGACAATCTACCGTATCTCATCAAAACGGTACCTGCACTTTTGTCGGGCTTTCCTTTAATAATAATTTGGGGCTCGTTAATTTGACTTTGACAGCAATCTAGCTTGATTAATTGCTTCAACAAATAGAGAAACAAAGAGTTGAAATAGGAGAAAATTAGCAATTCAGTCTTAAACTTTTCAACTTTATTAGTGTAATCTAGAACCTTTGCGTAAATTCGAATGTAATCATTGTTGCCATTTGATGTCGAAAAACACTAATGTGATAATCCACGTATGACGTCTGCTCAAGTAAAGTTATCAACTTTAATGTGCTATGCAGGATGGCAGGTGATGACTGGACTCTACATCAGTAGTTTTCGATGGTTGTTGGCCGGAAGACCTACATTGAAATTTCGAGTAAAAGTTTAGGATTACACTGGGTAAAATTGAAAATTTTAATACCGAAATAATATCCTTGCAAATAGGTTTAAGTTTGATTTGGTAATTGTCCCGTTGTACATGAACCTAAATTGTTTTTGTAATTATGTTTTCCATTATTTCAAATATTAAGCTCTAATGCATAAAGAACATTTAAATAAAATCAAATTTGTCCCAAATTTCAATATACCGCAGGGTTATGCTATTTCTAAAAATTCGGCGAGTCAAGTAATTTGGTGCTTTAATGAATAAGTACTCCGTCTCCAATTTTAATGGTGTCCACAGCAGCTTTGGTGTCAAATTTGTGCTCGTTCAATGTGTTTTTGTTAAAAGCTTTGGCGTCTCGCACTTACTAAAGGACTTGTTCTCACAGGTGTTAGATTTGAGCTTGTTCAATATTTTTATGTCGCCTTTGTACAGTGATGGTGTTGGGGACGTTGAACCTTAGCGCACATCGCCGAAAAGCAAAACCGTAACTATAAATGGAGATCTCGGCATGTGCTCATCATTGATGATGATATGTAATTCGGTGATCAGCCGTTGATCTTTTTGCTTGGATACAGTTGTAAATCTGTTCTTGAAGGACGAATTTGTGATTCTCTCTGTCAACCATCTGATATAATTTGATTTCTGGTTTTTGGTTTGTTTTGGTGTTTTACAGGCTTGCCTTGTTATGGGGACTTTTGAGATTTCCTATGGATCGTTTCATGTATCATTTTGGTAATGAATGAAAATCTCTTTTGACAAAAAAAAGGGAAAATACCACAAAAAATCTCAAATTATGTCACTTGTGATAAATTTACCCTAAACTTTTTTATAATACGAAAAACTCCAAACTATGTCACTTATGACAAATTGACCCTGAACTTTTTTTGTGACACGAAAAACCCCAAACTATGCCACCCGTGACACATTTACTCCACAATACTTTGACCCATGGGCATTTTCGTCTTTTTCCTTTTTCTTTTTTTTCTTTTTTTTTCTCTCTTCCCTCTACCGGCCATGGCGGAGGGAAGCCGGCGAGGGCTGCCTTCATTGGATCCGGCGAGGGCGATCCTCGTCGGCGTCGAGCGAGGTAGAAAAAAGAAAAAAAAAGAAAAAGGAAAAAGACGAAAATGCTCATGGGCCAAAGTATTATGGGGTAAATATGTCAAGGGTGGCATAATTTGGGGTTTTTCGTGTCACAAAAAAAAGTTCAGGGTCAATTTGTCACAAGTGGCATAGTTTGAGGTTTTTGATGGTATTTTCCCAAAAAAAAAATTAATTTGAAGAGTCAGCATAACGTGGGAGCATCGATCGGTTACATTTGTTGGCGGAAACGAGAATAAGTTGAGCCATAATCCTGTGAGAGAAAGTTCAGCTAATTGCATTCTAGTCTAATGCATAAAATAGTTTAAAAAACTTTTTTGTTGTACACGTACGTTCACATTGTTTCTAATCAAGTCGCCGAATTTTTAATTTGTCTATCTAATTCATCTACTTTCACAAATATCTAGTCAAGTCCTTTGGATACCAAATCCGGTCAAATCCAGCTATTATGGTTCATCGAGTGACACCATAGCGTGACGAAAATAAAATTTTTCCAACATGGACATCCATATTGGCAATATTTTTATCCACCGTCTCATGATGTAAATAAAATTTTTCCAACATGGACATCGGTATTGGCTATATTTTTATTCACCGTCAAACTTCATGCATCAGTTAAGTTGCTCCACCTATGCCCGCACGTTTTCATCTTGTTATACTTTGGTGTCATCCGACGGCCCACATCAGCTAAATTTGATCGGATTTGGTATAAAAGGAACTCGATTATAGAATTTAAGAAAGTAGTAGGACTTAATCAGACAAATATAAATTACACGAACTTGATTAAAAAAAGCAAGAAAATATATAGTAGAAAAGCTGAACTTTTCCGGAAAGATGCTACATTAGGAGACTCCTTCCAAACTCCAACATAAAAAAGTAAAAGGTTAATATCACGAAAAACTCTAAATTATGACAAATTTATTCCAAATTAATTTTTTAACCAAAAAAAACCTCAAGCTGGTACACTTGTAAAAAATTTAGCCACCGTTAAAGTGAATTAATACCACGATAAATCATATATTGGTAAATTTGTGACAAATAAAGAGGTAAAATCTTAAATTGGTATACTTGTCAATGGCATTCCAACTCAACAATTTGACTAAAAAATTTAACGGAAATTAACGGATAGGTAAATTTGTTACAGGTGTACCAGTTTAAGATTTTTTATTGTAAAAAAATTAATTTTTGCTAAATTTATTATAGGTGTATCGGTTTGGGGTTTTTTTTGCGGTATTGACCCCAAAGAAAAAGAGAGTTTTGACTTTCGAGGGCACAAAATAATACGACCTCTATTTTCTTCCAATAATGATTCATAACAAATAAAATCTTATTTATATATATAGAACAATACTAAAATCGATACTTGATCATGCTTTTATTTTTTTTACCGCTAACCTACGGGACAGACAGTCCGATAATTAATCAAGTTGGGATGACCTGTACATGACGTTTAATCTCCACGTGTTCTTGTCGCTATAATCGGGAGCTTACATTACTAAAAAAAAAGTACCATTTCTTTCTTTTCCTGGTTTTGGCTAGGGCTAGAAAAGGCAAAACATAAGCAAACCTCTGTGCTTTGGGCTGTTTTCTGGCTCTCATCGCCACGAGATACAAACGCAACCGCACCCACTAATTAGTTTGCGACCGCAACATTTGTCCCTCCTTAAGCTCCGTTTATTTGCGAAAAATGAATAATTTAAAAAATATTTTCCTAAAAATGATCGCTTGTATTGTCAATAAAAATAAATAAACGAAAAACATTTTCATCGTCAATGAAAATATTTACATATAAATTATTATCAATAATTAAAACATTTAACATTGGCTAATTATTTTAAACTATACAAACGATCGTTTTTAAAAAAATATTTTTTTAAATTATTTATTTTTCGCGAAATAATAGAGTTTAAATTCGAGCTAACTCTGAAGTGAATTCGATTGGCGAACTTGCGACCTCCCGGAGTCTAAATTCAAGCGGCCACTGAAGTGAATTCGATTGGCGACCTTGCCACCTCCCAACTAAGACTTTCGTATCTGACCAAAAAAGAAAAAAACCTAAGACTCGCGTCATATCATCGTTTCGTGGCGGCGGGGTCGGTCTTCCATGGTGTTCCGCTCATCTCACTTTCACCCGACTGCGTGCATATCGAGAAAGATCACGTCTTTGAATCCGTCATTGATTTTGAAAGGCTGAGCAAAATCAGAATTACAAGAGACTGTTTGACCTTGAGTCAATCATGTTTTTAAACGCCATTGACGAGTGGAAATTGTATCTTAGACGTCGATCGGAAGTGGTAACATGCAGAGAGTGAAGCTCTTATGGACGTAATGACATGACACCCTACATCGATTAGCTTCTTAATTTGCGATTTGCACGGACAACTTGGATTGTAACCTGGTAGATTTACAGGTAACTTGATGCGATCCACTTGTCGCAATGCTCATCTGTGCAAATCTATAATAACAAAGTTTATCTTAATTATTGCCTTTATAAGTGACGCATAGCATTCTAATTTGTAAAGAGTCAGGTCATTCTCCATGCAACGAGCCCTTTTTTTTTGCACTCCGCACACATTTTGTTTCCAACTAGAATTTATACTTGCCTCATTAATGCCACGATTTCGTGCTAGAAAAAAAATTGGAACATTAGTTTCAATGGGTTTTAATAATGCGGATAGTGATCATTTGAAAATTCTTAACATCATTTTGTAAATCTTCTTACTATGTACTTTCTTGAAGATTTTATTGTGAAACAATTATATGCAATGAAAAGAAAGATTGCTCCTCAGGGACTAGTGAAAGGATTTTAAGAAAGTTAGGAAAATTATAGACATTCTCATTCTTGTAGGGAGAGCAAAATGATGAAAGAGAATTTTGTAGGACGAAACCGGAGGTTTTGATGGAATATTCCCGAATTTCACATAGTTAGTCGCGACAGGGTAGATTTGTTTCAAGGTATTAGTTTATGAGTTTTTAAGGTGCATTGAAAAGTTTAGAATGACTTTATACAAGAGGACATAATTAAGGGCCTTTCCTCAGTGTCGTGTGACCTCGAAAAATACTAAATAAGACAAGTTAACATTTTTAGTCATTCAAATTAGACAAAGCTACGGAAAATACTTGATTGCCGGAACCGAACAAATTTTAGGATCTATTCATACCTTTTTTTAAGTTTCCATAACTCTATCATAGTTTCATAGTCAATTTTAGAACTTCTCAGGCACTTATTTCTTAACCCCGTCGTACTGTTAATGCATGTGACAGTTTACACTTGTTATATCAAGACTCGTCTATGATAATGATTTACTAAGTCACCGCATCATTCATTAGCAGTAGTCGAATAGTCAGAACAGATGTCCTACTGATGTAGAGTTCTCTGTTGGACCCCACAAGTGTGAATGTATGTCTCGTCTTGTTTGGTCATCAGTAGGTCTAGGGATTACATAAATACCGCTTGAAATACCAGAATCCTTAAGTACATGCCGGTTGATCCCAGATTCTCAACTTCCCAACCATTAACCCAACCGTCTATGCCATAATCGCACGAGGTAGATAAACAGATATACTTTCCAGGATCACGACTATCAATCTAACCAATCATATGTATCAAGAATGCTTTTTTTTTCTCGCTCTAAATCTGTTCGACGTAACCCGTAGAAGAAGAGAGACGGTCCATTTTTTCATGGTTTTGAAGCGGGCGACACTAGGATTCCACTGGAACCCGAGTGTTCCTTTGTTTAGTATTTTGCTGACTCGGACATAATGCAAAGAACACCTCGAAAACCCTAGGTTGCTCGACATATCATTGTTTCAGCCCAGTAAAATTTCTCATATGGGGTGCAAGACTAAAGTTTGAAGCTGCTCCTCATGTTGTGAAACATCAAATCCACAAAAAATCAACCTATTTATATTCCAGATGCACGTGCATGGAGACTCGACACGCCCCATGAACTGGTTAATTCCAGACCTCTAACCTGTGCAAATGGCCACAGCTCAGAGCAGTTTGCACGCAATTAGTGGGATTCGAATGGGCCAACTTTATTTTCTAAGCTCGAAATCCACAAGCACCCGAACTGAGAGATTAAAAATATAAGGCTATTTTAGCAATTGCATGTAGGTGTAACAGATTCATACTGAAGATACTATACCAGATGATGGGGGCATCCCGTGTGACATGTTTGGATTAATTAGCGGCCTACAGAACGGAAGGTTTTAGGGAGGACTTTATCTCGATTTTGTCTGCTCTGATTATGAGACCTGGGTTCACTCGCGTACGTAAGCTAGAGAACGAAACAAGGCAAGGACTTTCACATTCGCCAGTGGGACTTTATCATATACCGTTTGCATACGCCTTCGTTTCGTATAAGCATGAGTCCCATGTGAACAGGGTCTACGTCGGATACCAGATCGTAATGGAGTATGCGATGGGATCACGTAGTCTCTTACATTTTATGTTGTTTCGAGGTTTCCCCATTGGGTGTTTGCTTTAACCTAACATGGGATCTCGCCTTTGCTCGAGTTGATCACGGACTTTCGTGCCGTGCGAAAAAAACCCACACGAATTGATATAATTGTTCGTGAAACCTAGGAGGGACAATACATGTAACTCCGAGGCCCTCGTGTCGCGTTTTCTGCCTTTTGTCCTTCTGCCCTTTTTCCTTCATGGAACCGCTGGACGTGTGCAAGAGACAATCCCCAACGTGCGATGCGAAGTCATCAATCACATCTTTCCACCCCCAACGTGCGATGCGAAGACAATCCAACCCATCCGTCGAATGAAACTAACAGTTTCTTTCTTTCACCCCCTCGCAAAGTTTGGCTTCGTTAATGAAGCGCCCTCCCAGAAAGGGCTACGGCGCATTACTCCACTCAGAAGGACTATGCGAGATCGTTAGAGATGATCAGATTACCATACTAAAGTAAACAAGTTGCTCCGGGAGAGAGGGAGGGAGAGAGAGGGCCTTCCATAATTGGGTCAACCAACAAAGCTAAGGGAGGGCGGAAAGATGCTAAGGAGCACAAGTTACATGGACGGATACACCGAACAAATAGCTGAATTAGTTGGGGGTTTAGAAGATGCATCCAAATGTGGAATGGACGGGAGAGAGAGAGAGAGAGAGAGTTTATGAAATGAATGGATCGCCCGAAAGGTCATTATTAATTATTAAGTGGGGCGTTGAGTGAAGGGAGTACCCTCCGCATTTAATCCCCTCATCTGCCTCCCCCCATTCAATTGCCTCACCATCCCGCTCCTTGCCGCGCCTTTATATCTCTCTCCTCCCCCTAAATAACTCCCTCCATCACACTCACCTCGCCCCTTGTTCCACACCACACCACACCACACCACACCACGAGACAACACACAGAGTCATCAGTCTCTCTCTTTTGCCTCTCGGACACGATGGCTCGGACCCAGCAGGACTTCTCCAACTCGGTGAAGCTCAAGTACGTGAAGCTGGGGTACCAGTACCTGGTGAACCACATTATCCCCCTCACCCTCGTCCCCGTCATGGCGGCCATCCTGGTGAAGGTCCTCCGCCTCGGCCCCGACGAGATCCTCAGCCTCTGGCGCTCCCTCCACTTCGACCTCGTCCAGATCCTCTGCTCCGCCTTCCTCATCATCTTCGTCACCACCGTCTACTTCATGTCCAAGCCCCGCACCATCTTCCTCGTCGACTACGCCTGCTACAAGCCCCCCGTCACCTACCGCGTCCCCTTCTCCACCTTCATGGAGCACTCCCGCCTCAACCTCAAGGACAAGCCCAAGAGCGTCGAGTTCCAGATGCGCATCCTCGAGCGCTCCGGCCTCGGCGAGGAGACCTGCCTTCCCCCCGCCATCCACTACATCCCGCCCAGCCCCACCATGGAGGCCGCCCGCGGCGAGGCCGAGCTCGTCATCTTCTCCGCCATGGACGCCCTCTTCCAGAAGACCGGCCTTAAGCCCAAGGACATCGACATCCTCATCGTCAACTGCAGCCTATTCTCCCCGACGCCCTCCCTCTCCGCCATGGTCATCAACAAGTACAAGCTCCGCAGCAACATCAAGAGCTTCAACCTGTCCGGCATGGGTTGCAGCGCTGGCCTGATTTCCGTTGACCTTGCCCGTGACCTCCTCCAGGTCCACCCCTACTCCAACGCCGTCGTTGTGAGCACCGAGATCATCACCCCGAACTACTACCAAGGCAACGAGCGGGCCATGCTGCTGCCCAACTGCCTGTTCCGCATGGGCGGTGCCGCGATCCTGCTGTCCAACAGGCGGTCCAACCGGAGGAGGGCCAAGTACCGGCTGGTGCACGTGGTCAGGACGCACAAGGGGGCTGACGACAAGGCGTACCGGTGCGTGTTTGAGGAGGAGGACAAGGAGGGCAAAGTGGGGATATCGCTGTCCAAGGACCTGATGGCGATTGCAGGGGAGGCGCTCAAGTCCAACATCACGACAATCGGCCCGCTGGTGCTGCCGGCGTCGGAGCAGCTGCTCTTCCTGCTGACCCTCATCGGGCGCAAGATCTTCAACCCTAAGTGGAAGCCCTACATCCCGGACTTCAAGGAGGCGTTCGAGCACTTCTGCATCCATGCGGGCGGACGGGCGGTCATCGACGAGCTCCAGAAGAACCTGCAGCTGTCGTCGGAGCACGTGGAGGCCTCACGGATGACACTGCACCGTTTCGGCAACACGTCGTCGTCCTCGCTATGGTACGAGTTGGGGTACATCGAGACCAAGGGGCGGATGAGGAAGGGGGACAGAGTTTGGCAGATCGCGTTCGGGAGCGGCTTCAAGTGCAACAGCGCCGTGTGGAAGTGCAACCGGACCATCAAGATCCCCAGCGACGGGCCGTGGGCCGATTGCATCGACCGTTATCCGGTCCACATCCCTGAAGTGGTCAAGCTCTGAGTGGCCAAGAGGGATGAATGAAGAAGAAGGACAAGAAGAATTATATCATCGAGCGATCAAGCAAAAAAGGGTTTGATTGGTAGATTGGGATTTTATAAAATGGCGCTCTCTCTCACTCTCTCTCTCTGGGTTTCTTTTCTTTTCTTTTGGCCTTTCCTGTCTTTGATTTCAGTTATTTGATAAATCAGAGTGGATTTACATTTACTCCTTCCTCCCTTGATCTTTCACTCTCAGTCATCAGTCTCTCTCTCTCTCTCTCTCTCTCTCTCTCCCCCCATACACGAGCATCATCAACATCATCTTTGTATTCTCATCCCACCTTCCATCTCTCTCTGTCTCTCCCCGTCTCTCACAGCGAGAGCGTTTGTCTTCTTGGGGTCGTCGACAGTGAATTCTCTCTGCTGTTATAAATTTGCGTTGATACTCTCTCGATATGTCCTCCTCCTTTTCTTTACTGTGTATTGAATTGAATTTCTACTGCCCATTGTAACGCCAAGAGCATACATGAAATTTAGACTCGGGAAACAAGTGTTTATTATTACCTAATGTGAGAAAAGGAGACGATATGGTTCATGGAACTTTCATTTATGTTGTGTAATTTTCTCCAAGTTGCACTCTAGAAAATAAACTTTACGATTACATAAGTTGGTCCATCCCTTGAATATGTCTTGGTACTACTAACCTGTTGCTATAGTAGTAAACGTGCTTATCAGTAGAAATAATTTAGTGGCAAGTTTTTATATATTTTAGTGCAAATTAGTTTTTTACTGAATTTTTTTGGCTCTCAGCCAGGAGTTATATAGCTGAAATTAGATTACGCATGTCCTGATTGGAGTAATGTACTTATAGTATATCAATGAACAAACAACATTGTGATGGCGAATAAAGAAGTCGACAAACAAGACATCCTCGAAGTTCCGAGGAATCAACTTCGATATGGGAAAAAAGTAATACGGGAAATCCCTTTACTCTCACGAACTTCTTGGATAGGTCATCCGTCATTCTATACTAGATCTTGCCCATCACATTGATTGAAGATGCTTGCTTCATCATCCTTGAAGTTCAAAATCTGGAGCACTTCAAAAGTTATGAGCATGGTTTCTAGATTCATGCCTGTCTTGATTTAAATCGTGTAGCATTTTCCTAATAAGTAGACGATGATTTGGCGGAGGATGTAAATAAAGGAAGTGATTATAAAATGAGGCAAGTGCAAGTTCACTACTAATTCGAGTTCAAAATGCTAAGGCCGTTTAGAATTTAAAATATTGTGACAAGAATCCGGAGGTTATATGCCAGATTTCGTGCTTGAAATGGACGGATCTTATCGTTAATTGTTTGAAAGGGAAAAATTATGCAAATTGCCCTCTATTTAGTAACCATCATCATTTTGCTCTTTTTGCCTTTTTCTTGTGCCAATCTTATATAATATGAGAAATGATTGGGTGACAGTTTTTAATCTACTTTGAGAATAAAAGTCTCTTTTTGATGACAAAAATCACAAATAACAAATAATTATAAATTGTTATGGGATTCACTACTTCAAGATTTTGTGACTTACAGCATGATGTTACTCTCATAGTAATCCAAAGACTATTATGTTAACAAAGCCCAACTCAACATACTACACCAACCCTCATTTGAACCATTACCATTGTTTCAAGTGGAAGTCTCAGTTACATTACCCATCCAGTCTCCTATTAATGAATCACTTGAAGTATTGAAAATTATCCTAAAAGTCATAAATCTATTGTATTAATGCAAATTTAGTTCTAAATTTTTCAATTTGACTATTTTCCAATGTAAACCATCCAACTGGCAACTAACGTGGATGATCTTAAGTGAAACAACGTCATTTTGCAATTTTTTTTTATTTTCTGAAATTCTTCTTTCTTTTTTTTTTTCCTTTTCCCTCACTATCCGTCTTACTCAGAAAAAGCCATCGAGGGCACCCCTACTTAGGCAAGGGCGTCGTGGCCGTCTCCTCTCTTCCCTGCATCTTCAGCGACTCACTCCACCACCACCTCCTTGTCCTTCAACTGAGACCCTAGTCTTCGAGCTCGCTCCAACTTTTCACGGCTCTCAGAGCTCATACAACTTCAGCGGACAACGGCCGCGATTCTCTTGAAAATAGCGAATCAGTCTCTACGCCTGTGAGCAATTACACCAACGTCAAGCTACAGGAGATGATCAATGTTGTGAAGTTTGGCAAACTCAGACCCGACGCTTGGATCTCCCTCGAATACAAGGTGTCCATAGAGCTCCCGTCTAGTCGAGCATTCGCTTTGGCTTAGTCTCTGTCAATGGGCGCATTGTTGATGGAGTCTCGAATAATGTCAGAGTTGGAGATATGCTTGATTGCATGACCTTGAAACTACAACCTCGGAGAGTGGAGCTTGTAGGCCCTCGCCTATATCTGGGCAAGGGCGTCCTCGCTTGTGGTCGATCGCTGAGTCCCTAGCCATCGCCGAGGCCTCGGTAACTCCGCCGGCCCTTTCCAGGGAATATGAAAAGTGAGAGAAAATGAAAATAAAACAATAGAAATTAAAGATTAGTAGAAACAACATCATTTTGAGTAGGATCAGATGCATCAAATCACCGGTTATACCACGGAAGACAGCCGGCATTGATTAGATCACCATGTCAGCAATTTCTGATTTAAATCGGCCTTATGGATTACATTAGAAAATCGTCAAAAGATTTAGGACTACATTGACCAAATTGGAAAGTTCAATATTGATTTAGCGGCTATATAATAAGTTTATGACTTTTCAAACAGTTTCTCACTTCAAGTGAAAAATTCCGTTGACTTGTGTATTTCAAATCCAATGAAGTGAACCTATATTATTCGTGGTTCCATCTCTTGTATAAATATTCACGTTGGGGGTTCAATAGTGATGGGGTGCAATTGCATTCACTGCCTCGAGTTATCCTTTTCTCAGATCCACTGCCCCAACCCTTGCATATGAAATGTGGCACCTTCGTAGACACCCGTATACGTGGATGGTCCATTCCCAGTTGTCCAAAGTGTAGCTGATCCATTTATTGGCCAAGCTCCTCCAGTTGGCTGTGAGATGGTATGTGCTCACTTTTCTGATTGACCATTTATTGCTGGTTTGGGATTCACACATTCCTCCTCCTCCTCCTCCTCCTCCTCCTTTTTTAGGGTCGTCTTCTTGAATTTGGTATCGTCTTATAACCCTATGGGTTGCGGATTAATACGAAATCGCCATGGTAGTGTTATTTATTGCAACTACACTTTCATGAAAATGGACTGTCTGAGCACATTAGGTTTATAGACTAGAACCGTCCGCCATCGGAAAGTAATTATTAGAGGACCATCTAAAGGGGGAAATGGCATTTTTTGTGCCTGACCTTGCAATCCCTTTTCAATACGGTCCTTCAATTAATAACTTCCGCAGTCGAGTTCTTCAATCTGTGGAATTTTTTCATTCAAGTGTCTTGGTCTCTAGTTTCAGAAAATCGCAGCCGATGTATCTATAGATGCCAACTAATAGTTCGATGTTAAAAATAGGTATCATACTCATAATGGACAATCATTTATGCTGACCAAAATAGGAGGAACAATAATTGAAGATATAGTTAAGCATATATTCAATCAACTTACAACAATATATTTCATCTTTTTGGGTTTAATCAAATTGAAAAAAGGTACTAGTTTTAATTGCATAAAATATTGATGTAATCAATTGTATGTATTTTATGTGCTGGAATAAGTTAGAATATCCATTAGTCTATATATAGGCTTTATTGGATAACTATTTAAGTGGAATATCAATCAAATATATACACAATCAAAGGGAGAAATGAAGAATCTCGTAGGTATACGCACCATCACCAGAGGTATAGAAAATCAAAATAAAGATCTTAAATATCTCTAGGAAACCCTAGATATCTCTAACATGCCCATCAACTCAATGACTAATTCAACTTAAGTTTGGATAAAAATCCTGAAAAACGCCTAGGTAGATCACCAAAAAAAGGTTTATAACTAAATTGACACTATATCAAAAGGTTTAGGACTAAATTTGCACAAAAAAATGTTTATAACTAAATTGACACAAATTCAATATGTTTAAGACTTTTCCTGACACTTTTCTCGTAAATATGTGGTATTTTGAAGGTTATGCATTTGGTTTTATTTTCAAGTTCTTTTCTAGTGTATGACCTTTCCAGCTTATTCTAATTGGGTTTTTATAATGAGTGCCTTTCAAGGCATTCGTCAAGTACCCATTTTTTCGACCAAAAGAAAAAGTACCCATTTAAAAAGAATTGTAATTTGTATTGCGTTATTTTCCTCTTATTTTATGCAAATAATGCATTGAAAACGAAAGCATTTTTTTTTATGAATATATTTAACAAATGCCCCGGGGAGCACTTGAATAAGACCCGTTTAAGACCCGTTCTAAGCATGTAAGTTTAGCGCGAGAGCGGCTCGGTAATTTCCAGAGTAGGATTCCCAATGGATGCGTACATCTCCATCGACTCAAGACGAAAATGAATCTATTTAACCAAGGTTGAGGACCACAATGGACTACTTAAAACTTCAAATTAAGACAGTACCGCTGTACCAAGTATAGCTTAAAAGAACTAAACAGTATCCCCAAAAGAAACCATGTTTAGCGTAAAGAAACTTGAACTGTTTGGCCTGGAACATATTCTCGTTTAGTTGTTGGTTGGTTGGAACGACGGCTAAAGTTCAAACATCTACCGCAACTTCCAACCAGTGAGCTAGTCAAAACCCTGACACCCGCAGGAAAATAACTCACGATTTTTAGCTGCATTTGGCGTTGACTTTGAACCACATTAGGAAGCAACTAGCTGCTGTAAGTCAGCATGTGGTCAAGTAACGGATCCTTCGCGATTCCAACTGGAGTATGAACGATCTCGTACGTGTCTTTTAGTAGTAGTTAATGATGACATGAGAGATAATAATAACGAAGCTCCAAGACCCCCCCGGGTCAGAATTGTTAAGATTTTATGCATATTAAAGATGTTGGCCCAAAACTTGACTGCATTTTGCAGGCACACAGAGAGAGAGAGAGAGAGAGAGAGAGAGAGAGAGAGAGAGAGAGTGTTCAGGCAAGGGGGGCCATTTGGGCTTTCGAGCTTAGCTGGTGCTTGGTCTGAAACAAAAACGACATGGTCGCAAAGATCCTCGTCAATGATTCGTGGTGTTCGAAGTTAATAGGTTATTTATTGCTTTTGCAGTGATTACCATAGGACTCATCAAAACCCTGTCTGACATTTTTTTTTTTTGGTTTTTGCCATTGCGGAGCCAGGTGGATCGCCTGTCCTCGTATTTAATTCTGAAACGATGAATGAATATGGATGAATAAGGAGTTTCCATTGGCATCGGTTTCGCTATTAATGTCATCTATTATAAACCAAGCATCGGTAGAGTTCAACAAAAACAGTGACAATGGGTGTATGTTTGAAAATGGAGCAACAACCATTTTAAAAAAGAATCTTGTAACGAGTGCTCTCGAGACATTAATTAAGCAAAAAGTAAGGAAATATTCAGTCCTTCGAAATGTTGATTATGCACGTCACGAATATAATAAGCACATTAGAAATCAGCAGTTTATATCAAAATGGATGGTCCATGTGCCACTTGGAGTTACAAAAAATATTTACTTTGGGAATGCCTAAAAAATTTTCATGACTAGCAAGAATGACCGATACTTAATGTACTAAGCAATCTTGTCAAAAAACTTACTAATGACGCAGAATTGCACTTTTGGATAGTTTCGTTTGATGAATGGATCTTAACAATTTCAACATACAATCGAAACTCGCCATAAATTATAGTAAATGAGTGCTCAATATTTGTTCTGCACATCTCGTGAGCAACATTGGGCACACCCATTGAAGCCATACTGGATGCTGGTGTATGAACAGGGTAATTTACTCACATTTACAAGATAGGGTGAGTCAAAATTGGATAACCCCTGTTATAAAGGAAAAAAATGATGCGAGACTTTATCTACACATTCTAGACTTTTAAGGAGTTTAAGCTGATCAATGAAGGGACAAATTTAATGTTAAAATTGTTCTAACCCTAGTACGCCGCTCCTCACTCACGAGCTAGCGTGTTTTTCCCAAAATCAAAGCGTGAAATTGATCATCAAGGGGAGGTGCCTGTTTGGAGTCTGAGTTTTGAATCCAAAACCTTGTGCTATAATACCGTACTACACGTTTATGCGCATGTTGAGTTATCATTATGCTTACTGTAATGTGAACTCTGTAACCTAACATAAGTTTTAGTTGTAATTATTTGTTCAATTCTATTGCTCATAAAAGTAATTAGGAAGGCCTTGAGGACAATATTTAAGTTCTTATGTGTGCGTATGGGGCGAGAGAAGATGGACCTATAGAGTCAATTTCTAAGACAAAATACTTAGGAAAGGATCATTATCAGGTTTAAAAGGCCCAAAAGTTCAAATTGAGGCCTAACAAGTATAAAGCCCACTAGACAAATTGTCTATAACACGTGTTCAGAAGCTTTTTTGTTTATTATTTTATTTTGGGCCCAATTTGTCAAAGCTATTTGCACATCCGATTTGCGATCTACTTCACATTTGCATCGAGATTGCAATGAGGATCCATGCTCATCTTTAATTTTTCGATGACTTTTACCTTTCCCTCCGGACGTTTGGAATTTGCCTTACAAATATGAATCTGTGGATTTATAAATAATATTTCAAAAACTTTTTACTTCTCTAGTTTTTTTATTCTCCCATATTACTCGAGAAGTTTTTTCTTGTTCACTTTATTAACGGATTCACTTTATTAGCTTGATAACGAGAACAAAAAGGTGTTGGACTCATGTGTATGAGTTGTAAGAATTTTCTAATGTGAGCTTCATTAATTGAAATTAACTAAATTAGTTTGGTTTAATAAAGGTAAGATATATGGATTCTTAATCAGTCTAATATGGGGCTGGCTAGTGTGGGCCGAGTATGGCCCGGCTCGTAATGAGAGGGCCCGTGATCGAAGACTTTATAAATAGCGCTCAAGTCCCTTCCCTAACTTGATAGTACACAATTTAACTCATATACGGATTTAGAGAGAACTTTCTTCTCGTGAATGGCAATCTCATTAGGCCAGTGTTCTAACGAAGGGCATAGGAGGTAAGATCTTGAGTTCGTGTTCAGAAACCGTCGCAAATTCCGCGTCATGTTCTATGGATTCCAAACCAGGTACGCGAATCAACAATTTCTCCATTATCGTGTTTTGGTTTCTGATTGTGGTGATCCTAGGAGTGCCATTTTTCATGGCCAACATGTGGTATCAGAGCCTGCCATAGATTAGAACTGAAACATGCGGATTAGGACCGTTTTCGTTTTGTCCGAGAGGTTTTTGCCCAGTTTCGAAATTTTTTATTGGATGAAAATTAAATTTTATTACATATTTGGAATCTACTCGTCGAGACGAGAAGAATGGTGGGCGGTACGTCGCCGGAGGACACCGTACGCGCCGTCACGTGCCTATAGGCGCCTAGGCGCAGCGGCGCGTGACGGCCACGCGCGGCCATACCGAACCGGCACGTTATTTCGTTGGTAACCGCAGGCTAACGTTAGCATGACATCAGCGAGGGCATGGATCCAGCTGACTCGGATCCTGACCCAACCCGATAGTTGATTCGACCCGGATCCTGATCCGACCCGAGCTTCGACCCGACTCGACCGTTGACCCAACCGATCAACCGGTCGGACAGGTTGTTCAGACCGGTTTGACCGGCTGAGCACGTGCGAATGCGCCGCGCCTTCCGACGGCGAGTGTAGGCGCGTCCGACGTCCGTTTTGGACGTTCTTAGTACCGACGCGCTCATATTGAGATGCTCTACATTGTAGTGTATTGATTTTACATGTTTGAAGCTTATACATATGTGAAAATACATATAGAACCCTATATACACGTATTTTTAGGGTATTTTTGCGTATTTACTTGTATTTCTCTATGGTTTCAGAAATACATATGGTAGCTCACATGTATATCACCACATAAGGATTGTGTAGAGTGTAATTTATTGTTTATCAATGGATGGAACAGTATAATTAGCATGGCATGTAATTTCAGAGACATACGCCCCTATCTTTACATCTAGCATTACATGCATATAGTAAATGTGATACATAAAACTCATATCCCTGGTATGAGAGATTTTCAATGATTCAGTTGAGTTGTGACCACTAAAGTGGCACACTTGACTGGATTTGAGAAATATCGGTCTCATATTGTGGTGGAATGTCTCCTGGTCTATTACGTGATTATGCTCCCGAAGAAGGTGATCTTGTATTAGTTCATGGAGGGGTACATGTATAGCATGCGCTTGAAAAATGAATGATCTTAGTGGTTCATACATCCAAAGGTGGTGATTTCACAAAAGATTAGAATAAGTTCTCATGACCGCTGTCATGTGGAGATTGTACAACTGCATGTCATATTTTCTGCCCAAATGTGATTATGTGATGATGTATGTAACTCTCTGGATAAGTACTCACATGATGCTGATTGTATTATTTGTTTGTTTTGCAATCACCTTTTCTGTAAACGGCAATTCCATTTCCATTGAGGTCGTTACTAGGTTGAACTTTAAGAAATAGAAAGAGAATTTTCTATTTGGAATGGAGTTGGTGGATGTTCACATTGCTCTTACAAAGGATAAACCGGTAGATATCACGACCACCAGTACTGAAGCTGAGAAAACAGACTATGCTGTCTGGGAAAAGAGCAATCGGATTTGTTTATTGACAATGAAGAAATTCATTCAAGAACACTTAAAAAGTGGTTTGCCAGCTGACTGTACTGCTAAGGAAATGATGACAGCCTTAGAGGCTAGAAACCGCATTTTATCTAATGCTGAGGTTGGTACACTTCTTCAAAAGCTCTTTAATATGAAGTATGATGGTATTGCTGGGGTTAGAGATTATGTCCTTAGGATGATAGACCTAAAGATGAAGCTTCAAGCTTTTAATGTTTCCATTCCTAATGTTTGTATTGTGTATCAAGCCTTGAACACCCTCCCACTTGATTTTGGGATTATAAAGACAAATTACAATTCCCAAGATGAGACTTGGTCAGTGAATGACTTGATAGCAAAGTTGGTGGCAGAGGAAGAGAAACTTAAGAAGGAAAAAGGGCATCTACCCTTATATGTTTCTGGTTCCCATAAAAGAAAGAATAAGAAGTCCAGAAATCGTACTCATAAAGGTACTCATGACACTACCAATCAATCTGACAATATGGGTCCAAAGAAAATATCCTTCAAAAGGGATGGTGGCCACTGCTTCTTTTATAAGAAGAAAGGTCACATTAAAAAAGACTGTGAAAAGTTTAAAGCTTGATTGTCCAAATGTGAGCCTACAGGTAATGATTCTTTAGCACTTGTTTATGAATCCAACCTATCAGAAGCACCATCCAGTTCTTGGTAGTTCGATAGCGGTGCAACTAATCATGTTGCGCTTACTATACAAGGATTCATAAACCGGAGGAAGCCAAATCATGATGAGTCAAGACTCACTGTGGAAAATAACAAGAAAGCTGCTGTTGTGTTTGTGGGAGATGTAATCTTGATTCTAAACTCTGGTTTTAGATTAATGTTAAAAGACACTTTTTATGTACCTTCTTTTAGACGTAACTTAGTTTCCGTATCGTGTTTGGACATGTATGATTACTTTTTTGAAATCAAGAATAATGTTATTTCTTTGTTTATTAATTCAAATAAGGTTGGGTGCTGTTATATGTCTAACGAATTATACAGATTGTGTTTGTCTCCCAATGACATATACGTCGCTTATACGGCTGAAAAGGTTATTTCCAAAAGATTACTATCTAAGGAACAGTCTTATGCATTGTGGCATAAATGGCTAGGTCATATCTCTAAGGATAGAGTAGAAAGTCTGATAAAGACTAATATCCTGCCTACTCTTAAGAGTGACCTAGAGACATGCATAGACTGTTGTAGAGGTAAAATGACCAATATAAGGAAGAAAACTGCAGTCCGAAGTTCTGACATGTTGGAAGTCATTCACATTGATATAAGTGGACCTTATACGACAACCTTATGTAGGAATTTTTATTTCATTACATTTATTGATGACTATTCTCGATATGACTATCTACACTTGATTAAAGAAAAGTCTGAGTCTCTTGATAAGTTCAAAATTTTTCGGACTGAAGTCGAGAAACAGTTGGGAAAGGTCATAAAGGTTGTTAGATCTGATCGAGGTGGAGAGTATTATGGCAAGCATGGCGATGCCGGACAGCTTAAGGGGCCATTTGCCAAATACTTAGAGGATTCTGGGATAGTGGCTTAGTTCACTATGCCTGGGAGTCCCGAGCAAAATGGTGTAGCCAAAAGGCGCAATCGCACCCTTATGGAAATGGTGAAGAGTATGATTAGTAGGATAAATTTAATTGGTTTTCTGTGGGGTGAAGCTTTGAAAACAGCTTTGTATATTCTAAATCGTGTACCTACTAAAGCTGTTCCATTGACTCCTTTTGAGTTGTGGACTAGACGTAAGCCTAGCTTAAACCATCTTAAGGTTTGAGGATGTCCGGCAGAAGTGAAGTTATATAATCCAACATTAAGTAAGTTGGACTTCAGAACCACTCGGTGTTACTTTGTATTTTACCCGGATCATTTAAAGGGATATCGGTTCTATAATCCCAATGGAGGTGCAAGAATTGTGGAATCACAGACAGTCAAGTTTCTGGAGTTTGATGTGGCCGAAGAAAGTAGTTGCTCACAGACTATTGAGGATAATAGTACGGTGGATAATGTTGTATATTTATCTCATCCCATACAGATAATTGTGGAGACTCCTACACCACAGACTGAACCTGTTGAGGCTCAGGATCTTGTTGTCGAGACAATTCCTAATGAAGTTCCTCAAGGCTCTCAGGTGCAGGATGTGGCTGTTGCTGCTCCAGTAAGGAGATATATTAGGGAGAGACGATCAGCTATACCACCAGACTATTTAATCTATATAAGAGAGCAAGACTACGATATCGGTTCTGCGGCTGATCTAATGACTTATGCGGAAGCTGTTTCTTGTCCTTAGTCGGAACTGTGGTTGGATGCAATGAGAGATGAAATGCAGTCTATGAAGCATAATGGAGTTTGGGAACTTGTTGAATTACCTGAAGGTCATAGACCCATTGGCTACAAATAGGTGTATAAGACTAAAAAAGACTCTAAAGGAAAGATTGAGAAGTTTAAAGCCACACTTGTAGCCAAGGGTTTCACTCAGAAAGAAAGAGTAGACTATGAAGTAACTTTTTCTCCAGTCTCTTCTAAAGATTCTTTCAGAGTGATTATAGCATTAGTAACTCATTTCGATATGGAGTTACACCAGATGGATGTTAAAATTGCTTTTCTCAATGGAGACCTTAATGAAGAAGTCTATATGATGCAACCTGAAGGTTTTGCAGCAGATGATTCAGGTACGCTTGTATGTAGACTGAAAAAGTCTATTTATGGTCTCAAACAAACTTCTAGACAATGGTACTTGAAGTTTCATAGTGTTGTCGCTTCATTTGGTTTTGTTGAGAACAAAGTAGATCAGTGTATATACTGCAAGGTCAGTGGGAGGAAATTCATTTTCCTTATACTCTATGTGGATGATATACTGCTTGCGAGTAGCGACCTTGGTTTACTGCATGAGACAAAGCAAATGTTGTCAAAAAACTTTGATATGAAAGATCATGGTGAATCGTCTTTTGTCCTTGGCATTGAGATTTATAGAATTGTTCTCGCCGACTATTGGGTTTATCTCAGAGGGCATATATTGATCTTACCTTTGAAAGATTCAATATGCAGCAATGTAAGCTAGGAATTGCTCTTGTCAGTAAGGGTGATAAGTTGAGTCCGTCACAATGTCCTCATTCAGATTTTGAGAAGGCCCAAATGAAGAATGTACCTTATGCTAGTGCACTTAGGAGTATTATGTATGTCAAGTATGTACTAGACCAAATATTGCTTTTGCAATAGGACTTCTAGGCAGATATCAGTCAAATCCAGGACACAATCATTGGGTTGCTGCCAAGAAGGTTTTGAGGTATTTAAAGAGGACAAAAGACTATATGCTGATTTACAAACATGTTCAGGACCTACAGGTGGTTGGGTATTCGGATTCAGACTTTGCTGAGTATCAGGATGAAAAGAAGTCGACAACAGGTTACATCTTTAAGTTAGCAGGAGGTGCAGCATCATGGAAAAGTGAGAAACAGAAATCAATGACATCTTCTACTATGCAAGCGGAGTTTGTAGCATGCTTTTGGGCCTCTACTCAAGCAATTTGGCTCCGGAACCTCATTAGGGAGTTGACCGTATTTGATTTTGTGGATAGGCCCATATAGCTGTATTGTGACAATAACTCTACAATGTTGTTTGTTAATAATAACAGAGGTCTTAAGGGGTCTAAGCATATGGAGGTCAAGCACCTGACTATAAAGGAAAAAGTTCAGAATGGTGACATTGCAGTATAGCACATTTCAACAGATGATATGATTGCAGATTCGCTAACTAAAGGCCTTCGCCCTTATATATTTGATCGACATGTCATTAACATGGGCTTAGGAGTATCATGGGATACTATTAATTAGTGTGACCTGTTTAGTTTTATGTTGCTCTTATGAAGTTTGTATTTAGTTTTGTTACATTTTGTAATATTTGAATATGTATCAACTCTTTTGCATTCAATGAGGTATTTGTGAATGTAGATTTATCAAGTTGAGTACATATATTTGATGAAAATCTCAAGGCATTATGTAAACCTTGAGTACAGGCTATGGGACATTCTTGGTATTAGCCTTAACGATATGTCTTGTTACACATAAAGTACAGTGAACTGTCAAGGTAAGACATATGTAGGTTCGTTGGAACCATGAAGGATATTCTCTAGTGACACACTAGGTTTTGTGACACTTAAGGAAAGAGAATTTGGATTAACAAAATGGATAACACATGAAGTATCACTCATTTTGAGGTATTGTCCATTTGACACAATACCATATTGAATTCATATCAGTAAAGTTGAAAGCACTCGTGACCATGGAAGGTTCTGCATGAGTACATGCAGTTACCGCCATGATTCGGTGTTCGAGACTTTATGGGATCGAATTGACTATTAAGAATAATCTCTAGACCAATATAAGGGTATGCACACAGTTCTGTTTCAATTAATATCGTCCAAGTGGGAGAATGTAAGAATTTCCTAATGTGGACTTCATTAATTGAAATTAACTGAATTAGTTTGGTCTAATAAAGGTAAGATATATGGATTCTTAATCAGTCTAATATGGGGCTGGCTGGTGTGGGCCGAGTACGGCCCGGCCCGTAATGAGAGGGCCCGTGGTCGAAAACTCTATAAATAGTGCTTCAAGTCCCTCTCCTAATCTGATGATGCACAATTTGACTCACATACGGATTTAGAGAGAACTTTCTTCTCGTGAGTGGCAATCTCATTAGGCCGATGTTCTAACGAAGGGCATAGGGGAGAAGATCTTGAGTTCGTGTTCGGAAACCGTCGCAAATTCCGCGTCAAGTTCGATGGATTCCAAACCAGATACGCGAATCAACAATTTTTCCATTATCGTGTTTCGATTTCTGATTGTGGTGATCTTGGGAGTGCCATTTTTCGTGGCCAACATGAGTTTGGACCGAATTAATTGTAAAGTTGAATTTTGTATGAGTTTGGACCGAATCAATTGTAATATTTAATTTACTGACAGTTTCTTATTTAGTATTGTTAGCCGTTTCCCCGTTAATTCTCCTAACCGTTGCTTGATATTTTTTCTTCAGCTTTCGGTCAGCTTATTTCTCTTGTAAATGTCGACCTGTTTTTCCTCATTGCACACACTAAAAATTCATGTTCACTCTCCTCCTCATCCTCCTCCTCCTCCTCCTCTCTCTATTATATTCACATTTTTTTTGTTCTTGCTATGCTCAAACAGTACATCATGCACATTAATTGAAAGGTCCGCTATATCCTGGAAGATAGCCGTGTTCTTCCTTCCGTACTCTATGAAACAGAAGGCCAAAATTTTCCTCGCACAGACAGTGCTCGCACGATTGAGACGCTTGTAATTCTTGAATTGTTTGTAGTTTTTCAGAATTTCCACATGTTCCGCATTACTTGAGATCTACTTCAAGGAAGATAACAGATGGGGGAGTCGGTGATCCGAAGTTTCAGCACCGCCCGACCACTCATGCTTTAAGTGAGATTGCTAGGCCGCTCCAAAATAGGGAGGGGGTGGCACATGGAATTGAACGAGTCCCACATGCCAGCTCTTGCATTATTCCCTGGCATGCTTTTCAGTTTGGACCAGACCAGCTTCAAGACAACTAACTCAAAGACCCGCAAAGATGCCAACTTGAGAAGAATTTTTCTTTCTTTTGGCCAGGGAGTTATGAGTAGAATTCAATGCATGAACATTTATCGTTAGATCCAGTGGATCTCACACGCTGTATTCATTTACTTTCTTCCACTCTAGGTGGAGAAAATGCTCTTCTGGTTTACTTCCATTTTTTCTGATTTTCACTTGATCAAAATCTTGCTACTTGCACATTTCAACCTTCTTTTCATTTATAAAATTCGAAACTCCCGAAACTTTCGTAATATTCAAATTTGTTACATAAAAATCACAAAGAAAAGCGTACGTTCTATTTATGCATAGGTACGGGGTAGGTTTGGTGGGGAATTGAACAGACAATGTCAAAGTCAAACACTTTATTTTAGATCCTTTTACTTTACCAACCCCCGCAACACTTTGTTTTGTTCTCCAAATCAAAGACAAAGTCTTCTTGCTCCTTGAAGACTTCAACCTAATTTGTACCAAAGCCGCAAAAGGCTAAATAGTGGTACAAAATTTGCTGGATTAAAAGCGTGAGCTACAAGAAAGAACTAGGGTTTTGAACATTAAAGTGACATTCAACATCTAATATACAAATTGAAAGCGACTCTTGTATGTACATTCCACGAATAACAGTATCCGAGTTATCTAATCGATTCATCATATGATGGAAGAATTATTTTCTTGTTCAAATAAAATCCAAGAGTTTGACCAAGAAAAAGTAAAGTGCAGAGGGAAATCTCTCCATAATAAGTAGTAAACTTGATTTATGAGACAGAAAATATATTTTTTTAAAGAGAATATTATAGAGGAAGCTTTTTTATGATATTAATGTAGTGATAAATCTTTCATCTTTTCAGTAATATATAAAGTAATAAGTACTAAACTTACCTCTATGAGAATGAAAAATAATCATATATATGTATTCACGCAAAATTTTTCTATCATGCCCAGCATGCAATGTGCCATATATAACGAAAAATCTATTGATGTATCTTGAGAATATTGTAGAGATAAAAATTGAGTTTATCACTTGCGACACAATGCACAATAGAGTGTAAAATTATTTTGACTCCAAAAAGAACAAAGAGATACTGTCTATACCCAAATAAAAGTCGATGTTTTCATAAGGAAACCATCAAAGGCTTTCCAACAAATTGCGATTTAGCCGTAAAAGGACCGAATTGTAGTAAAGTAAACAAGTCCTTGATATTTCATTATATACTAATGGCATATATTATTTTCAAGGGATAGTCCCTTTCCCTTAATAAACTTTCAAAATTATTATCAGTTTTCTAAAAATACTATAATTCCATATAAGATGTGATTTCAATAACTTTGGAAAGATAAAACCCATGTTAAGCACGAGTAAGTTTAATAATTCTCAACAAATGTTGTACATGCTCCAGTTAATTGCTTTGAAAGAATGGAATCAGGAGCTGCATGAACGATGGGAAAAGGGTACTTAGCTGTGGTATTCTGCACCGAAAGAAACCTTTGACTAACTGTACAACTCAGCAAGACTAGATTGATGAGAAATATCATTTGAAAAACCACAAAATCTTCAACTCAGCAAAAAGGTACATTGCTAGCTGGAGAATGCTTCATCACGCGGCAAGCATTAATTCCAAAACCAATTGCCTCCTCAGATCGAGTTATTCGTATCCTTCACTCTTGAAATTTAAAAAGAGCGACCATGCTTTTATTATTTTTAAACTAAGGGAACTCCAGGTGCCAGTCGGCACCTGAATTCCAAAACGAAGCAGGATTCTACCCTTCTTTTTAGCAGAAGAAAGAAGCAATTGGTGTATGTCTTTCATTATTAAAAACAGTCGATAATCCAAAACTCAACCACCCATATGAAAAGAAAACGACCCAGAAGGAAAATGAGACAAAAAAGAAACCCTTACCAATCCACCAAACTCAACGCAGCTTTCAAAGTGGAAAACCAAGACCAAATGAATTGTAAGCAAAGTCGCGTGCAAAGTCTCAATGGCAAGTTTTGGCGACTCTTTTGGATCGCCAGCTGCCGATTCCTCAAATGTCTCCTCATTCCATTCTAAGTCTAACATGTTCCCATTTTTTTCAACCATGGGGCTCAACCACATTTGGACACCCTTCAAGCATCTATAACTTGATCCGAAATATATGATCTCAATGTACCATTGGCATAGTTGATTGGAACAACTGAACATCGTAAGTAACGCAAGATATTTGTAATGAGGTCCGTGGAAAAAAGTGATGGAACTTGTCTGAAAATCATTTCGAGAGGAGAATGGCATTAATATCGAGTGGCGCGTACTTAGCTTCTCGTGGCACCTTCACTGGGGATCAATCCGGTCAAACCGTGGCTACGATACTACTTTGAGTTTAAGATTGGGAAAAAGATGTGCGGGAAGCGTCAGTTGTGTTAAAGGCTGGCTTTCAAAATTAGGAACTAAATGACCGATAGACGGTAATTGGACTTTTAATCAATGTGCCACTATATAAAATACTAAATAACTGTCTTATCGATTACTATATCATTTATCGTTGATTAGTACTATATGTTATGCACCGCATCTCTCTTTCTAATGAGGTTATTATATTCGCCATGTCCCTAACAGAATATGAAAGCACAAGAACTTTTCTTAGATTCCAATGGAGGGTTGATCAAGAAGTACAAGCAACAGCTATGCACCATGATGCATGACCTATGTCAAGATATTTTTTTTTCAATTTTTTTTTCAAAAGTTGGGAGAAAATAAGAGAAAATAACACAAATAGTCCCTAAATTTTAGCCTAATGTGCAATGTGATCCCTAAATTTTAGTTTAATGTGCAATGTGGTCATAAATTTTTAATTTGTTTAATGTGGTTCCTTGACTTTTGATACATGTTTAATTTAATCTATGGACTATATAAAATTGAATTGATGGAAGTACAGCATCGAACATTTTCATATATTTTAGGGACTAAATTGAACATTGACTAAAAATTCATGTACCACATTAAACAAATTAAAATTTCAGGGACACTGCATATTGAGCCAAAGTTCAGACCATTTGTGTAATTATCCCATTAAATAACTGTATTTTTTTGGTCAAAATTAAATAACTGTACTTAATCCATACATAATTGAATATATTCGTCTCAAAACTATTTTCTAGAAACACATTAGTAAGGTACTATTGTCCAATACGTAAGTACCAGCTTTAGCCAAATTATGCACATACATATGCGCATCTAAATACAAACATACTAGCTCTCACGCCCGGATGATGGATATGTGATAGCGAATAAAATGAGAAAACCATTTTCATTGAAGCGATGACCTGAAAATAAAAAGGGTTAATACCATGAAAAATCCAAAACCGGTGCACTTGTGACAAATTTACCCCAAACTATTTTTTTGACCACAAATAACCTTAAACCGGTACATCTATGACAATTTTACTCCGAACTATTTTTTTGACCATAAAAAACCCCACACTAGTATAATTGTGACAATTTTACCCCTGAACTAATTTTTAGCCACCAAAAACCCCAAACTGGTACACCTGTGACAAATTTACCTTCTGTTAGTTTTCGTTAAATTTTACTGTCAAATTGCAAAGTTTAATGACATGTGGTAATTGACATGTGTACCGATTTTGGGTTTTACCCCTCTGTTTGTTACAAGTTTACCAATTTGTGATTTTTTGTGATATTAATATAATTTAACAGACACTAACAGAGGGTAAATTTGTTACAAATGTACCAGTTTAGAGTTTTTAGTGGTCAAAAAATTAGTTCAGAGGTAAAATTGTCACAGGTATACCAGTGTAGGGTTTTTGGTGGTCAAAGAAATAGTTCGGGGTAAAATTGTCACAAGTATACCAATTTGGAATTTTTGGTGGTCAAAAAAATAGTTCGGGATAAATTTGTCACAGATATACCAGTTTGGAGTTTTTTGTAATCAAAAAAATAGTTCGGGGTAAAATTGCCACAAGTATACCAGTTTAGGGTTTTCCGTGGTATTAATTCAAATAAAAAAATATGGAAAATATGGTCTTTTTCTTGATAATATCGATACGGATAGACGGATGAGTAGATAGATATCTTCGATTTTTTTCGCACGAGAATCTAATCGAAGAACCTCGCGGGATCTCAAGAACCTCGCAGGATCTATTGCGGCCGCCCGTAACACACTTAGGTCTGCCGGATCACATAAATGGGGGAAGGTCTGAACCATAAAGTAGGTAAGGAATAGAATTGCTTACCAATTAAAGTAGGTAAAGATTGGAATTCAATATCCTAAACGCAAAAATAAGAAAAGTAGGGTAATGAATGCCAAAGATAAGACCCAGCCCGGGGCTTATGACCAAGCCCTTTGCATAAAAAAAATGAATCTATACGGCATAGTAGACCGCGTTCATGACCAAACACGCAAGCGCCCTCTGCATAAAGAGGTAGAGGCAGAGCATGTCTCTGTCGCCAAACCATACCAGACGCAACGACAACAATCTTCCTCCTACCTTTTTCATTTGCAGCGTCGAGAGAGATGGGAGTAGGAGATAGGAAGGGATCGGCGTTAGAGGATCTGATAGAGAGAACAGGCGGGTGCGCGGTGATCGACGGCGGGTTCGCGACGCAGCTCGAGAAGCATGGCGCCGCCATCAACGATCCTCTCTGGAGCGCCCTTTGCCTGATCAAAGACCCTCATCTTATCAAGCGAGTGAGTCCCGAGTCCTCATTTCTCTCTCGGTGCACGCCACGACGCGTAGCACTCTGTGCGCATCGGTGGGGATTGGTTGTTCGGATTGTTCGATACTGATGGTGTAAGGAAATGTTTTCCTTTTGTCCTGGAAGAGTAAATACAGAATTCTGGTGAAATGCAGGTCCACATGGAGTATTTGGAGGCTGGTGCTGATGTCCTGATCACCTCTTCCTATCAGGTACATATGATCTTCCACTCATTCCTAGAAGGGGTTGATTCTGCTTAAGTTGTTTCATTATTCAATTTTTGTTTGGCTTGGAGAATCAAAAGAAAAATATCAAACACTGTTCCATTTCATTTGAGTGGCAGTTTTTTTTCCATAAAAGGGAGAAAGCCACAAAAATTCCCAAACTAAGTTTTTTTTCCATTAAGGAAGAAAACCACAAAAATCTCCAAATTATGCCTTGAACTTTTTTTATGACGTCAAAAACCCAAACTATTCCATTTACTTTAAAACTTTTCTTGTGACATAAAAAAATCCCAAACTTGTACCTATATCACACATTTGCGATCCATCAAGGTTCCGTTAGATAATTTTTCAGTCAAAACAACGTAATTTTTATTTCACTTAATATATGTGAACGTCATGTCAATACTGTTTGCTTTCCGACGGCCATATAAGCAGGTTTGTAATGGATCTTATTGACACTTAGATAGGTACATGTATGGAATTTTTGGCGTCGCAGAAAAAGTTTAGGTAAATTGTTCACACTTGACACGGTTTTGGGGTTTTGGTGGCTTTTGCCCTTCCTGAAAAAGAGCAATGTTCTTCCTTTTTCATTGATCATACCACTACGAAATGCAGATTTTGTTCAAAGTTTTGCATTTTTGCTTGTACTTCACATGATAAATGCCAATCCCGTGCTTCAAGGTGGAAATTGGAAACAACTGGTGCATTCTTAGCCAGCAGAGCATTAGTTTCTTGATTTGCACCAAGAGGATCCCATAAATCAATGTAGAAAATTCTCTGACTATTTTAAGGAAGCTGTACAGCTTATTTAAAGAGGGTTGAGTGCAATGCTTGTTGTAGATATTTGCTTCTCTTTTCGTTCAGTTTCATCTGGTAAGTGCAAATGCAGAATACAGAGTAGATTCGGGCCATTTGGCAGAGAGTTTTGTCTTTCCTTCAATAGAGAAACACAGACTAGAATTTTGCATATTCCCTAGCTCAAAATAATGTGCTTATTCCAGTTTTCGTCCAGATTTTACAGTCTCTGTAAATCTCCAGTTTTAGCCATTTCATTGGTCTTGCCACTTTAATGTGCAAATTCCAACATCCAGATGAGAAGAACTCTGTTTTTATTATTTATTTTTTTGGGTCAGACTGTTGTTAAGTTTGCAGAAATGAAATGTTTGTCTGTTTAAATTAATTGAGAATGATCCTGTGACTATGGAACTTTTGCTTGTTTCTGCGATTTCATGGTCTAGCAAGTTAGAAAGGATCTGTTCATTAGTCGTACACTTAAAGATTGCTTCTTCATATTAGGCTTGTACTAATCGGCCCATGAGTAATTACTGGAGGTATGGATATTATAGAAAATGTTCCACTAGCAGTACTATTCTAATAGTCATTTTTGGTTCTGTGGTTGTCTTCTGGTAAGTCTGGTGATACTTGGAAGACATTTGATCAATATTTAGTTTACTTAAGCTCATAACTTACATAATGTTTCGTTATCCTCTTACTGGAAAGTGGAAATGATAAAGTTGAAAATTCCATCACCACGATGGCTAATGCTGTGCTATTTGTGCCAGGCCACTCTTGTTGGGTTTCTGTCCAAAGGACTGTCCATGGAAGAAGCAGAGTCATTACTAGAAAAGAGTGTCAAGTTGGCCGTCGAAGCCCGGGACAAGTTCTGGGATTCCTTGAAGGAGGTTCCTGGACATAGCTACAATCGGGCCTTGGTGGCTGCATCGATTGGTAGCTATGGAGCTTATCTTGCAGATGGCTCAGAGTATAGGTGAGTGTCAATTCTGATTAGACTAACAAACTATGCACGAAGCTGGTTGAGAGTAGTGTGATAATTTGCTTGTCCCAGCAGTCATATTCACTTGTATCTGTACTCAATATCTGCATTTCTCTTCACAGTGGTTGTTATGGACCGGACATAAATTTGGAAAAACTCAAGGACTTTCACCGGCGTAGATTGCAAGTCCTTGTTAATGCTGGTGCAGATTTGCTGGCCTTTGAGACTATTCCTAACAAACTGGAAGCTCAGGTATGTTTCTTTATTGTCAAAATACTCTGTATTTTCTCAAAGCGAAAACTCAAATTACATACATTACTCTTATATATGAAGATGCTGAGCATCAGCTGCATGTGATTGGCGAACATTACACTACGTCCTAACTGAAATGTGATTGCGAGGATGTTTTTGTGACGCTACTTGGTCTTTTGAAATCAGTACCTTCTCTAACATTGTGTTAAAAACAATTACTATTCTGGCATTTGAACGCCTAGACTCGTGTTTCAGTGTCTGAAATATTATGCATCTATGAATAGCGTAGGGGATGATTGACTTGACCAAATAAAGAAAAGTGTAATTTTGGCATGAGCTTTCTCGAAGCTATTTCATGAAAGGAGGAAGCTTTTTTTTCTGAGCATCTTAGCATCTTAATTCTATGACAAAGTGAAAAAATCTATCAATGATTCTGCATCGTCTTGTTTAGCAAAAGATAATTCTGTATTGTCTCGAATCATAGTGCTCCGGTCATGATCATCTAAGATGTTTGTGATCATCGGTACCCATTAAGAAATCATCATCTCTGGCCAATATTAATGACCATAAGTGGTAAACCTTGCTTTGCTTGTAGCCACATTTGAAGGATTACCAGTCATGGAAGACAATAGTGCTTCAACTAATTATCGATATATAATATCAAGGAGCTGCTGTTTCATGTTCACGAGGACAGAACCTGGAAAATAATGTCTACTTATCATATAAAAGCTGATTTTCACTTTACATAAGATGTATATGGCTTCAGCTCTGCATCATTCTTTGTGCTTAACGAATGTTGGGTTTTGGAATCATCATATAGGCTTGTGCTGAGTTGCTTGAAGAGGAAAATATCGAAATTCCATCCTGGATTTGCTTCAGCTCAGTGGATGGCGAAAATGCACCATCTGGAGAGAGTTTTCAGGATTGTCTGGATATACTGAACAAGAGCGATAAAGTCAATGCAATCGGGATAAACTGTGCGCCGCCCCATTTCATTGAAAGTCTAATAGGCAAATTTAAAGGGGTAAATCAATCTACTTGTCTAGTGAAGAATTGATGAAGTTATTATGTCAATTATTCTCGACTTGGCCTTGCGTAGTTTCTGTATCACTGATGTACTAATTTCCTCTAATGCAGTTGACAAGCAAGGCAATAGTTGTGTATCCCAACAGTGGCGAGTTGTGGGATGGCAGAACTAAGAGATGGCTGGTAAGTTGCATTCTCTATTTCTCTCCTCTATATTGAACATATTCAATTTCTCCCCTTTTGAGTTTGTTCCTCGTTATGATTGCAAACGTCTTTTTAATCCGCTACAGCCATCCAAGTGCTTCGGCGACGACAAATTTGAGCTGTTCGCTGCAAGATGGCGCGATGCAGGAGCCCAGCTCATCGGCGGTTGTTGTCGAACAACGCCTTCGACAGTTCGGGCTATTTCAAATGCATTGAGAGGGCTAACAGATGATAGTCTAGACTGTTACCAACTTTAAAGAAGGCACCTCTGCCCTCTAAGTTTTGGCTGCCATCTACATTAGCGGCTCGGAAATATTTATTCAGCTCATAGATATGCCTTAGCAAGTTAAATTTATTCTTTTCTATCTTCGTTCTTAGTATTTCATGCTGAGAGTGCAGATGCAAGTCCTATAGCACAGTCCTCAATGTCTACCAAAGAGATTAGTCTCCGACTAATGTTACTGATGTGAGCAAAAAACACCGTTTGTGCATGTGCTTGTGAACTCAAATATCTAACGAGCACTTAGCTTTGGTGGGTCACAAGTGAGGCCCTTTCGATAAAGAGGTTAAATCGCCCAGCCGGGACGGAGCATCACAGGTCATGGAATTTGAAAGTGATACAGCACAAATGGCTGTCGACTTCTGTCGTAAGAACCAGAAAGTACCAATCAATTAACCAGACAGAGACCCAAACAGCATCATTCTCAGTTGACGGTTGATGCTCCTATAATGGACAGACAAAGGCAGTAACAAAACATGAGCAAGGCCCACAAAAAGAATGGGTAATGCACATACGATGATAATAATTGTTGGTTAGAAGCCCATTTCAACAACCTGATGACTTAATGACTTCTACTTTTGCGAGAGGAGGAATCCAGAGCAAGTTCTAAATTCTATAGTTGGGGCGATCTAAAGATTTGTTTCGTGCCAAAACAAAAGGACCTATTCTCAATTGCAAAAACATGATCATGCATCTTTTGGAAGAAGATCCAAGGTTCAGTTATCGGTGGCAAATTACGGTGATCGCCTAGGCCTTTCCAAGTAACGGGTTATTTTCTTTCCTGTAAATTGACCCTAATAGATTGAAAGGATTTGAATCTAACGTGAATACATAATGGAGATAATTATTCTTAGAATATTCAACGTGTCATCCTTTTAACTATATAGATCTGAGTGAACAATACCCTTCTAGGGCTCGATTTGCCTATAGACCCGATTCGATTTTAAAAGACATGTGTGATTTTTCTAATCATCAAGTAAGCTTGGACAGGAATTTTCAGGCATGACCGTCGAGCCTACCCTTTTGGGTAGGTCGGTTCCGAGCCGCTCATTGAACCAAGTATAGAAATGACAAGCCTAACAACCGCGGCCAAGAAAGCTATGAACGCGATCTAAACTGTAAAACCACGCCAATATCTTTGTTGCGTAACCTCGAAATATCATTCAAATATCTATACAGATAGGTAGATGCCCACATGCAGTCTCTTTCGGAGCAGAGAATATGTCGAGAGAAGCTCCAATAACCACCATTAATGCGGATAGTTATTATTGACTTTGTACACACGCTCCGATTCCTCCCCGTTGTTGACAAGCCTTCCACATCATCATTATCCTGCTTTTTCGAGATCCTTTTATCTTTTCAGACGAAGTGAAAACCACAGACGACGACTGTTCCGTCCTGCCTGTCCATCTCGAGCTGGTCAAGCTCTCTTTTTGCCCGTTGTTCTTCGCCATACCATGCCCGAAACCAAGAGGTCTCTTTCTGTACTGTTTCTCTGGGAAGAGTTGGGAGAAAGTTATCGCCGTCTCGTGGGCGTTTGAGTCGAGCGACAGCGAAGGGAGCGATGACGTGTCAGTAGGTGGACAAAAGGGCTATCTTCTATCTAGAAAGTCTATTGGATCTTTCGAAAAGTAGCGAAAAAATTATTCCATGTCCGGATTTATTGCAAATTACTTCATTTTTAGTAGGGTATTCAATTTCTACGGTTCTTTTACAGCATACATGCATATGTTCTGCCTTCATTTTATTGATGCAATGTGACATTTAATGAGCGAGGGAGTTCTTGGATATCTTAAGACGTACTCAACACTGTCAAATGTTTGGTCTGTTCTGATGCACAAAGTCAGATTATACAGATGTCAATTTAATCTCAAATATTTTGATTTTCTCAATTTAGTCTTAGACCTTTAAGCAAAATTCTAATGTAGTCCTTACGATCAATTTTTGCCTGAAATCACCGAGGTGACGACCCGGTCATCGTCGCATCTTATGTGGCATACCGTCGTGCCAGCGATTTTTCGATGAAAATTAGCCTAAAGGACTACATTGAAATTTCACGTAAAAGGTTAGAACTAAATTGATAAAGTTTAAAAACTTAAAACTAATTGACATCTGTATAATATGCTTAGAACTGATCGGGCAATTTCCCCACCAAATTTATCTCAATTGCCTTCGCTTGAGCCACATTTAGCTCCTTCACGAATGGACACGGCCTTCATGGGGAGAGAAAGAATAAGAGTCAAGGAGGAAGGGAGAGGCCTGGCACCAGGGGCAGCAAGGGGTGGCAAGATGGATTGTGCGAGGGGGGTAGTTTTCCTATTTGATATACGCTTTCCCTTCTATGTTGCAAACTTCATGTTTCTCAATTAATTTCATTTTTGTTAGGATGCATAGGTGAGTTGTGTTAGAAAAGTTCCACACCGAAAAATTGATATGGTGATAAGCAATTAATATTTTATAGTTGGTCATAACTCATTAACTTAAACTTCTGAATAACTTTTGAACGAATATGGATTCTTATAAATATGTTGATGGGCTCGAATTTGGGCTTCCTTTTGGCGATGTCCTCGGATGAAGGTATCGAGATTGAGTTATATTAGAGAAGTCTCACATTGGAAAAGTGGCGTGGCTCATAATTCATTAGCTTAAGTTTTTGAATGAAAATCCTTCATGGCAATGTCCAACACCTTTTAGCTAGTCTCTGTGGCATTTGTCGTGGGATAGCAATCCACATTTTATTGCCGCCATCAAACCAATCCAGCCCGGCGCAGACGGGGCAGTAAGCAGTCGGAGAATATCTCGCGGCCCCCTTTCCCTAAGATGATGCGTGTTGAGCTTTAGAGGCGTAACACTTGAAAGTGAAAGCCCTGATCGTCGGTGACTATAGTCGGCAACTCTCAAAGGTGAACAACTTTAATTAGTAACTCAAGGAGAGGAGAGGCGAGGAATAAACTATTTTATTATGACATGATTCACCTTATAAATACTTCGACTAGACTTGCCTTTATAAAGGCATAATACACGACTCTTGATATGATTCGTAAATGGCTATACATTTATCTAATATTAACTAGACATCGAAACACGAGAGGTCAAGATCAAATATAAACAATCACATTAACTAATTATTGAAATACGAAAGATCAAGACTAATCAAGAAAGATCTAGAGAGATTGGGCGGTGATATCTTCAATGCACGACATTTCTACCAAACCGTACACTATCTAGGCCTCCAAGTTAAGAAACTCCTTCGACCTGAAGTCATGGAATTTCACATTCACCTGGCTCTGCCGCGGAAGGAGTGTTTTCGGCAAAGGTTTTGGATGTCCACGGAGGAGGAGGAGGAGGAGGAGGAGGGAGGGGGACCGCGCAGCAGGAGTCCATCCAATGATTCTCATCTGCCGCGGGGGACGGGAGGAGCGGGTCCCGTCCCCGCCACCCCCGGACGCGAGCAATCAATCCTTGCCCTTTCAAAAATTTTCTCAAAAGTGACGGAGATGATCATGAATTGACCCCGCCTACCCCGCCCTCCTCCTACGATCTGATCCCCTATGCTCAGCTCGTGGGCCCCGCGGGAAATCTCCTTTATTAGACCGTCGCCCAATCACAGCGCTCCGCTCCGGATGACCATCGCGCCAGAAGCCAATGGGGTTCCAGATAAGGCACGTCCGTGGGCCCCAAAAAGTGCAGCCTTTCCCCAACTTTCCCCAAGCCCAAAAGAAAAAGTGCACCCGCCCCCGCCCCCCCATATTACGACGCGTCCCCTCGCCTCGCCTCGCCACGCCACCATCTCCTGTCAGAAAAGCGCAAAGTCTCGCGGGTCCCCGGAAAGACAATTTTTTTCTTATTAATCGCTCCTCTCTCCCCAAAACACCGCCCCCCATTTCGACGCCAAACATTCGCCGGGCTCCTCTCTTTTTGGCGGTCTGGCTTAGATCCTTTCGACGTTAATATCTGGAGACACAGACACCTGCGAGGGCGCTGATGATCGCATGAGCCCGTCCGTGATGATTTCCCACAAGAATGCGGTGAATGCCTTCAGCGGCAAGACCGCGCGGGCCTGCGACAACTGCATCCAGAGGCGGGCTCGCTGGTACTGCGCCGCCGACGACGCCTTCCTCTGCCAGTCCTGCGACCGCTCCGTCCACTCCGCCAACCCCCTGGCCCGCCGCCACGAGAGGGTCCGTCTGAAGACGGCGGCCACCTCGCAGAAGCACCTCGGCGAGTTCGCTACGCACAGGAAGTCGTCGTCGTGGCACCGCGGCTTCACCAAGAAGCCGCGGACGCCCCGTGGCGGGAAGCCCGTGCTCCACCGGTCGTCCAAGCCTGAGGATGCGGCCCGAAACCCGTTCCCTGTCGTTCCCGAAGTCGGTGGAGATGAGACGTCGAACGAGGAGAGCGAGGAGCATCTCCTTTATAGGGTTCCGGCTTCCGATCCTTTCGTCACGGAAATGTGCACGTCGAAAGGAGCTGAGGCGACTGCGTATGGCGCCGAACCAGAAACTGCCATGGCCTTCAACGGATCAGGCAACGGCGACAACCGAAGCAAAGGGTTGACCGTCGATGTGGAGAATTTGCAAGGGTTTCTCCCGTCGGACGCGGAGCTCGCGGAATTTGCGGCCGATGTCCAGAGCCTTCTCGGTCGAGATCTCGATACGGAGTCTTTCGGGATAGAAGGATTGGGTTTTATAGATTGTAAAGAGCGAGATAATAACTCGATGGACCGCTCCTTAGGTAGCGGCGGAGTGATTAAACTCGAAGAGAAAGAGGGCGTCGCGGAGGTCGGCGTGGAAGTGGGCCACAGCGATATGGAGATCGATGCGAGCAAGGAGACATTTGAGCTGAATTTCGACTACGATTCTCCGACGACATGCAGTGATGAAGAAGAAGAAGCGAAGGTGATCATCGAACGGGAAGAGGAGAAGAACGTGGAGAAGTGCGGCGGAGATGAAGGGACTAACATTAATAGTGAAGAGAGGAAGAAGAAGAAGAAGAAGAAGAAACGGGATATTTTCTTGAGGCTCGATTACAAGGCAGTGATATCGGCATGGGCTGGCCGGGGTTCGCCGTGGACCACCGGAGACCGGCCAGACTTCAGTCCCGACAACCGCTGGCCCGACTTCATGGTACAACCCTTACCTAAATATTGTTAGTGGTAAATATAACAGTAAACCCCATACGTGCAAACTTGAGAAAGTAGATAATAGTAAGACGCCCAGAAAAGACAAGTCAACTGAAACCATTTTCTGCCGAATAATTCAAATAGTGCACAGTACAAGGACAAAGGCACAGAGTCAGAGACAAAAAATGTGTACTACCCGCTTGATGTTTTGGTGCACTTTTTGCATCGCATTAACTTGCGTGTAATATATCCATCATCTACTTTTATAGGACCTAATTTATTGAACTATCTTCTTGATGTATTTGTCATATGATTAAATTGATTTCATTTATTTTTCCTCTCTTCCATATTGACGTGATTTGAAATTCCTCTTGATGTTCAGGGCATGTCCGGATTGGAATTTCAAAACCTCCATGGCGAAGCCGGAGCGTACGGGGGACACATGGGCATGGGGGATGCGGGGCGGGAGGCGAAGGTGTCGAGGTACAGGGAGAAGCGGAGGACGAGGTTGTTCTCCAAGAAGATCCGGTACGAGGTCCGGAAGCTGAACGCCGAGAAGAGGCCTCGAATGAAAGGGAGGTTCGTGAAGAGGGCTTCATCTGCGTCATCATCAGTACCTGCTTTTCCTCTGCTCAATAAATAGAACTCTCTCCATCAACCATCAATGAAGCTACCTGGTCATGGAACAGCTAGTGACCTAACAGCAAAGTGACGCACAGTTCAAAGCTAGTTCCTCCTGGGTCCGGCCAAGTTTGCTTATCTATATACACGTCCACTTCGTGGAGACCTGGGGGTCGCTAGAGTTTTCTGTTAATCCAATAAAAATCTGAAGCTAATAAGCTCTCTCTTTTTGGTCTGGCCTCAGTTTTGTCTGTGGAAAGATGTGTAGCCTGTGTTCTTTTTGGTCTTTTTGTACATACATATGAAAGAAAGGCTAAAGGTCAAAATGCTTCCATTGTTTTAGGGTTGGAAGCATTGAATTACTTGGATAATTATGGAGTGAAAGATGGCAAAAGAAATGTAAAAAGTTGATTTTTTTTCGATTAGAAGATGGATGTGCACATGATACAGATCCAACGGTCCATTAAAATGAATACAAAAGATGAGTGAAAACGATAGAATATTGCATGAATGCAATATATGTACTAAATTGAATAGCCAATATTAAGGAATATTAAGTTTTCTGCCATATTATCCGACTAAGAATATTAAGTTGTTCTGTCTATGTAGACATGCGAAAAATTGCTCGTATAAGCTGATGACACAAGGAGTATAATTACAAGATAATGAGAATTTTAAAGTGGTCACCCCGCATCTGCTCAAAACTAAGCATACTTTCTGCTTTGTTGACACCATTTAGTTTGGTTCGGTGGTATCCTATAAAGAACCCTGGAAGCACTCTCAAGAAGGCTCAAACGTGTAATCTGTTGAATATATGTCTCGAGTTTAAGCCCGAAGTGAAAATCTGAATATTTCGAATGAATATTTTGCGAACATATGAAATCAAGCAAAGAAAAAAAAGGAAATATAAAAGATTCACTTTCTTGTTTCTTGAAGTTACGGTCAAGAGAAGAGGAAAGAAGAAAATATTCTTTCCTATATTATGTTGGGCTCTTGGACTGAAATTGGAAAGTCCAACGTGGGACAATATTCAGTCAACTTTGATTTCCTTCCTGACCAATATGTGCTGACCGAACTAGACTTCTTCCGAGGCGGTGGACGTATATTATATTTATAGCTTATACCTTGGTTTACAAGGGAGAGCTATTGTTGATAAAGAAGTCTTGAAGCGCCGCGGTTGACGTGAAGACGTTCGTGAGTGCTTGGCGGTGGGTGTTTCCGTAGATTCTCGTTCGTGAATTATATCCAAGAAGAATTAGTGTTCAAGCGTAAATCTTGTGACAAGATTTGTGTACAATTCTTTTGCGAGATTGAGAGATTATTTCGTGAGAAATTGTGGGGCTAAACACTATGTGAGTTATTGGGTGTAATTGGGGCTTGGAAAACACTTAGAGTGCTTGAGTGACTCGAGTGTGGTTGTAATCTCCGTTGTATCGCTTGATCTATAGTGGAATTCCGTGCTGCTCTCCCCGTGGACATAGGTCACTACGACCGAACCACGTAAATCTGGTGTCCGATTTATTTTCTTATTCTGCCAAATTTATTGTTCGATCGCTTGGCTTCCGCAACAATTGGTATCAAAGCTTGGCTTGGCTGAGTTGAAGCGAATCGATGGCGATAGAAGAAGGAAAAGTGAGAATCGACAGATTTGATGGGAAGGATTTTGGTTTCTGGAAGATGCAGATTGAGGATCAACTATATCAGATGAAACTGCACGTGCCCTTGTCTGGGGAGAAGCCAGAGACGATGAAGCAAGCTGATTGGGAATTGCTGGATAGACGAGCTTTGGGTGTTATTCGGCTGACGTTAGCTCGTAACGTTGCGTTTAACATCGTGAATGAAAAGACCACTGCGGGTTTGATGAAAGCCTTGTCGGACATGTACGAGAAGCCCTCTGCGATCAACAAAGTCTACTTGATGCGACGTCTGTTTAATTTGAAGATGAGCGAAGGTGCATCAGTTGCTGATCATATTAATGAATTCAATGTGATCGTTAGTCAATTGAGTTCAGTTGATATTGACTTTGAAGATGAGGTACGTGCTTTGATTCTATTATCCTCATTGCCTGATAGTTGGAATACTACTGTTACTGCTGTTAGTAATTCCTCTGGGTCGACAAATTTGACGTTTGATGGTGTTCGAGATTTAATTCTGAGTGAAGATATCCGTAGAAGAGAATCTGGCGAACATGTATCTGCTGCTTTAGTAGGTGAAAATAGAGGAAGAACTAGTACACGTGTTAGCAGAAGTAGTATGAACTCGAATAGACGAAGTCAGTCTAGGACTGGTGGTGTTGTCTGTTGGAGCTGTGGCAAGAAGGGGCATCTTCGAAGGGATTGCCTTAAGCTGAAAAACGACAAAGGTAAGGGAATTAGAGTTGATCCTGCGGATGATATTGCAGCTATAGCTGATGGTAATTTGGATGATGCTGATTATGTCTTGTCTGTCACTAATAATTCGTCGTTTGATGGATGGATTATGGATTCTGGTTGTTCTTTTCATGCTATACCAAACAGGAATTGGTTTACTACTTATCAGTGCACAGATAATAGTAAAGTGCAGTTGGGGAATAATGCTGAATGCGATGTTATTGGTGTTGGTGATGTCAAAATCAGAATGCATAATGGTATTGTGTGGACATTGACTGGAGTAAGGCATGTTCCAGAGTTGAAGAAAAATCTGATTTCCTTGAGTGCCCTAGATTCAGCTGGGTGTCGGTATTCTTCAGAATGTGGAGTTTTGAAAGTTGTTCGAGGTGTCTTGGTGATAATGAAAGGAATCAAGCATAATGGCCTGTATGAGCTTCAAGGTGAGACAGTGATGGAATTCGCTGCGGAGACGTCGGATGCATCAGTTCGAAAGTCTGAATTGTGGCATATACGTTTGGGGCACATTAGCGAGAGAAACCTGAAGGTTCTAAGTGAAAGAAAATTGCTATGTGGTTATGTGGCTAACGAATTGAATGTATGCAGGTGCTGTGATTTAGATCAACGGCGGAAAGTGCAGTTTAGTACGATTGTCAGAGAAACCACGGATATTGCAAAATTAATTCACTTGGATGTTCGCAGGTTGTCGCGGTTTCCTTCGAGGAAGAGTGCCAGATTTATGCTAACAGTTGTTGATGACTATTCGAGGAAGACGTGGGTGTTTGTGTTAAGGCACAAATTTGATGCTGTTGTTAGGATCAGGCAGTTAAAAACTTTGATCGAAAATAAGACTGGTAAAATGATCAAGCAGGTGCGGACTGACAATAGTATGGATTTTTGCTCGAAGCTGTTAAACGAACTTTGCATGAAGGAAGGCATAATGAAACACCGCACTAGTGCCAATGAATTACAACAGGTTGCAGAATTGATGAGCAGAACATTACTAGAGACGGCCCATAAAATGCTCTCTAGTGCTGGTATGGCTAGAAGGTTTCTAGCGGATGCGCTTAGTACGGCGAGCTACCTGAAAAATAGATCCCCATCGACTGCGATTGAATGTCGGACTCCCGAAGAAGTGTGGTCAGGTAACGTTGCTGATTATTCTGTTCTTAGAATATTTGGTTGTCCATGTTATGTTCGAGTTAGTGATGGTAAGCTCGATGGAAGGGCAAGAAAGTGCATGTTCCTAGGTTATGCACAAGGTAAGCGGGGCTATCGGTTGTGGTGCCCAGAATTAAATTCACCTGTTATCAGCAGAGAAGTTACATTTGACGAGTCTCCAGTACTTCTGGCAAGGAATGTTAGTAGCAGTGTTTATACGGATCTGAACGGTGTTCAGCTTGAGGTGGAGTTGCAACCAGAAACTCCTGAGGTAGCGGGTGTTAGCAAAATAATCGACACGGATGGTGCTTGTAGCGAGGTGGAGCCTATTGAGCCAACAGTTACTGTAACTGCTGATATTGACAAGGTGCGTATTCAATCTTCCGATAGATATGGATGCAACAATGGTTTTGCTTTATCTGCGATTGATGAAGTTGTGTCGAAAAATCCTTGTGGAGCAGTTAAAGGTGCATGTGGAGTTAGTATTCTGATGAGGTCCACGGCTATGGCGAAGTTCAAGCGAGGCTTGGACTTGAAAGACATCTGTGGCGGTTGAGCCCATTGGGGCTATGAGAGAGTAGTAGCGAAATTCGGATTCTATCAAAGCGATTGTAACTTGGTTCAAACATCGAGCCAAGGTGGAGATTGTTGAATATATGTCTCGAGTTTAAGCCCGAAGTGAAAATCTGAATATTTCGAATGAATATTTTGCGAACATATGAAATCAAGCAAAGAAAAAAAAAGGAAATATAAAAGATTCACTTTCTTGTTTCTTGAAGTTACGGTCAAGAGAAGAGGAAAGAAGAAAATATTCTTTCCTATATTATGTTGGGCTCTTGGACTGAAATTGGAAAGTCCAACGTGAGACAATATTCAGTCAACTTTGATTTCCTTCCTGACCAATATGTGCTGACCGAACTAAACTTCTTCCGAGGCGGTGGACGTATATTATATTTATAGCTTATACGTTGGTTTACAAGGGAGAGCTATTGTTGATAAAGAAGTCTTGAAGCGCCGCGGTTGACGTGAAGACGTTCGTGAGTGCTTGGCGGTGGGTGTTTCCGTGGATTCTCGTTCGTGAATTATATCCAAGAAGAATTAGTGTTCAAGCGTAAATCTTGTGACAAGATTTGTGTACAATTCTTTTGCGAGATTGAGAGATTATTTCGTGAGAAATTGTGGGGCTAAACACTATGTGAGTTATTGGGTGTAATTGGGGCTTGGAAAACACTTAGAGTGCTTGAGTGACTCGAGTGTGATTGTAATCTCCGTTGTATCGCTTGATCTATAGTGGAATTCCGTGCTGCTCTCCCCGTGGACGTAGGTCACTACAACCGAACCACGTAAATCTGGTGTCCGATTTATTTTCTTATTCTGTCAAATTTATTGTTCGATCGCTTGGCTTCCGCAATATAATCTAAGGATATAGGTAAAAGAACGGAGTTTTAAACCAAGCCCTGAGGTTCGGTTGGTGAGCTGCTGAGAGCAATATACTATGCTCGGCGCAGGCGCCCGACAATCTGTGGCCAGGGGTCACCAACTGTGGCCATGCAAGTCCATCCTCGAACAGCCTGAGAAGTTGCCTCGGGCAACTCCAGTTTTGCCAAAACTGAAGATATATTCAACAGTGATCGGTCAATCCTAGTTGAACTGGTGTTCTAAGAGCTTCATGATGAGAATCAAAATCGTCCAATTGACGTTCCTGGAAAAAGTAGAATTTTTGGCGACCGAAAGTAACTAACAATTGATTGCATTCAACTTAAGAAAATTCCAACAAACTCTCCATAATTAACTAGTGTCAGCATCTCATGCTAGTGTTCTCTTGTTGTGTGATCTTCCCCGCCGACATCATGAGAGAAAACCCTAATGGTAGAATAACAACATCCAGACTTAACGGACATGTCACGCGACAAAGTAGATGATGCAAAACCTAGAGCCCATTTTCCATTAAGAATCGCATGGAAGAAGATGAAATTCTTCAACGAATAGGAGAAAGTAGTTATACCAGAAGACAAATCTGAATGGGGTCGACACTGATGATTGATGGGGAGCGCATGGTGGCCCATGAGAGTTAAATGAAAACTCGGCTTTTCCCTCTAATTGCTTGAGAATGATACGTGTGAATGGTCCCCAAAAGCGTCGAGGCCGCACTTTTGGATGTTGAAAAATAGGGATAATATAGGCTACCCTCTTCAACTTTTCACTTCATCATCACTTTTGCATCGATTATTTTCCGAAATAACATTCTCCATCCTAAGACAAGATCACCTGATGAAAAACACCGAGTCACCCTCCCTTTAAAAAACCACCTAGCAAACCCCAACTCTGAAATTGCAACAACCCTTAGCCCCCAAACGCATATTTTCTTTACCCAATGCAGTATGGATTCCACGTAATCTTAAAATGTGATTGACTTGATTTAGTAGATTTAGTCAATACAATACTCGGCCCAACGCTCTCTGCTATGTACTATTCCCATGACTTCTTAAAATGTCCTCGAACGGGTCGTCTTGTTTGGTGGAATCATAAGTTGGGTCTTGACCCACTAGATAGTAGGCCTAAACCCAAGATATGCTATCATCCTAGATGCGCACCCTTTTGGCTCCATAATAATATCATCATAAGTACTCGCACGAAGTGGTCAAGACTTGAAAAGGTACAAGACTGTTGACACCCAAAAATAATCCGAGTCATGATGGATCGATGAGAGCACGAGGAGCGTTGTCAACTGGACAACTGCCCGTAACGAATCGGCGACTAAGAAAGGCAGCCATCATCGATGGAAGAAAATAGGTGAAATTCAGAAATCGGCATATGAGAAAGAGAGGCTAGCCGATTAAGAGATCGATGGAAAATGTAGAAGTAGAGATGGAGCTGAGTTGAAGCCACTTCAGATAAAAACGTGCGTTATAAGAAACTAGAGTTGAGGCCTGGAATCTGGGGAGTAGTTAGGATTTGGAATTTGAATGATAACTGCTTCCGACGGTTACACTTGTATAAGGCTATAAAAGTATTGAGAAAAACCAATTGTAAAAGATCCGCAATCAATCACACTTATCAAGTCATTCTGCAATTTACTTTATCAATTCTTTATTCGCGTTCGTTATTCTTTATTATCCTTAGTTCCTTAGTTCATAATACAACCATACAAATTGGTTTCTATCTGAATTGTCATAGAACCTTATTCATTTCTAAAAAACCAAAGATCTAACCTTTGGTGAAAGCTTTTTCATCGGCGAACGTTTTCAGCAAACATCTTTGTGGCATGCCAAGTGGGATCCTCGTGGTTCAATTTGAGGAAGTGTAAATGGCGAAAACGAGAAATCAACAGGCTAGAAATGCCGTTGGCCAGGAGAATCGATCCCCACAACGAGTCAATGAGGGACTTGTTCAATTGGAGTCATCATCCGCTGATGCAGTGAGAGACGAAAACCAAGGTGGGAATTTAGTGGACATTCCGTGAAATCTCACCTATCAATAGAGGAGAGAATTGGGGTCAAACCCGGTGATGGTAGCAACCATGAGAAGGATTTCCAAGGAGCAACCAAATGATTTGGCTAATCATATGATCAATCGTCTCACTGGGGTGCTCAAGCCCATGATAGTTAACATGGTGAATTAACTAGCTTCTAGGCCGGGGCCATCAAGCCAGCCGTTTCCAGTGCAAGGAAGACAGACTGCGACGGGGTATGTACCTTCGACCTCTTCTACTCATTTACAATAATGTTGGTAATTTAGGCCAAACAATACCACAACCAGCGGTGAGAATATTGCGAAGGCATGAAGTTGCCGGCGGCCAGAACAAAATAATCCTAATTTAGTTGGTCTTGGAAACATTGTCTATCAAAGTGCTCCAGTTCAAAACAGCGCCATTGGAAACAATGATGGAAAGGCAAATCAAAACATACATTTGCCGAACGTTGAAAACCAGAGGCCAATGATACCGCCACCCAATGGTGATAATGTGAGACCATTTGGTAATGTTATAACACCACTTGCCGGAGCAGTGAATCCACTACACTCGCTGAATATCGGTGTAGTAATTCCACCGAATAAGGGAAACGTACCGTATCGGCCACAATTGCTAATGGATAATTTGGCAAGGCGGCCTTCCCCGCCTAGGGGGCGGAATGGTCAAGTCCAACGGATAAGTCTCGATACTCGAGAAGAGCTAGGCCAGGAATTCTTCACATTGATCTTTGAATTTAGAAGTTTTGCTGAAAGAAGGTTTGTTAGCGCAAATCTCGGCAATTAATCCCTTAGCTCTCTCTCTTCTGAAGCTGGGCTCCACATGATTGAGGAGTAGCTGCCACGTGTGAGCTCAAGAAACTCTTTCCATGTGGCCTTTACCGTCTCCACAGTAACAACACCAATACCTTCAGCTAGTGGAGTGAATATAGGCTTCGCTACATCGGCGCGTAGGAGTTCCTTTAGATCTGAAGGATATAATGGGTGGACCGCCCAAGATGGGCCAAACCCGGTCCGTGAGCCATAAGGGCCCACGAGGTAGTTATTTCTCTTTTATAATAGAAAGGCACCCTTTGGAATGTAACGTGATTTTCATACATGCAAACACACTCTTTGAAGAACGTGATCTTCTCTGTTTCTCTTCGGGACGAACTCGAACGCGAAAGACGATCGAAGAACATTCAGGCGCAAAGTGGCACTTAATCTGTGACAATACCGGGTATGTTCATTGTGTGATATGCCTGTACGATCGGTGATACAAGTTTGATGATTCTCGGGCACGTTTTCCGCACTAATCGAATTCGTTCCGAATATGTTTCGAACGACTCGATCGGGATTGAGTTTTCCCAACATTGGTATCAGAGCCCGTTTACTTGTTTCCCGATCATGCTTATGTATCGTCTAAAGTGTATACTGCTTGTTTTTTTGTTTTGGTCTCGTTTTTGTTCGTTTTCGTCGCGTCGCCGAACTGTTCATGCATGTTTTCGATTTCTGTCTTTCGTCAAAACTCGAATTTTATTGCATAAACGGAAAGTACTCGTCGAGACGAGAAAAATGATGGGCGGCGCGTCGCCGGAGGACGCCGGACGCGCCCTCACGCGCCGGAAAGGGCCAGGCGCGCGACGGCGCGTGACGCCCACGCGCGGCCCCCGCGAAACGGCGCGTCGGTTGCCGCGGGAACCGCCGACGATGACGTCACGCTGACGTCATCAGTCCGACCCGGCTGACTTGACCCGACCCGGGGTTGACCCGTTGACCCGACCTGACCCGACCCGGTTGACCGACCCGTTGACTTTTGACCCGACCCGTTTGACCGACCCGTTGACCCGACCCGTTTGACCGTTGACCCGACTCGGTTGACCGACCCGTTGACCCGACCCGAGTTGACCGTTGACCGGTCAACGGTCGGACCGGTCAACCCGGTCGGACCGGTCAGACCGGTCGAACCGGACCGGTTCAACCGGCAGAATGACCCTTGTGTCTTCTATCGGCCCGTACGAGCTCATTTTAACTCCGATTTGGGCGTTCTTGGTATCGATGTGCTCGTATCGAAATGATCTACATTATGGTGTATTCATATTACATTTTTTCTGCACTTATGAATATGAAAATGCACGATAAACCCTATGTACACGTACTTAGGGGCATATTTTTTTGGCATTTTCTATAGTATTTCTCTATAGTCTTTTGAAATACAAGTGCAAGATCATATGTATATGAATAAGCATTTCTTACCTTAATGTATCATGGATTATAAGTAATCCTTTGTTCTGCATTCGTTGCAGGAACAATGGTACATTTGAGACGCACTCCGATCATCCCAAGAACGGCGGCTCAAAAGGAGAAGCTTGAGAACCTAAGAATCAAGTTAGCTCTTTATCGATGGGACGCCAGAGATGATATGATGACACACATCATAAAGGTCAACAAAATGATACAGGATATCATTTGGAACGGCTTTGTAATGCCGGAGTATGTAATGGTCGGAGCCCTAAAGTGCACTATTCCTGAGGAGTTGGGAAGAATGCTTGATAAGGTTAGAGAAACCTTAAATGGTCCAAGCTATAAGATGCTTGTGGAGAATTTTGTGCAAGAATACATAAAGGTCGGGGCAAGAAGGACATCAACCCTTGCGTTGAATGGGTCTCGGGGCAAATCATGGTCAGGATCTAGGGGTTTTCCGGGAGCTTCTATTTATGTTCCGAAGAAAATAAAACTTTCAGAAGAATTTTATGAGTCATTTCCTGTCTATGTGTTAGATTGGTATACTTGATGTTGTTCTTTTAGAATTTGGAACCAATTTTGTACATGTCTTTGGTTGATATTACATATTCTTAAACATTTGTGAATGTTTTATGATATATATGTGGCTATGAATTTTTGATGATTTGTTCATTTTATATTGCCATATTATGTGTTATGTTTTATGTGGGAAGTTCTTTAAAATTTGTATAACTTTTGAAGAACCAATTTCATTACATAAAATGATTATGTTAATGGTAATTTCAAATTAGGTTTTTTAGACGATGATTGGGAACATAGTGAACTTTTGACTCTAAGACCTTTAGTGAAACTATTCATTAACATAATTAGTTTATGTAATCATGATGCTGATGAAGCATTTAGATAGGCTTTAATAACTCGTGCGTATGTGTCTGAAATGTTCAGATACGATGGCTTCAGCAACTAAGAACATAGTGGCTGAACTAAATAAGGGAGAAAAATTGAATGGCGATAATTATGAGATTTGGAGTCTCAAAATCCAATATGTGCTGGAAGAGCAAGAGGCACTCGAAGCTCTTAACCAGATTATGGAAGAACCTGAGGAAGGGACAACTGCCCAACACAAGAGGGATAAAGATGCCTTCACTGTTTGGAAAAGAAAGAACTCTCTTGCTCGCATTACGTTGCTAAGCAGCATGGACAATGACATCATGCGAGAGTTCGGACGTTTCCAGAGCGCTAAAGAGATGTGGGCTGCACTGGCATCAAGATTTGGTCGAACTTCTGTGACCAAACTGAGACAACTCACTATCCGTTTCGACTCTTACAAGATGTCTCATGGAAAGACCATGAAACAACATTTGAGGCAGATGTCGAATATGATAAGTGAGCTAAAGAATGCCGGGCACATACTCACTGACGAACAACAGGTGCAGGCAGTAATCCGCTCCTTGCCTCAAAGCTGGGAGCACATGAAGATCCATTTGACCCACAATGAGGGTATCAAGACCTTCGAGGATGCTATGCGGCATCTTGAGCTAGAAGAGGATCGCCTCATGGCGGCTAAGCCAGAAACTGATATTTATTTTGCTGGTTCTAGCTCGCATGGAGTTTCGGGCTCCAAGAGGAAGCACCCTACTGGGTCAAGGAAGTGGAAAGGCAAAGGGCCAAGTCCTTCAGGGAAGAAGCCGAGGCTCAACCAACGGGAGAAAGGAAAGCGTCCTTTCAAGAAGAACATTTCAAGAGTGAAATGTTTCAACTGTGGCAAGAAGGGTCACTTTGCTCGCGACTGTGGCGAGCCAAAGAAGGTAGAAACCCTTAGCATTCATGAAAATGCTACTTATGTGTCAAGTTCAGTGTTTCTAACCGAATCTAATCCTTTGTGGACTGTAGACTCGGGAGCCACAGACCATGTAGCGAAGGACAGAGAAGCTTTCGTGGAGTTCCGACGAGTTCCACAAGGAACGAAGTGGATATACGTGGGGAACAATTCAAGAGTGGAGGTCAGAGGCATTGGCACCTGTCAACTACTTATGCGCGGTGGACGTACATTGTTCCTACATGATGTGCTATTTGCTCCAGAGATTCGTCGGAACTTAGTTTCAGTGTTGGTTTTAGTTAGACTTGGTTTTGCTGTAAACTTCCATAATAATGGTGTAGACTTGTGTTTAGGAACAAGTTATTATGGTTCCGGATATTTCTTAGATGGTTTCATTGTACTAGATGTTGACTATTATGAAGTTAATATTAGTTATTCCTTATTTACATCATCTGATTCTTATGAGAATGATGTGAACGTGTGGCATGCTAGACTTGGTCATATTGGCCAACAAAGAATGAATCGATTGGCTAAAGATGGCTTATTGGGAAATATTAAAAAGGTTGATTTGCCCATATGCGAGCATTGCCTAGAAGGAAAAACAACACGGAAACCATTTGGAAAAGGAACAAGAGCTGAATTTCCTTTGCAGTTAATCCATACTGACATCTGTGGTCCAATGAATATAAAAGAAAGGCACGGGTCTGTTTATTTCATCACATTCATTGATGATTATACTCGATTCGGACATGTCGATTTGATTTCTCATAAGTCCGAAGCTTTAAATTGCTTTAAAAGATTTATGAGCTTAGTGGAAAATCAATTAGACAAGAAAATAAAAGCATTAAGATCCGATCGAGGTCGAGAATATCTGTCTGATCAGTTCAGAAATTTATGTGATGAAAAGGGAATAGAAAGACAACTGACTATTCCATATACTCCTCAACAAAATGGTGTTGCGGAAAGAAGAAACAGAACTCTAATGGAAATGGTTAGATCAATGATGGCACATGCTAACTTGCCCATCACCTTTTGGGGTGATGCTTTGTTGACTGCTGCCTACATACTTAACCGTGTGCCTTCTAAATCAGTTGCTTCTACTCCATATGAGTTATGGACAGGCAGAAAGCCTGATTTAAGCTTTCTAAAACCTTGGGGTTGTGCTGCCTATATTCGTGAGTCTTCTCACAAGTATGGAAAATTAGGCCCAAGAGGCAAAAAGAGTATTTTTATAAGATACTCAGAGCACTCAAAGGGATATGTATTCATAGGTGAGCAAGAAAGCGGAAGTATAACTGAATTTGAATCACGGGATGTCACATTCTTAGAGAATGAATTTCCTAAAAAGGGCGAAGTAGGTGGTAATTACTCACTATATGAATCTGTGGATCGTGATAGTGAAGTTAGTGGGAGCATTGTGACAAATGAAGAGTTGAATGCAACCCAGTCTCAATTGCAACCACTTAAAGAGACGACACCACCATTATCTCATTCGAGTGGGAGCGCAATGGAACGTGGTGAATCATCAGGAATACAGTATTCCATACGACAGTCGAGTCGTAATAGGATTCCCCGTCGTCGTTTTGACATTGAAGGAGAAGCCTTCATGATTGCCCCACAAGATGAAGATGAGCCGAAAAATGTGAACGATGCTCTAAAATGCCCTGATAAGGAAGAATGGATACATGCAATGGAAGAGGAAATGGAGTCATTAAGATCAAACCAAGTTTGGGAATTGGTTGACCTTCCAAAAGGACGCAAAGCCATTGGGAACAAGTGGGTTCTCAAAATAAAGCGTAAGGCTGATGGCTCAATAGAGAGGTATAAGGCTCGCCTTGTGGCGAAAGGATATAATCAACAGGAAGGAGTTGATTTTGAAGAAACTTTTTCTCCTGTGGTTAGATTTACCTCTATTCGCCTTATTCTGGCAATAGTAGCTAGTATGGATCTAGAATTACATCAAATGGATGTAAAGACTGCATTCCTCAATGGAGAATTAGAGGAAGAAATTTATATGGAACAACCTGTTGGTTTCATTACAAAAGGCCAGGAGCACAAAGTGTGTCGACTATTGAGGTCGATATATGGCCTTAAGCAGTCTTCGAGACAATGGTATATACGTTTTCACAATGCAATAATGGCATATGATTTTGAAATGATTAATGAAGACAATTGTGTATATATCAAAAGATCCAAAGATCAATTTGTGATCTTATCATTATATGTTGATGATATACTAATTGCCGGAAGTAGTATGGAGTTAGTTAATACAGTCAAGAATTGGTTATCTTCCAATTTTGATATGAAAGATATGGGTGAAGCTGCATACATTCTTGGAGTTAAGATTTCAAGAGATCGCTCAAAGAAATCCCTATCTCTTTCACAAGAAACGTATGTGAATAAAATTCTTGAGCGATTTCGTATGCAAGACTGTAAATCAATAGATACTCCTATTGCAAAGGGCGAAGCATTAAGCGACAGAATGTGTCCTAAGACTTCACAAGAAAAGAAGCAAATGGAACAAGTTCCATATGCTAGTGCTGTCGGAAGCTTGATGTACGCTATGATGTGTACAAGACCAGATATTTGTTATGCAGTTGGAATGGTAAGTAGATACCAATCCAATCCAGGTCAAGCACATTGGATCGCCGTCAAAAGAATCCTGAGATATCTAAAGGGAAGTGCCGACTATGCGCTGACTTATCAAGGAAGTGATCTACACCTTGAAGGCTATACAGATGCTGACTGGGGAGGAGATTTAAAAGAAAGAAAATCTACTTCTGGATACGTATTCTTACTGAATAATGGCGCCATATCTTGGAGCAGTAAGAAACAACAATACATAGCCTTATCTACAATGGAAGCCGAGTTCGTGGCTCTATCAGCAGCGGCACAAGAAGCTGTTTGGCTTAGAAGATTTTTGGATCACTTAGGTGTAACTGAGAAAGCTGCAAACCCAGTATTGGTCTATTGTGATAGCCAAGCAGCAATAGCTTACACTAAGGATCCCAAGTACCATGGAAAGACCAAACATATAGATATCAAGTATAACTATGTCAAGGACATGGTTGCACGAAAGGAAGTGAACGTGAAGTACATATCTACACAAAGGATGATAGCAGATCCTATGACGAAGCCGATTCCTAGAGAAGTTTTCCATGGTCATGTGAGATCTCTAGGACTGTGTAGAATATGATGTACTGTATATTGTATTTTTCCCAGAATGTTCACTATTAATGAAGTACGTTATTATCAATGCCTATAAGTTTGTATGACGTTTGTGAATGTCGATGCTGAGTGCATTATATTGAAAAGGTATGTCGGACAGATGAGAGATTAGCCCACTCACACGGGTAATCGCCTCTACTCACTGTGTGATGAATAGAGATGAGACAACTTTAAGCTTGTTATCTAGGTGATAATTGAGAGCTAAAGCTTGAAGTATGGACGTCGCCTTAACAGAATGTTAAGATGATGACATATAGATTATTATGTCCGAAAGTGAAATGACCCACATATTTCACTTTACCTGTCTTTAATGCCAGATGTGAGTTCTGATAGATGCTTATGAATAGAGTAGATTTGTGAACTCAAGTTAGACATTGAGTATGTCTAAACTATCATCTGTACGGTATTGAGAGTAAAGACATACGCTCTATGGGAAAAGGAGATAATACCGTAATACGTATTTCATATTACGTATGCATGAAACGACCGATAAGAGTTGACAAAATTATGATCTCAATTTTTAAGTCGTGTGAGACTCTTGAGGAAAATAGTTTTTCTCAATTAAAGTGCCCTCACGACTCTTACTTATTCTCAAAATTTCTATTCAGTGTTTGCTATCTTAGGATGTTGCCGATGATCATGATAATTCGGTCTAACGGGGCATTTCTAGAAAAGCAAGTTGGACTGAAATGGAGAGGTTTAAGGAAAGAGGAAGATCAATTTAAGTTATGATGTCACATTCTATATTAGTATTCACAGGTCGACCAATTATGATTTTGAGTAAATTATAGTTGTGAATACAATATACGAGATACTAAAAGAGATCAAGAGAGATAAAAATGCGACTGATTGATCTAGGGAACTGCATACTAATTCTACTCTGCATAGTGCCCAAATCTGAGCTGTTATATATTCCTAACAGATGTATAACAACGAGCTCTCGTAGTATGCTGGTCGCACGGATTATTTGCCAATATGAACTTTGCAAGAAAGAGAGTTGTGTTTAGCCCATCGTGAGCGAGTGGGAGATGAAGGATATAATGGGTGGACCGCCCAAGATGGGCCAAACCCGGTCCGTGAGCCACAAGGGCCCACGAGGTAGTTATTTCCCTTTTATAATAGAAAGGCACCCTTTGGAATGTAACGTGACTTTCATACATGCAAACACACTCTTTGAAGAACGTGATCTTCTCTGTTTCTCTTCGGGACGAACTCGAACGCGAAAGACGATCGAAGAACATTCAGGCGCAAAGTGGCACTTAATCTGTGACAATACCGGGTATGTTCATTGTGTGATATGCCTGTACGATCGGTGATACAAGTTTATTGATTCTCGGGCACGTTTTCCGCACTAATCGAATTCGTTCCGAATATGTTTCGAACGACTCGATCGGGATTGAGTTTTCCCAACAAGATCATTCAGCTCGTCGACGTGAGGGAGGGAGATTGACCTGGCGTTAACTTCAGTTGTAGATCCAAGGACTGCTGTGGACGGCATTCTGGGGCCAGCCTATAAGATGCATAATTAAAGCAGGCCATTAAGGATATGAACAGAATCGAGAGATTATCCAACACATTCTCGGCCAAGAGAAATGGTTGAATGATCGCTGGTTCTGATTATGTAGTTGGAGTTGAATCAGAAGTGATAAAGGCAATAACAGGTTCTTCAGCTGGTACGGATCTAGTCGGTGCCATATCCACCTGTTCTTGGTTAGCTACTGCATCCGTAGTAAGTAGAACATGTTTAGGAGCGGTCAGAGAAGGCAAAGATGGATTAACTGGCATGGTCGCTGTATGGAGAGAACAAGTTAGCGAAGAAAAAGGATGACACAAACGTTAAAATGATAAGGTAAATGTTTTAACCAGATTGGACATGATCAATATTGGTAGAAACATCAGTAATGACGGCATCCTCAGTAGCTAGAATGACGCCCTGAATGGAAATGCTAAGCTCATGAACATCCGACATTTCTTGGTCGTCGATTAGGGCGGCATCAGCTTGAACCAAGGCACCAATTACATCAGTGGACGAAGACTGCACGTCGATGGCTTCTCGAGATGTTTCCGGATCAAGTGAAGAAGCCAAAATCAGTCTTCTGCGCCTTGTTCGAGTACGTTCGTCATCCTTCTTTTCTTCGGGGCTGGACGAATTAGTCGAGCTCCTGGGGCTAAATTTTGATAAAATGCTGCAAAGCATATTAGTTTCCCGATGAAGTATTAGTCCTCGAGAATCTCGAAAGACATTAGACACAAGGTGAGTTGGTACCTGATGTGGTTTTCCTTTTCCCCTTATATCTTGTTATGATCGGCTTTTCAGGGAGGAAAAGAAGGAAAATAGAAGGTTGATGAGCAACAGCACAATGAGTCGTGATCGTCTGACCAGCCTAAGATCCAAAATATCTCCCGATGTGACAATTTATTGGGCCAGAAAACAACTCAGTCATCAAATACAAGAATGTTCAAATTTGATGCATTATGACGCTCGTCGCAAGCCCACAACAATGCACCAAGCCATTAGGATTATGTATGTATAAGACTAATGTATTTGCCTCCAAAAATTCTCGATTCTCATCATTGAAAAATTTACCCTTATATTGCCAAAAATAGGACATAATGAATTAATTGCTCAAATCAGGGAATAAAGATCGTATTGGCCTGCTTAGGGAGAGAGCTGTGGCCTTCTCCAGCGGTTGAGCAAGGGCCGGCCACCCTCATCGTGATCCCTGCGAGGCGTACCGCCAAAGTAAGGGTGGTGACCGCCCCACCCCTACCCCTCCTCTCTCCCTCTCTCTCTTTATTTTTTTTTCTAGCTTTGGGCTATTTTTCTAATGCAATTTCCCTTTTAGTTAGCATCATATTAGTGCTACATGTTAGAAAAAAAATTAAAACAAAAAGAAAGTTATGTTAGATTGTTTGGTTAGTCAAATGTAATGAAACTAAGGATGTACTTAATTGCGCTTTGTTAATAATTTTTAGAATTTGATTGACTATTAGAAAGTTTTAAAAATAGTTAGCACTTTAATTGCAAATTTTATGATTTCAGATACACTTATTCTTTTATTTATTACTTAAAGGCGTGCTTAGAAAACCTAAGTTTACAAATTTCATACGAGGAACCGCTCATGTTTTCGTCTTCTGGTGTGTCTGCAAGTCTGAATGTCAACTCTCTTCGATATTTCTCATTCCGAGCAACATGTAATACCGTAAGGTCCGAGAATGGAAATAACATTGCACGGTCCAAAACAATAACGCTAAGATCGAACCAGTTGCAATATATAAAAAAAATCCTTTTCGCAAGTGTCCATGAAACACCCATTAATCATACCTGATAAAGGAATATTTACATTTTCGATGCATTAGAAGTGTATAGTACGAGAACGTTAGTGTTTTAAATTGAAATTGAAAAACTTTCTTTATTCGAGGGTACGAGATAATAGGCGACCTAGGGATGGCTGTGGTGGCCCCCGGCTCCTCTAGGTCCAAAATTTTTTTAATGTTACGTGGAAAAAGACTTTCCATAAAGAAAGTATATATGATATTTATATGGCAAATATACCTCAGGCTCTAATCTCGATTTTTTGGTGCTCGATACGCCAAAATGCCGTATATCTACAAACGCATTAATTTGTTAATGTCAATTGTCATAGTGACAATGCAAACAGTACATTTCTGCTGAACAAACGCGGATATATAGTGTTAGCCATTTCATTTAATCTCTAATTCGCAATTGGTCTTTGTATTTTAGACTTAATCCAATGCAGTCCAATCATAAGGATGATGGTTAGAGTAGAGATGAGAGTAAGTCCTCTGTGTACCAATTGAAATGGCTATGATCTTTGCATATGTTCACGCTAATTGCTATTTATAATAATTTATATTGCCAAGCAAGTTGTTGTTAAAAACGGATCAATTATATTAAACTTGTGAGATCCAAATAAATTGTTATATTTTTAAAGGATTGGACTCTCTTGATATATGAGCATTATCTAGGCTTGTAGAGTATTTCATGGATTTAACTGGTTTATGGTGCTTGCTAAATATTTCACGAGCCTCCAGATAATCGGAACTCCAAGTCTGTGCCCCAGATTATAAAAAAAATTAGAAGAAGAAAATGACACATGTACAATTATTCATTAGATGTGCTGATGAATCATCAATTTAAGGTGATAAAATTGAAAACGATGAACATATTACGCATATCAAGGAAACTTTCCCAATACTTTTTAAATTATGAAACTCCTCTCGATTATGTTGTTTTCGTCGCTTCGCAAGCCCTTCATTTGATATTCAGCTTTTCTTACTAAACTAGGGCCAAGAGTTGGGTGATCCCCTGATCAGATATCTAAGTGGATCCACCTACTCATCAACTCATTCGCAAGATTTTCTCGATGCAACATAAATGATCATTGGATATACACTTGGTACCGACTAGGCTAAACTTTATTTAAGCTACTTGCGTTGAAATAAAGCAATACACCCTACCCAAAAATGGATCATGTTTAAGGAGAAACCCTTTTAGGTGCTTCTTTAACTCAAACTTCACTCCATTCCCAGATCTAGGTTTCTCAATTGCCCCTTCACCTCTTTAATTGCTACTTTGATTAATCCTCAACTCAGCTATCAAACAACTTTGCAACCTTTCGACTAGGCCGTGTCAACATGGTCTTTCTCTACATTTACTTTTCCCAACTTTCTTCGAGCAAAATAAGATACACAGGGAAAGAGGGAGTTAATTTATATATCTGCGAAGGAGGGAGGGGAAAAGTACTCGGAATATCTCGAGCCCCAATGGCCGTGCATGGAAAGCAGGTGTCCACCCTCATGCATGGCCAAAAGCCAAACCCCCCTCAACGTGGAGAATCTTCACTGCCGCAGAGAGACACACCCACCAACCAATAATCCGCCAGTGACCCTCGATCCAATTTTAACACGGCCACTGTACTGAGATTGGCGGTCGCTTTGCACTAAGATCGGCCATTAAAGAGCGCCCTTCCAGGGCAAACTCGAGAGAAAGAGAGAGAGAACTTAATTATAGCTAGGTCAAGAAGATGAGAGTTGAAACAGTATGTGAGAAAAGACTATCGTCTCCGTGTACCGTTCATCGACCCCTGTAAATGACCAGCAAAAGCATGAGTACATATATTTGTCTCTCCTCTCTGCGTATAGGTCTTTGTCTCTGTGTGCGCGCACTACATTTTCACACTTAAGTCGCCACCCAAGACCGTGAAACCACACTTTTAAAGGTAGCGAAAATGAAAAAAGGAAAAAAGGAACAGGAAATGAATCAACGTTAAGACATCAACTACGCTGATTCAAGTCTGATGATGATCATGTCCATTCCAATCCTAAAAAAACCCCTCTCCTTCTCTCTCTCTCTCTCTCTCTCTCTCTCTCTCTCTCTCTCTCTCTCTCCTTCTCTTTTCTTGGCAACTCTCATTCACAAGTGATGACCATAATGAGCCTCAGATTTGCATGAGACGCTCTGTTGTTGACTCTGAGCCACACCCAGAGTGAGCTCCAACCCAATCCGATCGTCATCACTCTCACGATCTTGGCCATCGATCGCCAAACTCCGGCTCGGTTGGGATCCGCCTTTGGGTTCAGCCTCCAGAGTCTCCACGGAGAACACGCTGTCGTCCTCTGGCGACGTCGTGTAGCTCGCCTCCGGATAAAGCCCGCCGTCCGGCTTCGGGTCGGCGTCGAGCCTGGGGCGCTTGAAAGGGTTCCGGGCCCGGACCCTGTGGAGGTCTTGCGAGCCCCCAGCCTTGGGGAAGTGGCGGATGTCGTAGGCCTTGAGGGGAGGTAAGGGCTGAGACGTGGCGGGGGTCGAACCCGAATCCAGCGAAGGGTGTCGCATAATGTGGGAGGAGCCCTTGAGGACGGCGTCGACGGCCGCTTGGCACTGGCCCCAGTTGCCGGACCAGAGCAGCCCGACCGACCCGTATATGGGGTTGATGATCCGACCGCAGGCCTCATAGAGCAGCGACCTGAAAACGGCTGCTCTCTCATCAAAGAAAGAGAAGAAGAGAAAGTCAAGAAATATAACTCGAGTTGGGTGCTGAAAATTCACATCCGACGCAGAGAGAAGAGAGGGGGCAGTACCGGGGCGGAGGTGGGGAGGGCCGGCATTGATGAGGTTGATGAGGCCGGCACGGCCGTAGAACTTGGCGAGGAAGACGGTGGCGTTGGCCTGGGAATCGGCGGACTTGATCCATTGCAGGCAGGGCCTTATGATGCAGTCATCGCTGCAGCCCTTGCGGAGGACTCTGCAGCCGTTGCAGCTCATTCTCATGGCTGACGCAGAGAGAGAGAGAGAGAAAGAGAGAGTGCAGGTACGAAGATGAGGAGGGAGGGTGGGAGGGGGAGAGAGAGAGAGAGCGAAAGGGGGTACTTATGTGGGAAAATGAATGGAGGGTTTGAGAGAGAGAGAGAAGGGGGGTGGGTGGGACCTGGCGGTTTAGCTTGGTTTAGCTTGGTTTACATAATCAAGTGTTGGATGGAATCAAAAGGGACTTGAAAAAGCCTTAAATCCGGGAGTTTATTTTTATGCCCTACAAAAGTTCTTTCGTGTTTGGGTAAAATTGTGGGAGTTTCCCCTCTTGAGAAACGATCCAAATCGGACAGCATGCCCTTTTTGGCAGGAAGCTTTGCTTGGCATGCATGCACTCGTGTAGAAGAGAGATTGTTGGATGGGCTCACACATGTGCGGATACATACATACATATATATATATATGTGTGTGTGTGTGTGTGTGCATGTCCTCTTTTGTATCATATGAAGTTTGGCTTGAACGCTAATAATAGCAATAATCTCTATCGAGATTATATAATTTTCTACGGGTCCTCCATAAAAATAATATCATGTACACATTTATAGTATTATAACAGATTTCAATAAAAGCCCTATGCTTGCTTGCTCAATGTACTCAATCCCATTGAGGTGGACGCCACCTTAGATCGGCCACCACCACCATACTCTCTCTCTCTCTCTCTCTCTCTCTCTACGTTGCCTGAGCTCAATGAGCTATGTCGATCCATCCGAGGAAGAGCTCTGTCGAATCAATGAGGATGGCCACTGATCCTACAATCCTAATCTCTTATATTTAACTATCAATCTTGTTTAGTTCATTACTATCGTGAAAAAGAAAATAAATTACTACTTATTAATCACCTTCCAAGGAGTTGGTGGAGTGGTAAGGACTTTGGGCTTGTAGGTGACTGATACCAAGTTCGAGTTTCTCTACCCTCCACCTTATTGCACCTTTGACTGACATGGCGATTAGTCTATGGGTTTGGCTAGTTCTCCCCAGTTAATGTCTAGCCGATTAGACTCTTGTAGTGCGGTGAGCGGAGGAGTTCAGGTCATAAAAAAAAATTACTACTTATTATCAACCTTTTGGAAGTTCAATGGTTGACGTAATGCCCAAAAAAGGTTGAAGACAGATAGATTTAAAAGTTTAAAGTAAGAAAGAGGGGGCGTCCAGCGGCAATGGCAGAATCAAGAACGCAGTGATAGGGGTAGTCTTGGCAGCTGTCGGATGCGATGACGACAAGTGACTACACAATGGGGGCCTACAAACAATAAAGTAGTAGTGATGCAAATGGTTGAGTTGGGAGTTTTGTTTTGTAATGATGAATTTATATGAATTCAATTTCTAGCGAAGTTTGCATGTATGTATATCTGATTGTTCTTAGGACCACTTTTTTTGTTTAACATCAAAAATGGTTGTATGCACCCAATACAGACACTTAGTTGCATATTAACCTTTGAATCTGGTGAAGCTTAAATCGAAGTCGATTATGACCTATAGATTCAATCTGTGAATGCACTTGGTGGAAATAGTATTGTCTCTTTTATATCCAGGTTACAGTGCACCAGACGTGTGAACCTTTCTTGTAAATGAAAAGTACATCACTCTATTTGTTTTTACAATGTTTTAGTCGAACATAAAAAGTAAAAAGTAATACTTTGATCTAAAAAAATTGGTTTATTGAGTGATATGATGGACTGCACAAGCGAAAATTTAACAAGTGGGCCACTTTCAACACTGGACCACATCACCTAGTGAACCAATTTTGTTAGGTAGTCCGAGTAAATTTACAGCACATTTCGTAGCGGTAATAGCTTATTATAGGTCAATTAGAATTTGGCTGATAATTACATTATTTGCTTGCAATAATAATTATTTTAGTGGTAATCTCTTTTACAAGTAAAGGTGTAATTCCTATTGCATGGCCCCTCTGTGATCGATATTAATTACAGCCATATTGTAATAATTTTTCCTAAAATGCCCATCTTTTTTCTCCCACTCACCCTACCAAAATTAATTATTTGCATATAAGCACGTATTATATGATTAACATTATAGTTAATCACTTTCGTAAACAGTATATTGAATAATAAGAAAATATTTCAGTAATAAAATATTTTATCTTAATAATACATAGCTATACATTATATTGAAAGCTATTACGATAATATGATTAGCATGATATTAGTTGCTTACTTTAAGGTATTATTATCTAAATTTTCACAATTTTATAAATAATTTTTCATCATATACCGATTGCCTTATATACAATTTACTTTAATTAAATTTTAAGTTGTGATACAATAATTATTTCAAACATGCCAAATTGATAATGTGATAACTTAATAATTGTGTTAATACAATCACATGTCGTATGATTAGCTCTATACCACAATATATATGATACATAACTTATTAAATAATAAATAATATTCCATATATGAGATTATAATATTCTTGACAATATATATCGAATATCAAACTCATGATTGACTATTATAAATATTTTTGTAATCCCCATAATTTTGTTTCTCTGGTATTTTGAAAATTTTGATGATTTTACTCCCTTATCACATATGCTGTTCATGAAGCCTAATAAGATAAAAGATATTACGTTATTTAATCCAATTAAAATGGCGTAACAATTATTACAGCTCTATTACATTGCAATTTCATTCAATTACTACAACTAAACGAGCTGTTGCTATTTCTCAAAGGAACTGCTACCATGACTCAATTTAAGGATTCGTGTTGAGGAGATGAGATCCTCATTTTTCTTTTTTAGTATTATCTCTTGAATACCTTATTCGTGGAGCTTCAACACTATTAAAAACGCATTTGTCGGAGGCATAAAAAATTAGTTTACAAAGTGACATGGTAGGTTGCTATTAAAACTTTTGTCCGAGGATAGCTAACTCGTTTGCACATTCGATTCATCACACAGATTGGTGGCGAATGGTGGTTTCGCTCGATCGCTTCAAGGCAAGGCCCCTGAATCAATCCGCGATGCCGTTTTCGCCTCCTGGGCACCTTCCTATCCCCGAAGAGAGAGAAAGAGAGGACGAGCTCCAAAATCTTTTTAGCGTCAACGATGGATCTTGGTCGATTGAAATGGCATACGTGAAGATGACAAAGGAAATGCAGAAGGAAAGAAGTAGAAGAGATCACAAGAGCGAGGGCGCTTGGCCAGCGCAAGCTCGAATCCGGGAAACAGCCAAAGTTGCGCCACATATCGTGGTAAGACGAAGAACCTGAAACAACAACACAGCACAGCACAGCGCACACACACTCGCTTCTCCTGGTTTTCAGGAAAATCTTCCTTCCACTGTCTTTAATCTTAAAACCGCTTTTTGCCTTCTCCTTTTCTCTTCCTTCCTTCTTCTACGGGCGCCATTCGGGATCTCGAGCGCCTGCGGTTTTCTGTCTCTCTCTCTCTCTCTGACGTAGTGTTACTTCTTTTAACCAACTAGCATGGAACAATGCGAGAGCATCGGAAACCATGCGCACTATCTTCCTTAGCTTCGTTTATTTTACGGACAGAAATGGATTCTTTTCCATTTGAGGCAATATTCCCCTTCTGTTGTAGCTGTTGAGTGCGGATTGGATTGGAAAAGAACGAGGAAAGGGATGACCACGTCCATCTTCCCGCATTCCTTGCAGATGAGCCACGCGATAATATATTCTCCTCCCACTTCATCGAGTACTATTGTCTTAATGTGAGATCAGAAAACGACGAGTCAATACGCCGCGTTTGTCTGATATAGACTTATACTGCACAGAATACTTAGTCTATGTACTGTATACTTCATTAATTGTTTGTACCACCCATTTTGTTACTCATTCTCTAAGACAACTACATCATATCGAAATTGGGGAGGTGGGTCAAACGCAGGGCAATTCCATTTTCTGATGTTTAAGTGCAACTCAGCTCCTTTTTCGTCAATGGTGAAGTCATCCCAAGGATATTGTCATGAAATGTCTTCTGGACTGAGTTGTCTTAGTATTTACTGTTGCTGTTCATTATGGCAATTACAAAACCAAAAAATCCAGAAAACCACAAAAAAAAAGTTTAGACCTATTATACGGATACTAATTCAGTTTAATCAATTTAGTCTCAAACACTTTGATAATTTGCTAATGTAGTTCTACCGGCCAATTTTGACTAGTAATCACTGACGTGGACATCGGCAGTCCTACATGACATAGTCGGCATTGATGTAGACAATTTTTGTAATTTTAAAAAAAATTATTAATTTTTTTCCTTTCCTTTTTTCCCTTTTTGTTTTTTCTTTTTTTCTTATTTCCCTTCGCCGGTCCACAGCCTCGACAATGGCCAATGGATGTCACCAACCACAAACGAGAGCCGAGACACCCTCGCCCGGCTAGATAGAGCAATGGTGTCACGACCCTCACCAAATCTAGGCAAGGACTCACAGGCCCTCGTTGTGGCCGGCAAGGGGCTCACGGCCCTCACTATGTGGCCAACAAGGACCATGACGCCATTGGCCAGTGATGGCAAGGGTTGGCTGGCAACCTAAGTCAAAAAAAAGAAAGAAAGAAAATCAAAATTTTATTAAAAAATTTAGAAAAATTATCTATGTAAGCATGAGCGGTGCAACATAGAACAGCTTGTAACATCCTGAATTTCGACCCATTTTCGGGATCAATAAAGTGTAAATTATTTCTCATTTAATTTTAAAAAGTCTCACCCGGACCTGATCAATCACGGGATACTAACCTATTGGGAAAGGCTAAATGGGAATATGTACGTGGACCGGGGACCCGATCGCGAGTTAGGCATGGACTTCAGAGAACGCCGAAGGAATATTTTGGACCAATGTGAGCCGATCTTAGGAAGGTGACGGATTCGATTCGACCAATGATGTACGATCGGATCGCGGGTGATTCCGCATGACCGAGAGTACACATGGCGAACGATTCCCGAACTAACCTAAATGACCGAGACCACCGGTACTAGTGATAATTCCTCGCGCTCTCTCGAAAATCGAGGCCATTACGATTCGGACAATCCTAGGTCGATACGCGTAACACCCAAACAGCCACCCGTTAGTAAGAGGCTCTAGAATTTTAAAATGAGCAAATTTAATCGCGTGATTGGACCCGAACTTCGACATCGAAATTTTATGGATGTTTACGATTATTTTTCAAGACCAACGTCGTTTCGGTGTGGCCACGCACATTTGGGGCTAATCTAGCCAGAAATTGGAATTTCGACAAAAATTGGGAAAAATTACGGTTTTGCCCCTATGGGCCCCGAGGTTGGATTTTGAGCCCGTTTGAGGTTATTTTTCGAAACCAAAGTCATTTTGGGGCGGTCATGCATATTTAGAGTGGTTTCGGTCAAAAATTGGAATTTTGGCTCGGGAGCGAAAAATAATATTATTTTAATCCCGGTACTTCGCAGTCGATTTTCGAGGGCTTAGAAAGTGAATTTCGCGAATCCGACGCCATATTATGTTGGCCACACACATATGGAACGCGTATGTGCGAAAATTGAAATTTTACCCCGGGACCGGAAAAATGACGATTTTTCCCCTTAGCCGGTATTAATTCTGAATTTTTTTGGAAAAATTTTGGGATAATTACAAGAGGTTATCAGCTCAATTATTGGCCCTATTGACCATTTTACCCCTCACTTTTTGGATAAGATTGAATTTAAACCGTTAGATTATGAGTATTTTCGTCAAAACCGACGGATCGGCGACACGTGGCACTTTGGGCTGCTTTATTTGACCAAGTTGGACTGTTCTCTCTCTCCTCACTCCCCTCCCTTCACGCCAGAACTCCCCGAACCAGCAGCTCTTCAGTTTTTCTCCCTTTTTTCTCATTTTCTTCCTCTTGGCCGAGCCTCGCCGGAGCTCGTCGTCGGCCACCGGAGCGCCGCCGCCGGCCACCGTGCCTCGCCGTCGACCACCTTAGTCCCCAGCCTCAGCCCTGCCTCTATCCGACCTCTGTCTCTCTTCCTTTCCCTCTCTTTTCTCTCTTTTTCTCTCTCGGAATAGTACCGCCGCCGCTTCAAAACCTCGACGGAGCTTCGCCGGAGCTCCGATCTCTGTTCCGTCGAAGCCCAGACGTCCAGCACATCAGTACGTATTCGTACGTCACCGTCCGTATGGCGTCCGTACGGATGGTACTGTAGCTGTCCGTACGGGTCCGTACGGATTCGTACACCGCGTCGTACGCCATCACCGGAAACGCGCCGCCGGTTCTACTATTCACCAGTAATCGGCCGCCGTTCATCATCGTCGTGACCCTTGATTAGGTGAGTAAAATTCCTAAACCCGGATTAGGACTGATAGTGCATTTTTCTGGACTGGTTTAGGAATGCTAGTACCGGCAGTGAAAATATTGTGCACCGATTGATGGGAATTATTATCGGGAAAATGGTAGTGACTCACGGAGAATTTATTGGGGAGAGTAATTAGACTGATTGACCAATTTAGGAGCCCATTGAAAAATTAACGGGTATGTCTGGGTTGACTGGTTGTACGTAATTTGTGCTCAATTGTGATTGATTTTGCACTGCCACGTCGCATGTTGTATGGCTGAATTATGTGGAGTGCGATTGGCCTATGATTGGTTTGAAATGGATTGTTAACTTGTGAATCGCACGTTGGGCCATACTGTATTAATTGGGCCAATTGAGCATGTATTGTGATATTGAGTGCTTGAATTATGTTGGTGCTCGTGGTGCATTACATTGCATAGCATGGACACGCATTGTGTATGCCAAGAGTGAGGCATGTGATGAAATTGTGCGAGAATGCGTGTCTGCCATGAGCATGTGATCACCTAAAATACCCTGAAGCGTTTTACGCTGGGTTCAGATAATAATAAGTTGTGTGATCACCTAAGGACCTTCGGGTCGTGACCTTCGAGTCGATTCCGTCCTCATGCACTTTGAAGCAGGACGATGCCCGGTACATCCGGAAGACGACCATCCTCATGCACTTTGAAGCAGGCTCTGGTTCGTAAGGAGATCAGTGTTGCGCCTCATGCACTTTAAAGCAGGCTAGAGACACTGGGCCAAATCGGTTGCTGCGCCTCATGCATTTTGAAGCAGGCTAGACGCACCGGGCCGTGAATATTGTTGACTCGAGTCGTAATAAATAATAAATTGGGCAAGTGTCAGTGTGCTAGTGTGGACCAGTGGGCCGGGAATAATGCACGTGACATGTCGACGACATTTGCATGCATGAACATGCATGGACTAGCATACGAATGTGTGAGAATTGGTGTATGAGCATGTAATTATCATACTTGTGATTATGCGTGCCATGTATGTGCCGTGACCATTATATGTTGATCTGTCTAACCTGCAGGGTCAGAAAATGGTCTGATTATTGTATATTATGTTTTAAATATTTGTTTCCGGTCAGGAGATTGCATGTTAGCCTAGCCTAGGTTTAGGGGTTGAACTCACTGAGATTTATCTCACGGTTGTGTAAACCGAAACAATTTCAGACCCCCAGTCGTAAAGATGCCGAAACCGCCGCTTTTTGGAATACCTACACAGATACAGTAGTATACTACCTCATTCCCCGCAGGAAATGGAGGGTTATATGTGAGATTTAGATCAGTGGTTTTCGTGGATGTGGGAGAGTATTTCCATCAAACTCAGGAGTACGTAGCTTGGTGCCTGAGGGACGCTGATGGAAACTTAGGGCTACCCCTTAGAACTTTTGATGTGACAATTGGTCAAGATGGGTTGATGGAACCCATACTTGCAGGTGGCGAGGTCGTGAATCCCCAGGTTGTAGACGAGCCGATAGAAGAGGAGCAGGAGCCGGAGCCGGAGCCGATGGATCAGGATTCAAGCGAGGATGGAGAAGTCGCTGAGGATATGGATTCCAAACCATCCGAGCCTTCAGAGGATCCTTCAGAGGAGTCGTCGGATGATACTACGGAGTCTTCCGACCCCGAGTGGGAACCCTAGGCTATCTTGAACCATAGTTAGTAGTGGAGGCTGGTAACTTTTTTGACTGTAGCCTTCCTTTGAGTAGTCGGACCTCCCTAACCACTTCCCTTTTGACCCTGCGGCTGCTAACCGTTTGTATCTTTTGCTGTGTTTGTAAATATAGTACAAAAGGGTTTTTAATAGTAATATAAATGTGTAATTATTTTCCATGATGGTGTTTGAAGTATAGCTATCCTTGGCTCATATTGTAGTTGTCTGGGTTTGTTTATTTTATGCTTCCACTTGTGCTTGATCTCTGTATGGGTGCGGGTCGGCGACGCTTCCTGGGACGTCGCAATCAGAACCGACCGATGGCGGGATGTTGCGCTTCGTGGGGTACGGGGCGTGACACGGCTAGCATCCACATAAGCAATTTTAGGTTTAAATTGGTCAAAATGACTACATTGGCAAATCATTAAAAGGTTTGGGACTAAATTGGCCAAATTGAAATATTTAGAATCGGATTTTGAACTTGTTTTGGTAATTATTCCCAAAAAAAAATGTAGGCATAGCAAGCACTATATACTTCCATCAATACGTAGATCTTGTTTTCCATGGTGGTATATATTCTCAAGGTTCAAGTCCCACTTGCATTTTACACAATCCTTGCGTCTAGCGTGGAGTTCAAGTTGAATCAACTTCGACCTACCAAAATCAATAAGGTTGTAAACTTTACATTTTGGACCATCATAAGTTGATGAATCAATAACTTATCTCGGTCAAGAAAACACAATATACGTTCACAAGCCATTAACATAGCATTGTATGGTACTAATTAAGTCTAGTAAAGCCAATGGGAATAAATTTTGTTAACTTATGCAAGTATTTAAAGTGAGGAAAAAGGGGGAAAATCACAAAACACAATGGAATCCTAGAGCAGTCTGCGCCTTAATGATCAACAGTTTCAATCAAGAACTTAGTATTCCTATAACCCGATCGCACATGGTATTAGTCCCGCATGAATTTAAACTTCCCCAAAAGTAAGCAGACAAAAAAACTGCCAAAATTATCTAGTAAAGTGTGATAAGGTCGGGTGCAATTAAGATGTCTAAGCTTATAACTATACATTTTGCTGATGGACCACAAACTCACAGCCAAATTCCATGTAAAAGATATTTAATTTATAGGTTCTACCATAAAGTTAAGGAAGCTGCATGCTGCCTAAACCGAAAAAGGATCCCGCAGGATTTTTATCTCTAACATATCGTATGGTGACTGGGAAGTGCATAGCCCAAAATAAAGATTCCACTTATGTATAAACAGTAGTAATATCATAAATAAAATTTATTAACAGCGGATTTATTTCATTGGGTTATTTTCTAACCGAGCAGGATCGAATAATGTTGCCGATCTCTCCCGTGTTGTAGTTCAATGTATCGTGAATTGGAATATTTTTGGAGTGATTAAGGCTCAACTAATATAAGTGGTTGGTTAGGTTTTTGGGTTGTTCTTGCCTTGTTTACAAAAATCTTCGACTAATGGTCTATTTGTTTGAGTGAAAAGTTTTTGTTGTGAATTAGTTTTTTGGACTTTAACGCGTTTGGTTTGCTGAAAATAATCAGTTAATGGGAAACCATTTACGGTCAAAGAAAATATGTATGCATAAAGTTAGGAAAATGAATTCCCTAAGCTAAACAGGGAAAACATTTTCCTGAAAAATCTTTTATAATGAACATTTTTCCGAAACAAACACGCCCTAAGCTTAGGGTTCGGATGCTTACGTTTTGGGTTTGATTTTGGGGGGTTGGGATGTGGTAAGAAATTTAGGACTTGGGCAGGGCATTTTCTGAAAGCAAATGGCTTTTAGTAAATAAAATAAGATGTGAAAAGAAAAATAATCTACAAATACAGAACTTAAGATATTAATTGGTTTTTCTAAAAGTTGAGGAAAATAAGTGGTGATGAGATGAAATGTGGGGATGGTCCGTGGTATTTTCCCAACTTTTCACATCTATATATTTTATATATATAAGAAAAAATACCCGATTATCTTATTGCTATGTTTCCTATGAAAACCCTTGCAAACTTATTTTTCAAACATGTAAATCAAATGAAAAAATAGGGAAATACTCATCTGACATTTTCTTTCTAGAAAAGAATATGCACAGTAGTGAGAATAGGAAAAAACGTCGAGTTTCTAATTCTTTGTTGAATGAAAAATGACAAATATAATCGAATGAAAACTGATATAAGTAAGTTTGGGCCATGTGGTCTACGAAGAATAGTTAAGAAACTCATGTTGAGAAAGCTCGCAACTCGGAAGATGTTGGGCTTTCCCCATTTCTACTTCCTGGACATTTCTAGGGACCGTCCCTAGGCCTAGGACTTGCACCAACTAGCCCACGGCACTTATGTTCAAGAATACATCTTGCCTGAAAATTCAGTGTCTTTCGCGGCTCCTCCGAGACACTTTGTGAAGGGACGCCCGCTCACAAAATCGGGCACCAGGGAGCGGATCATGTGCCTTAATGTCAATGGAAAGTATGAACCACACCCATTCAACGTTCCCACCCTCACTTTGATACCACTATAGGTGGCTTTCACGTGAGATGGCTACCGGTACAAGATGTCTTGTTAGTTTGAGATAGAGATGATCGGTTTCTAGTTCCCATTTTGGGAACCATTGACTTTTTTTTTTCCACTGTTTGATACCATATATTTTGAAACTAGAATTGTGTTCTCATGCCGACTACACATATGTTATAAATTTGAAACTATATTCCCCATGCTGACTACATATAATCACAAGAAAAAAAAAAGTATATGTAGTTAATTAGGTTTGGTTGTCCGGTCCGATTCTCCTTGGAACCGAGAATGGACCGCTCAGACACCGATTCCACTTTTAGGAATAAGGAACCGAACCGACACTCCTGGAAACTAGACCAAACCGGCCAGTCCGAGCGGTTTCCGGTTTGGGCAGTCCGTTTTGCATGTCCCTAGTTTGAGGTTCAGCAAAACTTGTCTACCAGTGCAACAATCCATTCATGGGTAATATATGATTAGAGATGATAGCCGACACCCAACATATACGGATTCCTACTAATAATACAACATTCTGAAGAAAAAATATGTTAGTTCAGAATATGCAGTCTAATATATTAGGATTTGGTTCGGGTTAATTAATCACTTGTCAACCTTAGCCTACAAGGGACTAGAAGATGGCAAACGAGCGATGTTGACTGCGAGCTAGCTTGGCACAACACGGGCCATGGCTAGATGCTGCTTAACAACTATGGTCGTGTATATGGGTGGGCTACGGTTGGCCTCAAAATGCCGTTGCATGACTGTTTATACGATATGGTCATCACTTTTTGTCATAATGTGGCTGCGAATAAGCAATTTGAGCTCTGCATATAACTTGGTGAATTGAGAAGACTTTCAAACCCGATTTTTTTGGGCACGGAACACCAGGGCCAGAGGTGGTGAGGGCATTCTCTGGTTCAGTGAGGTACGGATCAGTTCGAGTGCGGGGAGACCCAATGCTGCAAATCAAACCGGGAGAGTGCAGCGAAACCGGGGCATCGTATCGATGACTTAACTTTCCTGTCTTATTCGCCAAAAGCTAGCGCACAAGGAGTCAAAATCCGATTCCGACTCCAAATCGCTACCCGACAAGACTGTTTCCGCCCTCCGCCGCATAATCCGCGGACCTATCTGGCATCGATTTCCTCCCCCCTGGCTCTCCATTAATAAAAAGGGTGACCCGAACGTCAAATTCCAATGAGTACGAGACTCGTTTTCATCGGAGAGCACAGACGACAGACGTTGTTACCACGAATACGATGATGAATGAAAAAACAGGCGAGGGGCTCTAGCCCTTCCTGTCCTAGGCGTAGTTCCGACCTAGGGCTGAGGTAAAACCCCACTCGGAGCTTGAGATGACGACCCATGAGACAAGACTTCAAGGGTGAAAACGAGGAAAGAACAGTAAAAAAAAAAAGGAGACATTCTTGCCGGAACGAGCCAATCAAAACTGAGTTAGCATTAGTTTAGTATCGTCGTTGGCTGTTAAATAGTGTGGTTGTCTTCGGACAAAACGCATTTCCTAGCTGTACCACACAGAAGTTGAATTCGATGATGAATGAAAAACAGGGGAAGGCCTAGCTAACCCTTCCTGTCCTATGCGGAATACCAAACTAGGGCTCTAGTGAAACATTAATAAGGTTACTAGTTAACCCACTGAGAGCTTTTAGATGATGACCCATTAAACAAGTCTTCAAGGGTGAAAACGAGGAAACCATTGTAAAAAATGACGAATCATTCTTGTCGAAGTGAACCAATCAAGACTGAGTTAGGATTAGTTTAGTATAATCGGTCACCAATAGAAAGTGTCGTCTTCTTCCGGCAAAACATGTTTTAAAGCTGTACCACATGTAAATCGAATTGGGTTACGGATATTGGTACTATGGTTATCAGATGCTTGACACTTGCGAAAAACGAAGTACATCTTTTCACAAATATTGGAAAATACTATATCGGGACCTCTTCAAAACTCCTTGTGCGATGTCACATGCAGAGTACTTTATAAACGGAACTGTTATCAATTCCATCCATTTTTCCCAGCTAGGCACTTCAAAAGTTGAGATTCCTGGGAAGGAAAATGCCTGAATCTTCACACCCTTCAGTTTTTTTTTAAATGTTATGAATCGGCATTTCAATAATTCAATCGGGCTTCATCTTCCACCCGTACCGCGAAGAGGACAACACGTAAGTCAAGCTTGAAGAAGCGAGCAAAAGATGCCGTGCCCAGTTTTCTAACTGCTGTACACCTGTGCTGTCGTGTGGAATCTGTGTCACTGTTCAAAACAACAGTAGGACGAATCTCAGGTCTATGTGTATCTTCCAACTTGTTTCTCTTGAAAAGGCTGGGGAGATCTTCCTCAAATTACCATGCTACTCCCCCACACTCGCTCCCACAGTGTTCCCTTTGCTTGTTGCTTGAGAAAAAAAAACGTACGTGCGCGGAACAGACTGATCCATGTTTCTTACGTTTGAATAGTCAGCATATGTTCCGCACGTCACAGGAACTGAAAGCCAGACGCACATGAGATTTCAATCTTCTTTCACAGGGAATCAATGCAGAAGATTTAGGGTTTAGAAAAGCAGACAGGACAAGAGAGAATAATGCCATTTTCGCCACTGTTTGTTTCCACGCAAGTTTCAATACTTAATGCGCTCCTACTCAATCTGCTTCTGCGGATATGAAGCTCATATTGCGATGAACTGATGACTTCAGAATAGACTGAAGCAGCCAGCAAGAGAAGGGGGATGTTCAGTAATTCACGCGGAGATAGAATCAAGCATTTCACATGTTACATCACTATGGAAAAAGAATGAAGGGAAAACATTATAAGTCCTTTGCTCCTTTACATATACATGGATCTCCATTCAAAAGATAAACCCAAATGACATGCCGAAATACCCCCGGTTTTGCCCTCAAGAATCCGCAAGGTGTTGTCTGCCATATTGACGAGAAAATCGCGGGTATTTCGGATACAAGAAAAAGGTTGTGAAAACTTTAGCCTAATAACAAGAAAACAAGGAACCACAGGGAGGTAGAAATAGAGAGAAAGACTACATCTGAGTGATCAATCAATTGTGGAGAGGATCGGGTCCGCTCGGCACGGCTCGGTTGCTATCTTCGAATGCTTGTTCGGTGCCATTGTCAACAGCATGACTCGAAGTGGAAGGTCTCCCATTGAAGCTGGTATTCGAGTGCAACGCGATCTCTTCTTTGCCGGCGGTGGTGGTGCTGCTGGTCAAGTACACTGGCTTCACTTCTACTTGGTCGTCTAAGCTCGACTCTGATGATGATGATGACGACGACGATAAGGTCCGTGTCGCTGTGGCTCTGCAATATTCCCGGCAAGCCCAGAGATGAAACACTGAGAAGAGCACAAACACGAGCAGAGAAGCGTGCATGAATCTCCAGGAGCCGACTAAAGGCATAGCTCAAAATGTGAAAAGAGCTCTCAAAATAAGAAAGTTGTGCTTGTGGACTCTCTCTCTCTCTCTCTCTCTCTCTCTCGCTCTCTTTCTCTCTCTGTGATTTGGTCGTTGAATATTCCGGTTTCTTTGCGGAGACTTGACTTTTAACTCGCCTCTTTTTGACTAGTTAGCATTTGACTTATGCTATGGATGGTTCCGTCTTCCTCCCCCTATCCGGGTTATATTGTCGGATCTAATTTGATCCCTTTGCTAAATCTGTATACTGTATCTAGCGGGTTAAACATGTACATTCAAATACAAATATGTTTACTTTGTCATTCTATAATTACTAGTGGAAGTATTAATGGTCTTTGAATTTCACTTTTTTTCCGGCGAAAAAGGAGATTACTCACATGTAATGAACGAGAGTGGAAGTCACATGACCCGTAGTTCCAGGGGGCATACCCCCGCAAAATCAGAAGGCAAAAGTCCAGTCAAAGTGTCAGGGCACAACATCAAAAGCACACTGATCTGAGCTTTTGCCCATAGCGGCGAGGTCATTTGCACATGTGATTTGCTTCTCTAAACACATGCTCGATCTTCACCTTCTCGAATCCCGCCAGAAGTTTATTAATAGTTTGAATGACAGATAGAGCATCTAGCTCAACATGAAATTAGTCACGTCTCCGTGTTTAGCCAACAAAAGTTGGGCTCTTGATGCCCAAGAATCAGGCAAGAACGCGAGTTCTTCCAATCTTTCGCGCAAATCCCACAAATCCAGTCTCCCATATGATCTCGCACTAACGCTCCTCCTCTCGCGACACCAGTTTGTTTGTCAACAGCACCGTTAGTAGTAAATTTTATCCATCGTTCTCCCGGTGGCTTCCACACATGGCTTCTTCTAGTAGCAACTCTTTTAGCTTCCTTCTTTCTCAGGTTAGCATACAATTCCCCCGCTCTATCAAAGACAAAAGAGCTACTAAGTTAGGAATAATTTGGCCATTTTCAAAGACATGTTTATTCCGATTCCATCCCATGGTCCACATGCCAATTGGGAAGACGATCCGCCACGGAATTTTGGTCTCGTATGGCAACTCCAATGAACGACAATCGTTTTCATCTTGCTTCTACAGTTGCTGTAAAGGACGCTCTCAAGCTGCGGGGGATGATCGAGGATTGCCCACTGGAGCGACGTAATTCATTCCTTCCAGGCCATTCATTTTTACGTTCAATCCACCACCACCCACGTCAAAGGCCTTATTCCCATGTGGTGAGTCTCAAGTTCCACTCTTCAGCTTTTACTTTCACATTTGATACATTGATAAGTCTTGAGTTTTTTAGCAAAACTGATCCAAACTTTCGGGATATACATAACTCATACGAAAATGAAGATCTGACAAACAGAAAAAATAATGCAAAACTTCACGAGAAGTACATTGTAAATTGAAATCAATTCCATCATAAAATAAATATGGCTTGAGATACAGGAAGCTCTTGACCTTATAACTGCAATGGCACAAGCAAATTCCGATTTTCAGTGTTCCAGCTCGTGGCTCTAACACCTACATCTCTTCAACCCAAGAAACTCGTATCGGCAGATCATCCAAACCAAGTATTTCTCCTAGATTTGCAGATTTGCAAAGTGTACTAATCAACACTCCCATAAAAATTATGATGGGGTTCTTAAATTTACTTCATGAACATGTTCAACTTCTGCTTATAGGTCTCTTAAACTAAATCCGCAACTTTAATATCACTATTTTGCGACTTACGACATTTTTGCTCCTATAAAGGACTAGTCGATTGTTAACTTGAGTTCTCTTTTTTGATAAACAAGCAAGTGTAATATAATTTTATCAGTATGATTGAAACAAAAAAGAGCAGGCTCTTTTTTGACATACCAGTATAGTAGAAAAGCAATATCGATCGATACATTTGAGATGGAACAATCACAGAGGCATTACCCACATCAAGGAAGCAAAATCTCGAAGCTACATAATTCCTTTGAGTCAGAACTTATGCATAGCCAGCCATTCCTATATTTGAGCTCGTGCGCTTCGCTTTGTGGTTTGGCGGAGTTGTAACGGCCTTGGTGAAGTACATGTAGTAATAAATATTGAGAATCATTGTCACTACGACAAACACAGCTCCGGCAATGAAGATGCCTTTCCTCAACGTATCACAGGAGATGTTCTGGGCATAAATCATCCCCCTGTACTTGGTGTGATAGGCATTTTTAGTTGCCCCTGCAATCAAACATGCTTCAGCCACGAGAAATGTTACCCTGCATAAGAATAATGAGTCAAGTGTTCAGATTCCCAAAGCCATATTTAATGTCAAAGTACTCCATACTTAAACAGAGAAGCAATATCTATGCTGCTAGGCAGCTTTAATTTAGTTGTTGATCATCAGTTGTAATGTGACCAACCATAAGATACATACATTAAGTCAGAACTTACAAAACCCAAGTATCTGCTCTCCGTAGTGTTGATTTCCCACAGAATTGTTGTCCAAGTAATAAGAGATTTCTGCAATGTTGCTGGTGCTTATACTAGTCTATTCTCCCATTATCAGCAAACATATGCAACTGCAATAATGTTATGGATCCTGATCCTAACCCAAACATACTTAGCAAGCTATTTCAAAATAAGATTTCTAAGTAAAACACACAAAAAACGGTTCCCTTATGTAATTTATTGGCAGCACCTTAGAACAACTACTTGACATCTTCCCAGTCTCATGATCTAGTAAACACCGACTTTCAAAAGATGGTAAAGCATCCTGTATAGAGTCGCCAACAAAACAAATGGTATGGTTCCTATTGCCCATTTGGCTGGGAGGCAAGTACCTATCACGACACCACTTTCCAACCATACGGCTCTCTTAAGCACAAAGGCGTCAGCAAATCATAAGACATGCTTCAGAATTCTCACCATGAAGAAACAAAATATATGATGGACCATGCACGATGCTCTCCAGGGTTTAAGGGTCTTCCAAAACACATGCACTTTGTCACGCCCATCAACAGAGATTCGCTTGATAGAAGAAACAAGAAACCACCAACCCCATAGCCAGTAGCAACATCAGAGTTGTAGACACAATACGTGACATTCGTACTCTCATCCTCATAAATTCTTCCCTGTCATGAAGAGAACGATGTCAACTGCCTGCCTTCATTTCATCCCAGGAAAACTAAAATGGGAAAATCACTTGCTTTAACCCAATGGAAATAGAAATTTGTTATGGACATTGAAACGGATCTCAAGAAATCCTATAAAGCCAAACTCGGCACAAAGTCTGACAAACACAACAGCTTGTTACAAAGAACCAATCCATCTAACAATTTGATCGCCAAACAAGTCATCTGCGACAGCAAAGACAGGCTTTGGAGCTTCAAAATTATCATAGAAGTAAAGCAACTAATAAAGCCATCATGGTCCTATGGGTACCAGAGCACTGGTTACCCTAGCAAAATGTTTAATTGACAGACTATAAATTCGACTGAACTGCTGTTCCTTCTCATGACACCAACCATTGAACCCAGTATCATGCAAATTAGGATCCTCTGGGGCCTATAAATGACACTGAAAACCCCAGAAATGTCATTAAATATATATTTGAATTGTTAGCAGTGAACACCAATATTGTGTTGCAGCACCACTACAGCACACTGTAACCGGCAAAACTGAGACATTGAAACTAATAAAGATAATGGCATCTTAAGCATCTCTAATGTGGCAGCTCTAAAGCATCTGTCTGTGCGTTAGCTATGGCTATTGTGTGGCTCTGAAGCTGTTATACCAATGTTGAACGTCAAAGAGCACACAGACGTACCAAAAGTTTGGCAACTACTGTCACCACAACCAATGTGGGGATCAAAGTCCCTTTGAAGGAGAGTTTGGCATGTACATTTCCATTAAAATCAATTTATGAGAATCAAAATATTGAAGCGTCGCTACTGTTAAAGTAGAAATTGAAGGCAGTCATGGTGTCTATGCCATTACTTTCGCACATTGCCCTAGCACTAGAAGTTCATGTCTGATAAACATATCACTTTTTGTAGGACAAAAACGCCATCATGTGTGCTGACAATTTCTCCACTTTGATGACTGTTCCATTTATTTGCGCTTTGCTCGGCCATAAAGGCACGGATCATGTGACAGGTACATAGCTCGAAAGCTACAGGCAGAGTACATGGATGACAGAAAGAGCTCAAAGTTTCCAGAGTACACTTCACAAGTAAATAGCTAAATCCTAGAGATGCAAGCATAATTTAAGGATGCCTTCACACAATCTCCAACTTCTAATTAAAGCTCAACATTGTTTGCACCGAACCTGATATGCCAACTGAAAGAAACTGTTTTCGACTACCCCATCACCCGGTTCCACCACTCTTCCCATCTCGTACTAAAATTGCATGACAAACCCTTCCCGAAATTTCGAACATCCGAAACTTCAAATTTAGTGATGTTCAGTTAAACACGAGCCTAAGAACATTGAGCTAAATGTCAAGCACTAAAATGTTCAAATGGGGATGTCCCATCTGTTCACCAATCAGGAAAGCAGCCAAGCCTTGCCTAGACCGCTCACCACTTCTCCGTCAACGGCACAAAGTGCAGATGCTAAGCCCATCACTCCTACAACGGAAGATCGAATTCCTAGGATAGATATTCTAAAATCCCACGGCAACGTTGACAAGGAGCACTGACGGAAACGCATTCGAAGCAGCACGTAGACACACAGATCTTAACCATTACTGAGGCCTATAAGCTATTCCGCACTCACCACCACTAGAGCGAGCTCAACCAAGGAACGAAAACACTCCACAGCTCGAAGATAAAAATCCCTGCTTTTTCCCCACAAACCACGCGGGCCAAACCACCCAAGAGACACTAACAGGCAAGCATTCAGCGCAAATCGCTACAGACCCTCGAATCACTAATGCCGAGAGAGCCCGGGGGACGCAAAAAATTAAAAAGCTCAGCGGGGAAGTGGTGGGGCTTACAGTGCTCCTTCTCCTCTCGGCAGCAATGGCAAACCCAAAGGCAACCAGGCTAAGAACAATCAGCAGAAGGTACACCAGAGAGGAGCCCCTCGCCTCCCCCATCTCTCTCTTGCTCTCTCCCTCTTGAAGTGAAGTGAGAGAAGCTCTCTGGTATAGCAGGAAGTGAGAGAGTGAGAGTGAGCCAAGCTGAAGTTCAGATGCGGAGAAAGTGCGGAAGGTGTGAACTGTGGAAGAAAGGCCGAAGGGGAGACAGAACGCGGTATTCATTGGACTTGCTACGTACGCAGAAGTGGGGAAAAACAAAGTAAAAAAGCAGCTTAAAATGAGATTACGAATCACGCGAACCGATAGCGCGTCCTCCCCACGCGAGATCCCTGAGCGCCGAACGAGGCGCGCCCTCCTTCGATGAAGAGCGTGCTCCCCACTTGCTCTCGCGGAGCGTGGACGGAGATCCTTTCCCCTCGAAGGGTGAAAAATATGGACAGTTGGGGGGCGGATTCTGAATGTGGGCTCCACATAACGCGACACATCACGAGGTGGTGATCTCGTGATAGAAGAATGGACGGTCGGGATGCGTCCCGACGTGAGGCCTCGATCTCGCGCAGCGATGTGAAGTGCACGGTAAGCGCGTGAGGTCGCCCGCTCGCTGCAATCGCTCGATATCTGTAATGAATTTAATAATGGCCGACAAAAATTTGAATTTTTTTGCGGAAAGTGGGAATCTCGACCTATAATAATTGCGGACGTAATTATTTTTCTCGTGGAAAATTGGTTTAGCGAGGATCGAGCGTCGCTCCATTTTAGTTCGTCCGAAACCCTTTCAAAACGAAATCATTTTGGTACTTGTTATTTATCAGTGCATCCTATCCGAAATTTAATTAATGAAAAACATTAACACCGATTTTAGAGTTCAGATAGATCCAAGTACTTTAAATTGTGAATTTACGGTGAATTATACATCACTAAAAACACGTCGTCATGTTTTTTTTAGAGAAAATTATTATGACGTTTCCACATTTCGTTCTAAAGACATCCCTAACAAATTTAGAAATAAATTCACAATTCACAGCCCTTTGTCGGTGTCTAAAAACTTGTTGACATTGCACAAAGAAATAGTTTTCTTTTAGAGGAGCGGTGATATTAAATCTCTGAACAATTCTCACCGAGTAACGGGGTTAATGTATTTTGGACGTATTTGAACCACTAGAAAAGTTGTGTGGAGGCCCACTAAATAATGGGTACTAAAACTGTGGGGGCCCATTTAGCTTTAAGGAGCATGTTGGCCGCCAATTCAATGATCAAGCTATTTGTAATTGGATTAAGATCCCTCTAAATTGATGAAATAATTTTGAATCCTAAAGTTACTCCTTGAGAGATTTGACACATGAACATAACACTAGTTGGACGATCCAAATCAAACTCCCCTTATTTTTCTGTTCTTCTTTCTTCCCTCCCTTTCCAATTTCCATAAGAAAAACTAATTAAGTGACAACCCTTGATTTACCATGGATTAATAGCCTATTCTGGTTCATTCCTTCGAGAATTTATAGCTCACAACACGCTAATACTATCACGGTGGCCAAAAAACTGTTATGCTATCAAAACCCTTTCACAAACTACTCTTTTCCATTTCAATTGCAGCAACACCCTTGTTGTTTAATCTCAAATCTGGGGTCGCGGGAGGCTGGACACGACCTCAACGTTAGGCACGTGGTCTATGTGTTTCCATCTAATGTAGTAGGCTGTGCGATTCTCTCCTCTATCTTCGTGGACAAAAGAGCCAGGAAAATCTGGGCTTCGGCCGATGGGCGAGGGATGATGGCGAAGATAGTAGGGAGGCAATCTACGGCGCGAGGACCGGGGCGACAGTGCATCGAATCAACGATAGAGGATTTGAGAGGGAGGAAGGCAAAGAGTAAATTTTCCGCCTCTAAATTTAGAGGTTCATAATCCTTCGTGTTTTGCTTATAACCCCACCTTGAATTCATAGAATTATTTCAAGTCCATATACAGAACGTGAAGTCTGTCTTCAACTTTGAGCAGTTAGTGTCTGTATGATCACAGAGATCCAAAATACGTATTGTTATACACACGTAACGAGGAACTAATGGCATGGATAGTTCGTAACCTTTCATTGTTTAACTCGAGAAAAGATCAAAGAAAAGGAACTGGAGAAGACGAAGCGGGGAATTCCCAGTATTTCTTGATTAACGTTCGTAACTCCGACTGAAGATTCATGCTCAAACTAACCCCACTATGCTCAACCACTGAAAACTCTCTCAACCCTTTGGTTTCTCCAAATCCTTCAAGTTCCAGAGGTCGTCGTCCCACGCGACATCACCGAAGAGCGCGTCGTAAGCTTCGTCGCCGATGAACTCCCCGTCCCAGAACGGCGACCAAACCGACCCCAACGACATCGCTTGTTCGTCCACCACGTCCCACGTCGTCCACCATGGCGGCCACTCCTCCCACCCCTCCATCTTCTCCGCCGCCGCCGCCGCCACCGCCGCACCTCCTCCTCCTACTCCTCCCGCCACCCCTTCCCCTCTCGTTCCCGCCTTCTTGCCGCCCTCCTCCTCCTTGGCCTCGGCAGCCGCCGCGTCAGCTCCGGCAAATCCCTGAGCTCGAGAGCCTTCTTTGTCTGATGACGACGATCTAGCGGGCTTGTTGGGAGCTCCCGCGCCCTTCACTCTTCGCCTCTTCATGGTTCTTGATGATCGATATGCCGCAGCTGGTTTTTTTTGCTAAATACTTTGAGAGCAGAGACAAGAAAAACGAGAGATGTCTTCGGGAATGGCACGGCACGGTGAATGGGGGACACTGGTGGCTCTACTCATAGTATAGCGAACCAAAGACGAAAGAGAGACCCTCGTTTTGGAACTCGAGACTGCACGTGTGGTGCTGATGAACGGAGGACATATCGTGATTTTGTGAGCGTCGGCAAATATTAACCATGCATGTCACGACAAAAGTTGGTGTTTCGAAAATTATGAATTTACTTCACTTTGGCGATTTGATAAAAGCCCCCCCTTTTTTTTGGAGGTCAGAAAACACTCTTTCATATTCTCATTCAAATTAAAGTTTGTCACGCCATTACGGACTTCGTAACAAAGCAATTTCAAAAGACAAGCAGGGACATAAGCAACCCAATTAACCATTAAATATTTATTACGGTGGGCTTCGGCGATGCAATCCGCAACATGGCTACTTTCTCTTCGACAATGGGCCATCTTTAAATTGCTAAATAACTTTGCATGGACCTAGGCTTCGGTGAACAGCGCATAAGCTTCCCAACTTACTTGATATGCTCCCTCGCTTATCATCTCTACCAGATCAACGAACCGCCTCCAACACAATCTCCTGTTTACTTTTTCGCTTCTAAGTGTTTTAGGGTTTCAAGCATAGCAGCCACCTTTGCTTGGATCATCGACGAAACTCTTACCAATAGGGTAAACCCATCTATCAAGATACCATGGCTATCTCGACATACACACGCTATTGCCTCTTTCCCTGTTTCTGCAACAAAAGACCCATCGACGTTAATTTTATCACCCCGAGGGGAGGAGGGATTCAAATAAGAGGTAATTCTTTTTGTGATTTTAGTTTTTCATTCATATTTCTGGCCATCTACTAAAGTTTTTCTCTGCAGCAATGACTGAGATGACGATATTTCGGGGATTTAACTTTATGAGCTCTTAACATCAAGTCATTTCGAAATTTATAGATCTGCCATGATAATAAAGCAAGAAGCTGGAAGGACATGGAGGTAGGGGTGCCAGAACCGAACCGGAAAATCGAATCGAGATACGAACCGAACCGAATCGAACCGAAAATTTCGTGCATTTCAGTTCGATTTCGGTTTCGGTTCGATTTATCAAAATTAACCATTTCTCTTTTTTCGGTTCGGTTTATTTCAGTTCGGTTCGGATCAGTTCGGATCGAACCGAACTGAAATAAACACTCTTCCACTCTTAAGAGACAAACCCCCTTCTGACCTCCTCCCCGCTGAACCCCAACGCCCCGCTGTTCGTGCCGATGGCGTACCGGACGGTGGAGGACTTCTCCGACGAGTGGTGGGCCCTGGTCCAGACCTCGCCGTGGTTCCGCGACTACTGGCTCGAGAAGCGCTTCTGCGATCCCCAGGACGATCCTCCCTTCTCGGCCGTCGACGATCTCGCCCTCCCCGACGACCTCAACTCTCTCTTCGACGACGACTACGATCAAACCCTCCTCGACCGTGAGTACCCGAAACCCAAAGCCCAAAACTTTGGCGACATCATATCCGACCATTTCATTGTCGTGTGTTGGATCGGAAGAAAAAGCTGAAAGAAGTGGTTTTTTTGCTGTTTTTTTTCAGATGGAAAGGAGGAAGGGAGAGGGTGTTGCGGGGATCTGGTTTCCATTGGAGGGTTGAAGTGGAAGGAGGCGCGACGTGAGGCGCACGCGTCGAGGTACGTGCACGACCCAGGACGAGCGCTCTCAAAAGGAAGCGAAGGGCTGGCGTTCTGCCTCGCGACGCTGCCGGCGAACCCAGAGAAGGGCCCCTTCCCGACCTCGTAGTCCCCGCGGGGAGTGATCCTGGGGGAGGACTGAGGCAGCCCGTGGGCGCTGGCGGTGCCGTGGCTGGCGGGGATGGAAATGGCGGGGGCGGCAGCGAGGGAGGGGTGGTGGGGAGGGTTGGCGGAAGGCGCGGGCAAGGCGCTCGACGAAAGTCCCATCTGGGTCTTGGCCTTGAGAATGAGGCTGTGCAGGAGGGTCTCCGGGCCGAACGCCAGGCGTATCAAATCCTTCTCGGTCAGCCCTTCGCTTCCTTTCTTCTTTTAAAAAAAACAAAAAAAAAAAATCGAAAATCAAACCGAACCAAATCGAACCAAATCGGCTTATCGATTCGATTCCAATTCGGTTCGGTTCCTATTTAATTCGGTTCAAGGAGGAATCCTTAACGGTTCGGTTCAGTTCGATTTTTCAAGAAAATCGAACCGAACGAAACCGTTTACACCTCTACATGGAGGTACGTTTAAAGTTCAGCATCCATTCCTCTATCTGATTCGCTGAGTAATTATCAACTTTAATCTAGGCCAACAAAAAAAAATCCATCAACTTTAATAAATCGAGAGCGCGTCCTCATCACGCGATATCCCCCGGCGCCGAACGAGACGCGCGCCCCTCCGATGAAGAGCGTGCTTCCCACTTGCTGTCGCGAAGCGTGGACGGAGATCTTTTCCGCTCGAGGGTGAAAAATACGGACAGGTGGGCGGAGGGGGGTGGGGGATTCGGAGTGTGGGCTCCACATCACGCGGTGGTGATCTCGTGATATAAGAATGGACGGCCGGGATGCGTCCCGACGTGGGGCCTCGATCTCCGGCGGGGATGTGAAGTGCACGGTAAGCACGTGGGGTTGCCCGCCCGCTGCAATCACTCGATATCTGTAATAAATTTAATGATGGCCGACATAAATTCGAATTTTTTTTGCCGAAAGTGGGAATCTCGACCTAGAATAATTGCGGACGTAATTATTGTTCTCGTGGAGAATTAACTTGGCGAGGATCGAGCGCGGCTCCATTTTAGTTCGTCCGAAACCCTTACGAAGCAAAATCATTTTGGGCACTCGTTAATATACCGGTGCATCTTATCCGAAATTTAATTAATGAAAAATATTAACACCGGTCGTGAATCTACGGTGAATTGTCGTCCCCAACAAATTTTGAAATAAATTCACAATTTCATAATCTTTGTCGTGTCGAAAAACTTGTTGACGTTGCACACGGAAATAGTTTCCTTTCGGAGGAGTGCTGGTGTGGGAATCTCTAAAAACATTTTTTTTTTGGTTTGGAGGTATTTGAATCACTAGTGAAATTGTTGGAGGTCCAACTGAATAATGGGTACTAAAACTCTGGTGGTTACATATAAAGGCCCATTTTGGCTTCAATGAGCATGTCGGCCGCCAATTCAATGATGGAGCTATTTGTAATTGGATTGAGATCCTCTAAATTGATGAGATAACTCTAAATCCTAAAGTCACTCCTTGAGAGATCGCCACGTCAACATAACACTAGCTGGATGATCCAAATCAACTCCGCTCATTTTTCTGTTCTTCTTTCTTCCCTCGCGTCTCCGGGTTTTCATGGCAGAAATGATTTAAGCGACGGTCCTTAATCTATCGTGAATTAACAGCGTGTTCTTGACTAAAAAATAATAATAATAATTACACATTGTTGTGGGGGTCAATTTATTCAAGAATTTGTAGCTCAGACGACACTATTATGCTATCAAAATCCTTTCGCAAACTTCCCTCTTCCATTTCAATTGCAGTGACACCCTTGCCGTCCAACCTTGTATCCAGGGTTGCATGAGGCTGGACACGACCTTAACGTTAGGCACGCAATCTCCATCTAGGTTGTGTGATTCTCTCCTCTATCATCGTGGATGAAAGGGCTAGGAAAATCTAGGCTTCGGCTGACGAGCAAGAGACGTGACGAAGATTGCAGGGAGGCAATCTCCGGCACAAGGACCAAGGTGACAGTGCATCGATTCAATGATAAATGATTGGGGAGGGAGGGAGGGAGAAAATTAGAGGATACGTTCGTATTTCGCTTGTATCTTGCTTGAATTCCATCGAAGCATTACGGTCGTTTTAATCCAAAGAGTAAATTTGCCTCCACTAAATTTAGAGGATCATAATCCTTCGTGTTTTGCTTAACCCCGCCTTCAATTCCAAGAATTATTTTATGTCCATACACAGATGCGAAGTCTGTCTTCAACTTTGAGTAGTTAGCACCTGTGTGATGACAAAGATCCAAAATACGTATTGGTATACACACACGTAACGAGAAGCTGATGGATTGTTTTTTTTTTTGTATTGTCAATAGCCGAGGAGTAAACTCTGGAGGCGACATGTGCTAGCCACCACACACGTGCCACCGGTTAAGTCATCTGCGACGTTTGGGATTCGAACACTCAACCTTTTGCGAGAGGAAGAGAAACTGATGGATTGTTTGCCACCTTTCATTGCTAAAGTCGAGAAAAGATGAAGAAAAGGAAAAAGGAGAAGACGAAGCGGGGGATTCCCGGTATTTCTTGATCAACGTTCGTAACTCCCGGACAGAGACACTGGAGATTCATGCTCAAACTAACCCCACATTTCTCAACCACTGAAAACTCTCTCAACCCTTTGGTTTCTCCAAATCCTTCAAGTTCCAGAGGTCGTCGTCCCACGCGACGTCGCCGAACAGCGCGTTGAAAGCTTCGTCGCCCAAGAAATCCCCGTCCCAGAACGGCGACCACACGGGCCCGAACGACATCGCTTCTTCGTCCGCCACCTCCCACGTCGTCCACCACGGTGGCCACTCCTCCAACCCCTCCATCTTCGCCGCCGCCGCCGCCGCCACCGCCGCGCCTCCTCCTCCTCCTCCTGCCGCCACCCCTTCCCCTCTCGTTCCCGCCTTCTCGCCGCCCTCCTCCTCCTTGGCCTCCGCAGCCGCCGCGTCAGCTCCGGCAAATCCCTGAGCTCGAGCGTCTTCTTTATCTGATGACGACGATCTAGCGGGCTTGTTGGGGGCTCCCGAGCCCTTCACTCTTCGCCTCTTCATGGTTCCTGATGATCGATATGCCGCAGCTGGTTTTTTTTTGTTAAATGCTTTGAGAGCAGAAGACAAGAAAAACGAGAGATGTTGTCAACGTGAATGGTACGGCACGGAGTATGGGGGGGGGGGACAATGGTGGCTCTCCTCATATTTATAGCGAGCCAAGGACGAAAGAGAGACCCTCATTTTGGAGCTCGAGACTGCGTGCGCGGTGCTGATGAACGGAGGAGATATCCTGATTTGTGAGCGTCGGCAAATATTACCTATGCATGTCACGACAAAAGTTGGTGTTTCGAAAATTATGAATTTACTTCACTTTGGCGATTTGATAACTGCCTCTTGAAAAGCACTATCAGACACAATTCTATTATGCCTTTGGTCTCTCCGGATCATCATTTGATCTCGCTGACGATTGCAGGTCTAACTCGGCGCCCGACTCCGCTTGACCCGTCGACGCGATTGAATAGGGACCACCATTTGACGAAATAATTACCTCGAAATTGACCGAGTACGTACACGATCGACTGAATAAGTCAATATCTACATGATTACGCTAGTTGGCAAAAGAGGGAAGGTCTACCCACATCCGAACTTCGAACGACGAGCGGGTCTGAGGTCTAGAATAATATGCTTTGTCTTGCCCTTTCGTCGCGATGAAGAGAGGAATTGGCCCTTGCAAGTGGGATTGTCACCCTGTCTTCTAGTGAAAAATCGTGAAGGCTGTTTTGTCTCCACGGCTGGAATTGGAATTGATGCACGAGGCGACATTCAATGAACGTGGGCGGGGGGGAGGCGGTGAAGGATTGAGGGACACAGAGTCCGTGAGTGGAAAAACTAAAATGACCCAACTGACGATTAAGGAGGCGAATGATAATTATTATATTATAAAAATTAATTTTTAACAGAAAATATATCTTTTTATTTTTATTTTCTCGACGAGTTTTTAAGCTAAAATAAGTGTTTATTAACGATACAAAATTTATTCCTCTCGAACGGTTGGCGAGCGGGTGGCAGAGGATGGTGGGTGGAGGCAGGCGATGGTGGGGGGACGATGGAGGACGGGTCACGATGTTAGGAGGCAAACAGTGAGTGGTGGAGGATAGTGGGAGGTGACTGAGGGCGAAGGACTACGACATGAGGCAACCGACGAGCAGCGGGAGGCGGCCGGCTAATAGCGAGGATAAGCGATGAGAAGAATTTTATTTCTCATTTTTGTTCTAAAAATAGAAAAGTAGAAAATTTTTACTCCTCTTTTTATTCCAAACTTATTTCTGAAATCAAAATTTTTTTCAAAAATTGAAAAATGAAATTGTATTATCAAACGGATTGCTATTTCAAATATGTTTCCAGAAACAGAAAAACAGATAAATAGAATGTTAATCATGTGCGCCCTAACCATTCAAGAAGAATTTCATGTGATTGGTGAATGGGGTTACTTAATCCTCATGAGTTATATCTCAGCAACGATGCAATCAATACGGTCTCTTACATTAATGCGATTCGAGCCCGTGCCTCAACGTGAAAATTAGTAGGTTTTCTCACATGTTGTCAACACGACTTACCAGATCAGGACGTGCAATTCCTGGGTTTATCTAATCAATCTCAAAAATCCTAAACTCGGTCACATGACTAAGGATCTTGGCAAGTGTTGTGCATCTTATTAAAACGAAGACGAGTCATTTTGTAGATTTGTTCGATCGTGAGGAGGCAAACCCGTTGGAATTCAGAAAGGGTCGGGGGAGCAACGTCCGAGGACCGTTGACGGTGGATGATGCACAAGCATCGTTTAGCGTATTAGGCGTTTGTCGGTCAGACCAATCCCTAGAAATAAAATTTGTCTTCTAGTCGTCGTTTCTGCTGTTTCCTTAGGAAGTGACAAGTTGTCAAGTACTCGTACGACAAACTTTGCTTTCTATTTTTACCGGATAGAGCAGACAAACTTCGAGCGGGTAATTTCAAGGAGAGATCTCGTAAAACTAGAGTAGCCTATTAACTTGAGGTTAAAGAAATGTTCAAATGGTATCGAGCTCTATTGGACAAAGGGTCTCGGATTTTGGGTTCGGATTGATTAAGACTTAAATGGAATTTGGGTTTCGGATAAAAGAGATAGTAGTCCTAAGTAGAGAAGGCAATGGGCCGTGATAGGATGGTAATAGGAGATGTTCTCATGTTCGTCTCGGACCTCATGTGGCATGCACCTTCACCGTCCGCGCCGCCACAATCATCTCTGCTAATTTTAACTTTAACGACTTGTTAGGCACTAGTATAGTCCTCGTTTTTTTAAGTTAATGTATGTATATTTTTAGTGCTCTCGTAATTTTGAATAAAATTGTCTTTTGCCTTGTTCACCTTCAATTTAAGTTTCATTTCCATAATCACAAGAGTAGCTTAAAGACCAGGGAAAAAGTTCTAAAAAAGTCCTTAACATATTATATTGAAATCAATTCAGTTTTAAACTTTTTAAATGGACCAATTTAATCCCGAACTTTTTCATATTAGTATCAATCCAGTCCATCCAGCTAATTTAAGCTGAAAATTGCTGATTTGAACAACAGTCGTCCTATGTAACATAACCAGCACTAAAATGGATAGTTTTTAATTTTAATTAAATTTCTCTGAATTTTTTTATTATTTTTTTCTTTTCATTTTTTCTTTTCTTTCCTTTTCTTTTCTCAAAATTGTGGACTAACGACCTCGCTAGCCACCGTCGCCGGCCACAAAGAAGGTCTGGGCGAGGGCACCGCCACAAGTGAGGGCATCGGGCCCTCGCCTAGATCTAAGTGAGATCTAAGCGCGGGCTGCGACCCTTGCTATCGCTTACGCATGTAAGCCCAGCTCATAAGAAGCTTTGGGTCAAGCTAGATCAATGTACATCCCATCCGGTTTAACGGTTCGCATGCATTGCGATGCTATGATTCGCCTATAGTCTAAGATTTTTTTTTCTTTACAAAGAGAGGAGCCGCAAAGTTGCGGGCACAAAGAACTAACGAAGCCAAGGCGGGGCTCCAAAGGCCAGACGTCCTCTGAATGAAAGGATTGGCCGCTCAAAGAGGCATCGTATTCCTCACAGACACACGCTCTCTTTCCCCTCTCATTTCGTCTTTCCTTCTTTGGGCTTCTTTTGTTTATGTAGTTATCCTTTGGCTCGACCCAAAGGCCGACTGCACAGTTCGTTATAATCAGCGCTATAGACTGCTGGAGCTTATCAGCATCCACAAAAAAGGAGAAAAATAACTGTGATCCTTCGTGCGGACGAGGATGGACTTACATACGATGAACAACCTGACCATGAAAGGATGTCTGCTGTGTCCCTTTTCCCTTTTTTTAGCAAAGTAAAACCCAATCAATTAGTTGTCTGAAGAAGAATGTTAATAACATTACCAGCTAAGTCTCTCAGGAGCAACCAGAATATGGTTAGAGCGGCATGCAGATCTCTCCATGCACATTCACTTCTCTAACAGATGCTTCCACTTTTGGGTAGCCGAGGCTTGTCCTCGTCGTTTAGGTCTACGAAGTAGAATTAAACAGACATTATTATCCATGGGAGGGTTTTCGGATCGTTTTGTTTCTTGCAGTATTTGTAACGTGATCTTTTTCTCGAGAGAAATTTGCTAAATAGGAGTCTACATTCTTTTGACACAAAAAAGCTATCCTTCTATCCAAATCGAGAGCAGTGGAGACAATCGGCATGGTTTTGTCATTCGGGCAAGATGTAAAACTCGAAGGTGTTGTTTGGCAAACCCGTGAAGCAATGATTGTCGGAGCATGGTTGTAGGTGAAAAGTTTGTCGAACCCAACTAACTATGGTAAATATTTAAACTGTAAAACGAACGCATGATTAAATATCTAAATACTCCAATAGTAGGCACCTATTCACGAGTTGGTGGTCCTGCTCGTGGTGGTCAGAATTCTGGTGTTCGTGACAATTGGATTGATGAGATGGAAGAGTGACCGCAATTAAGCAGTGAGACGACCGTGGTCGTCTTGTCCGGCAACACAACAACGGACTCATAAACCGACTTCGGGACACTGGTTGACACCAAGATCACATTTTTCAGCTTCCTATTTATGATTGAATCTGTAAGTGAAACAAGTAGCAGAACCGCATAAACAGAGGCGTACGAGTGTCTGATAATGGCGGATCTAAACCAAGGCCCAGGGAATGTAACGTGTCCCCATCAATCCGGCGAGCCCACGACAAGTCGGCAAGATGATCTTGCCCACACTAACTGCGCAAAAACCTAAGTGTCCATAGACCTAGTTAGGTAAATGCCCCTGAACTAGGTCTCACCCACTAAGTTCTTTACAGTTTCTGTTCTGTGTCTATCAAGCTCTTACCAACTTAAGCATTGGAAGGCCATTCCAAAGTCTTCAACTCGGATGGCCCTTAACTTGCTGATCGTGCACATAGATTCAGAGATCAAATTCAAAGGTCGGATCCAATTTGCGCCTCAACAACAGTTTTCCCAGTCGGATTTGTTTGGAGAAACCTATCTCCAGGGGTGAAAACCTGTACCTTTTGAGCTATACCGCCTCCTGCCTCTGTAGAAAATGCGAAAAGAAAACGCTTTAAAGCGTCTCGTCATCATCTTTGTGACATCAACTTTGTGTTTGTTGTCGAAACTTTTCGTTTTGTATCAAATTGTCCTGGGCTTAACCAACCATATAATGTTATAGAGACATGAGCAGATGGGACGTCCCACAGGTTAGATGTGTCTTGTGGGCAACAATGGATTTGCTCGATCAACATCACCCACCCAAACCCAACCCCACAATACCGCACTCATCAACAACCAAACTTCCCCACCTTTGAAGCATTGCGACAAAGCATAATGTTCATCGTGCAACGCAACACTAATATGATGCGAGTGGAGGGGCATCCCTTCGCCGGCATACTGATGAAGTGATGATTCAGCTTCGATTGATTAAAGTAATCGGAGGACCATTTCCCAGTACCTTAGCAGAGGAGGTCAAACAAAAAAACGAAAACCCACCAAAAATAAGGACACCCATTTCCTTGCCTCGGATACGCAATTGATTCCATATCTCACGATTCGATAGCATATGAAACATCAGAGGCAACCAGCCAGAGGTACCATGCTCCAGAATTACAAAAGTTTGGCAGTTGATTTGAGGACGCCCATGCTGTGCGTGGATTCTAAGCAAACATCATCACATCAGGTAACTTTTCCAGATTCACATTCAAAAATCAGGAAAAAAGTGCAGTGAGACTCAAAAGAAAGCAGATTCCATGTCCATCCCCAGTTCACAAGAAGACAATGGGGAGAGAAAACAGACTCCCAACAAAAAGTGAGATGTAAAATAAAGGATCTGTATTTACACATAAATTACTAACTTTGATTACTCATCTTCAACCTGATTTGTACAACTTCAACCCTCTTTAAGCCGCTCCATGAAACTTCAAAATACTCTGAAAACTCCCATCCATCCTCTTTCGACTCTCTTTACATACAAAATAAACCAAAGAGGATAGACAAACAAAGGGGTAAAAAAATATAAGAGAAAAGATTGATCTCCCATCTCAGCTCAAGCCCAAGTTTCTCAGTAAACTTTCCAACCAACAGACACCTAGGAGACTCTCCCTCTCAATTATTTTGGTCAACAACTCATTTACTTACAAGACACTTCCCATTCAATTTACATAGGACCCTTTTTAACATATATATACACTAACAAAAAAGGACAATCTTCTTTCATGCTCCCTCGCGATTTCAAAAATCTCTCGAGCTCGTCAAGTTTAGCAGTAAAAACGGATAACTTTAGTGGTGGGCATGTGGTTCGATTCGCGGGTCTCTGCTCTTTCTCTATGCCAGGGCCGGGATACCGCAGTTCCTGCGGTCCCTGTTGAGGCAATCAAATCCCTCAACTCTCACCGCAGGTTTGTGCCCAAAACTCGCGCGAACGCAACCTCCTTTCCTCGAGGACGTTGATGGAGATAAGGACAGTCCTGAAGGGGCAGGTATCGGCGACAATGGTGAGAATGGGGCGAAGCTATCATCCCCGAACCGATCATCTTTAATTAATGGGTTAGCTACTCTACTCGGCGGCGACCCGCAAAAATATGGGGGCGACGAGGCCATCTGTGCACTAAATTCTTCCATACCATTGCCACCCTGCAATGTCATCCAAAAGAAAATCAGCATAGAAAACGAGATCCCAAACACTAATTGAAGTCTACGGGCAATGAGCAGGTTGCTGGGTTCACAAAAATCCTAAAGCGTTACTCCATCCAAGTTTTGAATTGGCATATCTTGCCGGTATTCGGAGGCCAAGTACACACCATGGGTGTCTCAATTTTCAGATCCGCAGTTTCAGATCTTAGATCAATTTAATGCGACAAACTATACTAAAAAGAGATGAACTTGATAAGCTTAAGAGCAGGTTTGAAAAGAGTACCTTTGTCAGGATGATCTCCAAAACCTCAGTCCCTGCTTTCAGATCGCTTAGTTCAGCTTGGCTCCTGCAGATCAAGCGAGCAACAGACCATAAGTACCTTTAAAAACACCAACTACTTATATAAGAACTCAAAGCAAACATGAAGAGAGAGAGAGAGAGAGTTACCCCAAGTGCCATCTCAAGGGCCTTACTGGGTGGTGCTCATGGATGGTGGCGCTTAATAAATTAAGACGGCGAGGCTTTGGGCAAACCACCGCCTCTCTCCTCATTTCTTCGCGGGACACAAACGCACTTTGCTGGATCGAACAGGGATTCATTCTTGCTCTTCTTGAAAGATAAATATGTGCTCTCTCTGAGTTGATGTTTGTGTGTAGAAAGTTCCTGTCCACAGAAACAGATCGGAGTTAAAACCGAGAACCCGTCGATTGGGAAAGGGCAAAACAAAACAGAACCTTTGTAAATCACATCAGTTAATTTGGATGGCGTGCAATAGGTGCCGGCGGTTTCAAGATCAAGATCTGGTCCGCGAGTTATGTCCAATTAATTACTTAATTTCGCCATAAAGAACTCAAGAGAGCATCTTGACTCCGACCCAGAAAAGATAAACAGAAAAAGAACAACCACAACGCTGGAATAATCGACAGGTTCGAATTTTTCCCCAAAAAATTCGCTTAGGAACCGATGGAACCGGCGAATTTAGCCCGATTCCATGGAGGGCCCATCACAAACAAAACGGGGCGAGAGCAAATCTACGGGATTCGTGCCTTGCCGGCATGGATCTGGCAACATAGGGTCCCGGAAATGAAGCTAAAACAAGAAAAAAAAAACAAAACTTGGTCGCTTTTAAAGATGAATTTCAGGCGGGTGAAGAAAATGAAGGAGCCGCTTCCCATATCCCCCCAAATCTCAGCTCAGATATCAAGATCTGCCAGTTGAAGAATCCGAACGTACCAATTATCAAGAAGAAACACACAAGATGACCCGTCAAAGCCCCCAAACACCTTAGAGGCAAAAGCTTCTTCCTTTCAAACACAAACCACCCACAAGAGAGACGGAGGGAGGGAGAGAGAGAGAGAGAGTACCTGAGCTAAGAACTGTACAAGGGCTCCCCCAAAGGAGGACTAATTTTTAGGGGGTTGGGGTGGGGAAGGCGAAAGAGAGAAGGGGGAAGGAGTATTAACAAGCAAGAGGGGATGGGGCCGGGGGTTGTTCGGCAGGAGGCACAAAGAAGGGTCACGCAGGCGAGGCACGGTTCAACTTATAGACGAGGAGGAGGAGGGTGGGTTCGACGGCGAGAGAGAGAGAGAGAGAGAGGGGAGCGAGAAGGAGGAGAAGAAGAACAAGAGAATCCGCAAGAAAGAAAAATAAAATGGACAGAGAGAGAGAGAGAGAGAAGCAAAAGCGTTCTCGTGTGATTGGGCAACAGCGATGACAGAGGAGAGAGAGAGAGAGAAAAGGGGGAAGGCCTGCAAATGCAAGGCTGCAACGTCTCTGTCTCCGTCTCAGTCCCACTCTCTCCGTCTCTCTCTCGCGGCAACTAATGAACCGGGCGGAGTCGAATTGAGAAGAAGAAGAGGAAAAAGATGGCGTTTTTAAGTTTCTTGTTCCAAGGTCTACTGTCAGCAAGAAGGGAGATTTTTCATTTCCTTGCTTTTCGCTTTTCTTTTTTTTTGTTTCTTTTTTTTTTGCCTATTTTGATTGTTTCACGCAGGCGGTGCCTCCCGCGAGAAATGTCATCGGTTTCGGCGACCCACTCCCATCTCGGGAGGGAAATCATTACTTTAATCCGGAGAAAAAAGAAATATCTTGTATCCCGGTGGGCCCCCCCCCCCCGAGCGAGAGCGGATTCACGCTTTCAAAATGGGTAGGTTTTTGGTTTGAAATTGGCGAGGGATGAAAGGAGGAAGGAAAGAGGAACCGGATTCATGATGATAAGGAGATGGGATTGTCCTTCGTTTCCATATGGGCCGGGGGGCTTCGAAACTGGATCCGGATCCGGATCCGATCGGACCGGTGTCTTTTTTTCGAACTCGATCCGATCCGACGTAAGTGCCCAGCTCGGTTGGCTATTGGCGGTTCGATTCACCTGGGTTTCGTACTGATTGAATTGGGAATACGTCGGATCTGACTGGTCATTTGCCACACTGGGTATCTGGTGAAAATCGAATCGGGCCATGGTTCAGTTCTCGATTCAACCGATCGAACCAGCCCGTCCATTCCGAGTTCGGATATGCCGGTTCAAACATAGAATGGACGAGTCAGATCCCGATTGATTTGGAAAATTATACCCGACTTTATCGTGCATGCTCGCCTGTTTCCCAAGAAATATGTTTCGATGTCTATGTCTAATTCACTTTTTTTTTGTTGCTAAACTATGTCTAATTGACTTGTACCTAGAGATAAGATAAGCGTGCCACCCTGGCCCATAAATAGATATCATAATTGGAGCAGGCGGTTCAATGAGCCGCTCAGACCTAATCGATCAAATGGGCGAGCCATTCCCTTTCTTCCTTGATTTAATCAAGCCCACCGCCTAACCTCCATCGATTTATATACAATTTATTACATTTCTTCGAATCATTAACATGTTTGGATAACGATTTTTAAGCTCGACGCTAAACATGGCCGCATAGGCTCATCCATTAATTAGGTTTACCTACGAATATATTTATACCACGCACTTTGAATGATTGAGTACTTTACCATGGGACCGGTAATTAGAATCGGTGTCAAAACTGTGCACCAGTGAAGTGGTCATAAGGCTCGAGAGAAAATTAAAATCGATATCTCATAAGGAAATTATTCGGTGATGTTGAAATAGACCTAATCATGGCCCTAGCTATCGAGGCCCACAATCTCCACGAGGGCTCGAAACATGAATCTGGGCAAGCTTCGACAGCGACAATTAGCTATAATTAGACCTGATATGCCCTAAGTGAACCCGACCAAGACCCACTGGCTTAAAAATAAACGATGCTTCTAAGACGACGAGGGCAACAAATTTGGCCTGATTGGAGTGCCTAACTCAACTCTGAGTTTTTCCATTGATAGCATCTACCTTAGACCCTCTTAAAGGAATTTGCAAGCTGACAAAAACATTCGCCTCGATAGGAAAAGACGTGGAATAGTCGGTCCGCGGATGCGATAGGGTTCAAAATTTGTAACATTCTGGGCAAAGACTTATCGTTACGTAATGAACTTAGCTTTTATGTGTTTTGATAAGCGATGATTTCGCCGCGCTTGGCTGAGTTGAGTATTTGCCACGAGGTGGAAGCAAGCTCCATTGACTTTTTGTCCTGATCGTGTTGGTTGACTAGACTTAGGCTATGTTTGGAATGGTTTCTTGGTGGGCGGGGGAATAAAGTCGAAGAAAATGTAATTGAAGAAAGTAGGAGGTGAAGGTAAAGAAAGACTACAAGGCCGCGGTAACTCGTTCGACGCTCTTTCTTCCGCTCGCTCATCTCCTCTTCCAAATGGAAGGTTAAAATCTAGCAATTTGGCAGGACGAGACTCACAGTTGATGGACAGAAATGGTATGTTTTCCGCCATTTGTTATGAGAGGAAATTCAGGTATCTTATTGACCGGTTGTTTTGCAAATTTTACATTTAAGTAGGTATCATACACAACCAATCCATCTAAAATCTCTCTCTCTCTCTCTGCAACAACAATGCGGGCGGAAATGATCGGTGTACAGCTATGGCGCCACAACGATAGGGCTGGCACGGGATCATGATCATGACAAATGCGTGGGCGGCAGAGGGAGGAGAGATAAGGGAGGGTAAGATTAGCGTTTATGTTTGATTTTTGTGTGTGCGTCTATGTTTTAGTTAAGTTTACATTTGGATAATATCAATAGCTGTTATTGAATAATACAAATTTCTCGACAATAAAAATTGATGGAAAACACGACCCAGCATTATACCTAGTGATAATCAACGATAAATCGTAACATTAACAAATACATAATCGTAACTATTTGCTCACCGAAAAAGAATTTGGATGGGGTTGGACCTACTTAACCTGTTGGTAGAATAGTCGATTTAAGACATCAATGAAGCAGAAATTGCCCATTGAAGAGCCCGTTGCTATAGCGCTATCGGGCATGAGTGAGAAATTTAAGATCGACAATACACCCAAGCTTAGGACTGTCTTTTGCAAACCAACCAAAAATTTCATGAAATCAAGGATAGGCTTGGAAATCAAACACCTGCATATAAACCAAGTTTTGGACTACACAACCAGCCACACATTTCATGTACACCATTTGGTTGTAGACTCATCATCGGAACGACAATAAATAACAATTTAGGACAACTTTAATGAATTCTAGGCGAATGGGAAATTGATCAAAATCGTCAAAACGGAACATTTTTCTTTTTTCTCTCAAGCGTTGCTATTTCCAGCATATCGCAATAAAATAATCCGTTGTCAAAAATATTCGTGCTGTGAAAATATCGGACTTTCCGCAATTTTACATCTGAGCAAAAGATCAACAATGATATCTCTCAGCCGCAAAGGAAAGCACACCAACATAATCGCAAAATTTCACGAAAGTGACACAATAATAATGAAAAAAAAAATAATGCCGGACATGATTTTTGCTTAAATGTAAAGGATAGAAATACAAAAAAAAAGATTTAAAAAGGCTAAAAATAAAATAAAAGAGAGAGAGAGATCGTGATAAGATGCGTGACGGTGGAGGTGACTCGGATGCTTCCCCTCTCTCTCTCTCTCGGGTATTTTCAGCCGTCCATTGCCCCCTTTTTTTTTTTCCTAGCGCTTTATCTCCACGACCTTTTTTGCGGGCCTCATTTTTTGATTTTTTTCCTCTCTCCATTTTTCTCCATTTATTTATTTATTTATCAGCAAATTTGGGAAAAACAAATAAAATCAGATTAATTGCGGGCGACATTTAATCATCACGTGGGCCCGTGGCAAGAGGAGCAGCCCCCGCGGGGAACAGAGAGGCCACGGCGTCGTCTTCTTCCCGTTCGCTGTCAGGGCCCCCCCACTCCCGTCCCGTTCTGGGGAATCGCGGTACGGAATTGGCCAGTGGCCACGTCTTCCGCCACCAGTTGCTCGACACGTGGCCCCTCCCCTCCCCAACCTAAGATTAAAATAAAATCCGCCTCCTCCTTTTTATTAAAAAAAAAGAGAGAAAAACTTGAATTTTCCGAGTAGGGAATAAAACAGAGAAAAAGAAGAAAAGGGGATCGGAGTTTTTTATTTTTTTTTTTTAAAGGGGGGAAAGATCCGGCGGTTACTTTGTCAAATCTGGTCCCGTTTGTAAATTGTCCCCGCGACCCTGTTGTTGCCCCGGTACAAGTTCGAGATGCTTTTAGAGAGTTCCGGATCTGGTTCGACATGGACCGCGTCGATGGCATTTGTTCACGCGGTTCGGAGATCGTGACGGCATGCGATTCGCCGGAGCCCTCGAAGAGGCTCGAAAGTGAAAAGTTGTTGCGTTGTATGGCCATGGCCCGTGGTCTCTAGGATTAAGGCTCATTGTTTAGAACCGGAGTTTTTATCATCTTTCGTGGTCCTTGAAAGTAAAGGATTCACCTTAACACGGGGTAGAATGTCTCGAGGGCATCTTTTCTCTCCCGTCATTTTGTTTTTCCCGTTTTAACGTGAGACTCTTTACGCAACGTGCTTAGGCACCACAGGAAATCGAATCATCTCAATAGTTCAATGCTAGACTAACAATTTGAATGATGCTTAGGATGAAAGATAATTTTGTACATTAAATGCATGACTATGATGAAACGAGTCAAAGGGAGGTAATGTATTTCAAATAACGAAAAGTGATTGAAACGTGCCATTGAACTCCCAACACGTTAGGGGCCATATGAAACGATGCATGTGGTCCGGACCTTGGTTGGTTCGATGCTAATTGAACATGATCCGACAGTCAACATTTGGTACTGTCACTAGGTCGGCCTTGTACGTGTACCACTCGATGCGCTCGCAAGTACTAGTCATTTCTCCACTTCTAGCACCTGCACATTTGCGAATCAACGATTGCCCGAGTACTCTTTATCCTTTTCCCTTTCGTTCACTTATATGCTGGCGAGCTAGAGATTACTGCATCGATGCAGAACAGATGGACTTGTTTTACATGGCGTGTGAATTATGCATTATCTTTAGGCAGCTACACTCCCAGAAATAGGAAGTATATCAAACTCGAGGGTAGTATAAGTCTCATTTACCATTCGACAAGCTGGCCACGGTTTGAGGGTTCATAAATTACCACCGTGAGCAGAGCTCAGACGGGCGACACAATACCGTCAATCTAGTCGTAGTCTCCATGTAGGAAATTGATGCCCAATTTTGTGCCCAGAAGCTGGTAATTCCCCCTCTCTCCAAGTTATAATTTCCAGAGCAAATGATCAAAGAAGGTAAGGTACCGGATTTAGGGTCACGATCTTGATGTACACGGAACTAGACAGAAGAAAGAAGCTGGGAGTTTCATCAGACATCATCCGCTACAGAGAGAATCATCAAACATCTGCATCCAGACTAGCTAGAATTTTATACTAAAATTTAAACGAATCTACAGGAACAAAAGCTTAATTAGCACCTTTCTAGTGCTGAACTAAACTAATGGGAATGAATCAGGGATACTGTAAGAGACGCAACTTGAACACAAGAGCTAGAAGAGCAACTAGACACAGAGGAGAGAGGGGCCAAAAAATGAAACACCTCGAAAGTTTGAAATGGCTCATGAAGAAGGTTCCGATGCGGCAGATGCAGCCTTTTTCTTGGCAAAGTATTCTTCGGCACGTGCCAAGTTCTTGGCAACAGAAGGCTTAACCCACTTCTTTCGGCCAGGCAAGACGGTGAGGGAACAGCCAGCAGCCTCGAGCTTCTCTTTCGCTGCCGCTGAAAAGGCACGGGCCTTTACATTTAACTTGACGCTTAGTTCCCCGTCTCCTAAAATCTGAAAGTGTGGTAACAACCAAACAGTTCACAACAGTTCGAGAAAACTTACAAGAAGACAAGCTCCACTTGTTGCTGCCTTAAAAATAGGGAAATAAAGGACTTTCTTACCATTCTTCTACAAAGCTAGAAGAACACAAGCATTACGTGATAAGCGCATACTATGATTAGAGAAGGCAATATTAAATGGATTCAACTTGCAAGCACTGACGACAATGATAAATCCACTTATATGCTTATGTTGGAAAAACGGGGAATACAAGTTCCATTAAGCAGATATAGGGAGCAAGCATATGCTTCTGAATGAAATCTAGAAGATGGAGACAACATTGACAAAATCTTGAGGCCTAAGTGCTACAAAATGACCCTTAAAAGGCCCCCACTAAGGGTAGAAGTGCTGCTCTAAAGTGGAAAAAGAAAAAGGTGATGCACCAAAGAAGAGCAGGGACAACCTTTATATGACTGTGGCAACACCTTAACCATACCCAGGCATGTTCATACCTTCAAAGGGAGTTTCCTTTCTCTTCCAGATGGGTTAATCAGACCCTTACTCTTTAAAGTCTCTAGAGACACCTCATCTCCTTCTTGAAATCCAGCTGCTTCAATGTGCTTTAGATTGACAGGAACATACTTAGGTAATCCCGCATGCATGCCTTGCCAGTAAAACAAAGAAACAAAAGGTCTCAGCAATTACATTGTATGAAGTATAATTAGGCACATGAGACGTAGAGACATTTTTGCCCACACAAAGCAAAGATCTTCTCTTCTAAAAAACCTGTGCCACTAGAATTTTCAACTGACGGAACAAACATAAGGCTGAACAGCAAAACAAGAGAACTGGTATACCACCATGTGCCTACACCTATATTTACACCACTCATTCCAATTTGTAGGTAAACTAAAAATTTCTGGGGAGATATGACTGCCGGCCCCTTGACATTTCCCACCATCTTTTTTTCATTGGTCATTAGTTCTTAAAGCTGTAGTTATTGCATATCAAGGATTCTCCCAAATGATGTACCACAATTAACGATCCTTCACAATTAATATACATATAATGGCATCTTGTATGAATAAATTCATTCTGGTAACTCAGAAGTCTTGTATTCTAGATTGCCCTTACTCTGGATGACTCTTACTTAACTATTTCTATTAGGCGTGTCCATGAAATATTAGTGGTGCCAAGATGAAAGAGAGCAAGGAAGCATGGCTCCTTGACAATGATGGGACACCCACAAATCAGATTAGTGTTACATAAAAGCACTCATTACAGAAACCGCAAGATTTGATTTAAAAGAGTGAACAATGTACCCTGTAAGGGTGGAAACAAGATTCGTTGATCATTCTCAAGATAAACTTAAAAAGATAAATACTTGCTCATAAACAGACGTTAACTATATGACATGCGAGTGTAAAACACTATCAAGAAGACTTGCTGTTGTCCAACTTCTTGAGGATTTAGTATGCCTCGCCAATATCCTTGCTTCCATCAGAAATTTAACCAACAGGATATTTAAGCATAATCTGTCCCAAAATCACATGCACACCACTTAGGGTGGCATCATATTTTGCTTTTGGTAACTACCAACTAAAGTAGAAATAAAATGGAGACATTTGGTTAGAAATAGGGTCAAGATAACCCATGACTAGGCCAAACCATCAATGAAAACTTCTGAATGAGCGTGATCGAACGTGACAAACTACCTTGGCTAGACTGCAATATCCAGGAAAAAAGGATCTGAAAGCTTTTTTTTATGGAGTTGTGTGAAGTCATCTCAACATTCCATGTCTGATTGCTGATTAAACGCAGCATGATCACAAACCTTAATGTGACAGGCAGCTTAAAATGACCAGAGACTAGTCCTTGTTGAATAGATTTAATTTTTCTTTCTGCTTGCAGCTTTGTAGTAGAGCACTTTACCATGAAGTCTGTAATAGATGAACTATAAAGTAGCATGGGCAGTGTCGAAACAGTCAAAATCACGGTAAACTAGTCAGCTCAACCAGCTTCAGCTAGAAATGACTGGGACTCAGAATATACACATGGTAAAGCCCTTCTTGTCGAACCCATAGCTCAAGGTGCAAAACTGAAAAATCCCAATGATCTCCACTACCCCCAATTTATTCGCTTTAGCATAACTACTAAAAATTGCATAACTACAGACCAAAAAAAAAAACAATTGCATAACTGAGTAGCATGGACATGGAAAAAGCAATTCCTTTCTAAGCATATCTAAATAAAAAAGATGAAAGAGCCTTTTCTTTTTCTGTAGACCAAGCTAGAGAAAGAACAATTTACAAGAGATAATGCTTAAAACATGCATTTTTAACAATTCTACACCAATTCACAAGTTTGCTAGATCTGCACCGAAGCCAAGAGAGCAAGACGGAAAAAAGGTCCTAAAGATTAAACCCCCGATATTGCTTGTGCCTTCTTCACAGAATCATTTCTTCAAACAACTTCCAGACGCTCATGGTCCCCAACTTTTTGCATGATCCTTGATCATGACATCCACCAGCCACTACATTAACGTTATATCAACACACCTCAACATATGCCCATCCGACAAAGAAACATCATTCCATCCCAAAATCGGACAAATACCGAGATATCTAAATCGCGACCGAACAAGGCAACAAGAAACAGGCACGGTTCATTACCTCCCGCAATGCCGCGCAATTTAGGGAGACGCCGGTAGAGCGGCATTTGACCACCCTCAAAGCCCTTCATGACGCCCGGTCCCGACCGGGACTTCTGACCCCTCATCCCGAACCCGCAGCTCGCTCCTTGACCCGCCGAGATACCCCTCCCCTTCCTCTTGGCCTTCTTCCTGGACCCAGGCTGGGGTCCCAAGTTGTCCAGCCTGAACCGGACGGGGTCGGAGGACGACGGCGCCGCGGCCGGCGGCGGAGACGCCTTGCCGCTGATGACGAGCGGGGGCTTTTGCTGCTGTCCCCTCTTCAGCTGAAGCTTCGGAGGTGGGAACAAACAGGGTCTCGCTCTCAAGCTGCTGGGGTCGCCCTGCGGGGTGAAAGATTGAGGAGTTTGCTTCCAACAGTGAGAAGAGGGTCATCGTGCCCGAGAGAGGAGAGAGAGAGCGTACCTTGAATGAGGAACAGGGATGACTGGAGACGAGGGCGAGCCTCGTAAAGGAAGTCGGAGGAAGAGACAGAAGAGACGCCATGGGCGATTGTGAGCTGGAGACGGGGGTGTTAAGCCTCGCTATGCTATCAGAACATGTCCTTCTAACGGATAAGATGCAGTGCGAGAGAGAGAAAGCGTGAGAGAGGAAGCGAAAAAGAAATGGAAAATGAAATAACCAGTCTTAAACTTTGACCAAATATGTAATTTAATTTATAAATTTTTAATTATTTAACATAATTTCTAAACTTTAATTTAATGTATGATATAGTTCCTGAATTATAAATATAAATATGTGCTCTTTCTGAGTTGATGTTTGCTGGATCGAACAGGGATTCATTCTTGCTCTTCTTGAAAGATGAATATGTGCTCTTTCTGAGTTGATGTTTGTGTGTAGAAAGTTCCTGTCCACAGAAACAGATCGGAGTTAAAACCGAGAACCCGTCGATTGGGAAAGGGCAAAACAAAACGGAACCTTTGTAAATCACATCAGTTAATTTGGATGGCGTGCAATAGATGCCGGCAGTTTCAAGATCAAGATCTGGTCCGCGAGTTATGTCCAATTAATTACTTAATTTCGCGATAAAGAACTCGAGAGAGCATCTTGACTCCGACCCAGAAAAGACAAACAGAAAAAGAACAACCACAACGCTGGAATAATCGACAGGTTCGAATTTTTCCCCAAAAAATTCTCTTAGGAACCGATGGAACCGGCGAAATTAGCCCGATTCCATGGAGGGCCCATCACAAACAAAACGGGGCGAGAGCAAATCTACGGGATTCGTGCCTTGCCGGCATGGATCTGGCAACGTAGGGTCCCGGAAATGAAGCTAAAACAGGAAAGAGAAAAAAAAACAAAACTCGGTCGCTTTTAAAGATGAATTTCAGGCGGGTGAAGAAAATGAAGGAGCCGCTTCGCATATCCCCCCAAATCTCAGCTCAGATATCAAGATCTGCCAATCGAAGAATCCGAACGTACTAATTATCAAGAAGAAACACACAAGATGACCCGTCAAAGCCCCCAAACACCTTCGAAGCAAAAGCTTCTTCCTTTCAAACACAAACCACCCGCAAGAGAAAGAGAGGGAGGGAGAGAAAGACAGAGAGAGAGAGAGAGTACCTGAGCTAAGAACTGTACAAGGGCTCCCCCAAAGGAGGACTAATTTTTAGGGGGTTGGGGTGGGGAAGGCGAAAGAGAGAAGGGGGAAGGAGTATTAACAAGCAAGAGGGGATGCGGCGAGAGGGGTGTCAGGCAGGAGGCACAAAGAAGGGTCATGTAGGAGAGGCACGGTTCAACTTATAGACGAGGAGGAGGGTGGGTCTGACGGCGAGAGAGAGATAGAGAGAGAGAGGGGAGAGGACGGGTTTGACGGCGAGAGAGAGAGAGAGAGAGAGAGAGAGGGCGGGTTTCTTTTTTTTTTGCCTATTTTGATTGTTTCACGCAGGCGGTGCCTCCCGCGAGAAATGTCAACCCACTCCCATCTCGGGAGGGAAATCATTACTTTAATCCGGAGAAAAAAGAAATATCTTGTGGCCCGGTGGGGCCCCCCCCGAGCGAGAGCGGATTCACGTTTTCAAAATGGGTAGGTTTTTGGTTTGAAATCGGCGAGGGAGGAAGGGAGGAAGGAAAGAGGAACCGGATTCATGCTGATGACGAGATGGGATTGTCCTGTACAGAGACAGATGTCGTGTGCTCGAGGTGATAAAAAGCAAATAACTTTTGAGGTTATATACGTCGATTTGATTGGATTTTGGATTTCTTACTGCTCACGGGCGTGTTATTTTCGGATATGGGTTGAATTTCAACGTGTTGCTCGTATGTTTGAAATGGTTTGAATATGAAAGCTTTCATCGTGGATTTCGGTTCTGCCAATCGGGGAGCATTCGGGGTCTGTAATAGTGAATTCCGGGGGCTTCGGTTCCTTTCTTTCCTGGTTAAAACGGGAAGAACACGAGGAAAATGGTTGAACACCTTATTACTCCTCGGCAAGAAATCGTCCAAGTCTCATTTGCCAGTAGGAGGAGATGTTTCGGTACGATGTCTTTTAAATAAACAGGCCCTCTTATCTTATCTCGGCGATGTGAATGGGATAGATTTGAAGAGCCACACAGCTGCTCCTAGCTAGAGTATCTCGTTTCTAGAATGAGTTACAACTGTAGAAGCTTCGGTGGCTTCCGATCCTGTACCGCTCCTTGTAGTCATAGAGCACCCCTAACATTGGTGTCCAACTGAGGTTTTCTGATGTGGTCAGTGTTAAAGATGGTTTATCATCTAAGGGTTGCGTTATGGAGAACTTGTGTCCTTCCGTAACCAGCTACTGTACATGTGCACAGGGGAAATATCATGAACTGCTGACTGGGGCAGCCTATAGTATTGACAAACTTATTAACAAAGCAGATTCCGAGTGCAATATTTTCTCTCCTCATGTGTCCAAATGGATTGCATTGGCTCACTCGCTTTATAGCTTCTAAGTTGCTTTGGGACTAGCGCCTCGAATTGTCAATTAAATCGAAAAAATTCGTAATGGTAATCGAAATTCTGATCGTGCTCTGTGTCTTCCACTCTTTGTTTATTATCAGTATTGTGCTTCTTTGATCTGCTATTCTTTGCGACTCTGTCGACTCTGTTTGTTTGATGTTTGATATTCTTCATCATCTAATGGCGTCTCTTCTTTTCCGTGGAAAGAAATCTGGACATAAAGGAGAGGCCTTAATTCCGTCTAAGACAACCTCAACTGATATCATTGGGGAGCCTCTTTCAAATTCATTGTCGATTTCCGTTACGAATACTAGGAGTGAAGAGGACTTCGGGAATGGGCCAAATGCTATAGCACTTAATGATGCTGATATTCTTTCATCTGAAAAAGAAGGAAACGCACACACAAATGGTTAGGCCTTATCAGGAGATTCTGAAAATGAGAGGCTTCAGCAAGCGCAGCTACCAAGGCACAGGCTATGTTTAGAGGTTATTTGGTAATCTCCTTCTGCAACTACAGCGTCGGCTCCCCTTCACTGCGCAATTTATTTAGAGAATCTTCCTTGTGCTGTATGTTTCCTCCTGGCAAGAATTTCCAAGGTGCTCGTGTCCTTGGGGCAATAATACTTCACAGTGCTTCATACAAATTTAAAGCTATCATTGTTTATGTATAATTGCAGGAGTTGATTGGATAAGTTTGTAATAGGTGAAGCTAATATTGTCTATGACCGAATGGTCCGTTGGAATCGTCGAAATAATAAACTTCTATGGAACTACTGATTTTTGTCTTCAACTTCCTTGTAACTTCTCTACTTATGTAATCAGGCAGCTTGATTTAAGAATTCTCTCCAGTAATTTGGAGAGTTTTTCTTACCTTTGAATGCATCCGACTGTTGATATTTGCAATATGAGATGCTGTCGTGAGCTGTTCCTCTGATATAGGAAGGCCCATGTCAAGTGCATGCTAGTTACACTATGATGCCATTAAAAATTTAAGCAACGAGTCTTTCTAGAATCTATCAATTCTTAGTTTTTTTTGGTCCATTTGACTGACCTGTTTGTTATTACGGTCAGATGGAAGAGGGTATTCATGTCATGAGTTTTAAGTGATTTGATCAATTTATGAGCATTTGAATCACATGCCTTATTTATCAATAAATGATTTGATCGATTAATGAGCATTTAAATCACAAGCCATAATTATCAATAAGTAAGTATACATTCCATCCAAACCTCGCCGAATGAATTTCTGATGCATTACGAATATATGCGTCATGTCATATAGTTCTGCTCCATTTCATGCTTTCTTGAATTTCATTCTTTTTCATTTGGATATACTGACCTTGTGTTCAAATGTGTACTATGCCCATACCGGGCTCGTCGTTCATTTAGAACACTCAAAAGGTATTGAGGGTGCAAGTATTCATCTGTGGCTGCTTGGGCAGAAAACAAGCTATTGCCACATGCTGTTGTGTGCGAAGCATTGTGAAAATTCAGAAATTAACTCGTGCTATAAAGGTGAGAAAATCTTCTACTTTTGGCCGAAATCCTTACGCTTTCCTCGTAACCTTTAGAGTCAGTCTTTGTGTTCCTATATGGACCGGTGGCATATTGGACTCCAAGTGCTCATGTCAACTTTGCTTTAACTGATTTCAGCATATGTTTCCCCTTTTCTGCACTTTGTGCTTACTTTTTAACTTTTTTGTCTGTTAAATAGTGTTGGGAATTGCACGATCCTTCAGCAACTGGCCAGGATAAGCTGCTTGAGGATGGGGTCATTCAGAAGGTGAGATCTGTATATGTATTCTATTTGTGTGTATTGGCACAAGCAAGGGATACTTTTCTTAATTTGGTTAAGAGGAGTTACCCCTTAAGATGAGCGATCTTCCTTTAAATTGCAAGTATTCTGATCTTATCTGGTAGATTGCATTGCTTCTGCATTCCTTCAAAATTCATGCACTGCTGTAGAGGATTCCTTTGAACCGGGAGATAGGGTGAATTCCTTGGAGGTGACGTTTCTTTAAAAACTTTTGCTTGAAAGATTTTGTACAGTAAATCTGGGTTTCTGTGTGATTTATGAACATCCTTCTTCAATTGATGATGAATAACTTTACTAGTTACAGGGAGAATATGTCTTCTTACAAGAAATTTCAAGCAAAGAAAGTTGACGACAACCTCCTTCGAGATGTCAAAGGACGAGATCCTGATGAGGCCGCCTCCACCGGCAGCTTCCCAGTGGAGCGATCCGGCGACAAACACGGAGGCTCTGAGGAGGAGGCCGGGAGGGATGCTCGCTATGTCCCTCCACGACCACAAGTTCTGATCAAGGACCTCTTCCTATATCGGGCTGACTGGGCGGTCGATAGAGCAGCTCAGGTGGACAATCTTGTACTGGAGGTTCAGCCCGTCGACCTCAATTCCGATCTTGTGCAGGTGCCAACCGGGTGCGACGGATCGACGCTCGGCAGCAAAATAATTTCTCAGGTCAAAGGATTGAGCAGATAGGTCAGGCCGTCGCAGAGGTTGTCGAAGCAGAGCAACCGTGGGAGTGAAGTCACCAGGAACTCATTGTCCACCGCAAATCGGTGCTCCGCGCTGCACTCGGCCTTGAGAGCAGCAGAATCTGGGGACTTTCAATGTGGCAGGTGATGTGCATGGCAGTGAAGTGCGGATCCGTCGATGATGTCTCTGCAAACAGACCTGGGCTTGAGAAGCCATATAGTGGGTAGGCGGGAGAGGACGTTGTGGAGGAGGTCGAGAGGGAGTGAGCTTGTCCTCGGTCTTTTACACCGGAAAGAAGAGGAAGAAGAATAGCTGCAGCTTGACATTGACGAGAGCTTTGAAGAAGATGTATTAAGGTTCAGAAAGGGTCTTACAAGATATAAGCAGAGAAAGTAGCGAATGATCCGAGCTGAAGACGGAGCTCAGTTGTCTTGCGTTAATCATAAATGGGCGAAAGTTTGGACCTTTGCCTCAGTCGAGTGGTGCTAACCAATAAGATCATGAACCAGCTTCAAAACTGGGGCACCTGAAGCGAAAAACTGTTGAAATTGGCTTCAAGATGGATCGTTTATATGATCGTGCGTGGCAAAATACTCAACAAAATGGACACCGGAGAGTGGAGGGATTTGTCTCCCAACTTCTAATTTTCTCATATGGTGATGAATCCTTTCAAGTTGTTGACAGAACACAAGTTTTGAACTTTGAGGAACAGTTCTCAGAAACCGTTGTTTAGTGTTCGAAGCCAAGACTCGACTCAGTTACTTTGTTTCATAAAAGCAAGTTCAGGTTGTTGGCATTACCAGCAACATGGAACATTGTCACCCCAGGAATTAAGCTTACGATACTATCTGCCTTCAGGTGCTTGATCCACTGCAGATCAAATGCATAAGCATGTCCTAAATCAGCGTCGGTCGGGTCTATACTCCGCTCCGCCCTAGAAACATCCACAGCCCGTGATGAAACAATGGGGGACCTTTCATGCCAGATATCCACTTAATCGCTCTGGCACCGGCCAATAGCACTATGATTCCTGAGAACTGATGAGTGTCCTGTATCGCTCCCAGGCCTCTTGGGCCGATGGCTTGATCGGCTAAACCCATCCAGAAGAGCAGGGGAAACCAAGCGTTCCCGACTCAAGTGGGTGGCAAGTTGTCCAAGTTGGGCAAACCCAAGAGCAGGGGGAGCACCAAGTAGCAGCCGTGGATCAAATCAGCTATTCATACCTCGAGTGCAACCTCAAGCAACAGAATTATCGCTCGCATAAAACAGCCAAAAATGAATGTAGCAGACCAGAAGAGGAAGAAGAATAGCTGCAGCTCGACATTGACGAGAGCTTTGAAGAAGATGTATTAAGGTTTGTTTATACCATTGCGAAACGGGTGCACCCCTCTTCACTTACTCGATATAGAAATTGACTCGGAGATATCTATGTTCTCAGCCCTTGTTGGTATCATCTACAAATATTTGCCAAATAGATAATTCGATTTTCCATTTGAAACAACTTATATAAAAGGCGAAAGACATCTTTTTTACGAGTCACGTAATCTAATGCTTTCCTGACACTCATTAGACATGAGAGGATGTGTTGAAATAGTTTAAGCTTTTGAATTGAATTTTCTAACATTAGAATAATTTATATGCTATTATTTAAATTTAATTTTCAAATATATGTATTACTTAATTATTCATCGGTGTAATAAAATAAACTAATCTCTTCGTGTAATAAAATAAGCTATCCTGCACATTATGGATACAAAAAAGTAAACAAAATCAACTTCATAAATAATTGAGAGTTTTTTTAAAGCGAGATTCCTCAAGACATAAGATATATTTTTAAAAGATAAAACACATCAAACGGGGGACAAAATTCTAAGTCAGACGGTTTTCCTTATATTTACTACCAAAATATTTTTAAAATTAGCTATATCATTTAAAAATAAGATTTGAAGATAATTTTCTTTAACTACTTTTCCACGTTTAAACTTAAATATTTTGAATATTAGATGCAAAATATATATAAATTGAGAGAAATTACCAAAAAGTCTTAAATCGATTTTACAGATGCCAATTTAGTCGTACACGGCACGATCGACACTAATGTTAACATTTTTTTGTAATTTAAAAAGATGATTTTTTAAAAACTTTTTTGTCTTCATCTTCTTCTTTTTTTCACTGAGGATTGCGAGGGCGTGAAGGCCTCACCCAGAGCTAGGCGAGGGCTATCTCTCCCAAGGCCTTCCTCAAAATGAGAGAGAGAAGGAAAAAATAAAGGAAAATTTTCAAAAATTCAATATGTTTTTAAAATTGCAAAAATTGTCCACGTTGGGGCTAGCCGTGTCATGTAAGACGACAAGTGTCTATATCAGTAATTTTCCGCCCAAATTGACAAATTATCAAAAGATTTTTGACTAAATTGGTATATGTACACTAGGTTTAAGACTTTTTTTTGTTTTTTCATAATATTCCCACAAAAGTTGTATTGCATCTCCGAGATCGGCCTAATAGAACTAGCAATCAGCTTGTTAGGTGGACTTGCAAGTTAGGATCATGGATGGTGATGGATGCAGCAGCCGATAAACTCTTCCCATTAATCTTCTAGTTCCAGATTTTAAATTCCACGAGATTTGACTGGAGCTAAGCCATCTCTATCTGCCCAAAAACTCAAGCGCAAAGCTGGGAGGAGTCCGATGAAAGTGCAATTCGAATTTTAAGAGCTATCTTTGTGGGTTTTATCGATATTTCCTTTTAATATGTTATCAATTAGTTGGAGAACTCATCGCTAGACAGAGGTACCGCATGATAACCATTCTGGTCCGGAATGAGTTCTTGAATCAGAAATAGATTTTTCTATTTCTGGTTCCTGGATGAGTTTCTGGGAAAAAAAACCCGTTTGATAACGATAAAAAATTTCTGTTTCTAGAACAGAAACCCGTTTGATAACAGCACGAAATTTCTATTTCCTGAAACAAAAACCCGTTTGATAAACAACATAAAATTCTATTTCCAGGAGCAGAAATCCATTTTTTTAGAAATGAAATAAAAATAATAATAAAATCTGAAAAATTCATAAAAATATTTAAAAAAATTCAGAAAATCCCAAAAAATTTGAAAAATTCCAGAAAAAATCATCAAAATGTCGAGATAATAATAAAAAATTCAGATTTCGAGAAAATAGGAAATTTGTTGAAATTTTTTAAAAAAAATCAAGAAATAAAAAATTTCAAAAATTCACAGAATTGCTTTTTCGCTTTGCCTCTTACTTTTTTAAGTATGCAGCAAGATTTTATTGACGACCCTTAATTTAAGTACCCTTGAGTTTGTTTATTTTATGCTTTGGTGCATCAGTGGCCACAAGATAAAAATGCCCGAATGCATCCACACTTCTCTTAAACCACGGCAATAATCCAGTCTTATTTGTGTGGTTAATCACACATATCATAAAAAAACAAAAGTCAGATGCATTGAGAATAGAAAACTTTTCTTTGTTGATTACTTAACATGGTTCATTAACAAAATCTGTGTGTTTTTAGTATTGGCTTCTTAACTTTGGCTAAGAGAAGTTTCCCTCCTAACAAATTACGCAAGCACTGAGAATCTGCAACGAGGGTGACAAAACCTTATAGTTGAAGACAAAACATACCCTGATCAACCACTCATCACATACCCATGCACGCTCTGCTCGGCCTATTTCATAATTATCTTGGCCTCAGCAGATCAGAAGTAAACCATCAGCAGCGACCGCTTGTCGACTCATTCGTGAAAAAGAATTTACAAAGTACAGGAGAGAGCCCAGGGCAATTCCCAAAAATACTTGCAACTTTGAACTTGGGGGTTCCTAGTGCTAGTTAATGGTCCCTTCTTGGACAGATAAATGCTGATCTTGGATTCAGTAGACTGAGTTCGAGATTCAATAGCAGGTGCTCATAAATTAATGATAAAGCATTCCAACAATTAGCTAAAGACGGCCGGTACAAACAAATTAGTCGATTACGCATCAACATTCTTGAGTTAAGATTTTCCTCCAAAATTTCTCCTTTCAATAAAAAAACTAACATGAAGTAGAGTGGCTTCCATAATCACACTATCTAGCTTTCCCCCAGAGAAGATCTTCCATCTATTTTCAATGTCTCTCTGTACTTCAGGCCAAACCAATCAAAACTTTGTGGACCTTGACATCGAGCTGGGTCAATGAAGCGCTAAAAGAGCCCACCCATTCTCTTCTTCCCCTCTCTTTCTTTTGACTCGGTACATTACAATTATACCCAACTCTTGTTTGAGAGGAAAACGGAAACCCTTGACAGGAAATGGAGCCTCCGCAATATCTACTCCTCTTTGCCTGCATTTACAGAACAATTCAATGTGAAATTCTAATACCACCGCAATATAGGTCAATGCAAAAATGACAAAGCGTACCTTCACTGCGATTCAGTGACGTTTCTCTACCCTTCTTTGCCGTCCTTTTTGTTGCCTCAGCTGTAATCAAGTTGACACCAAACAAAAGATAAATCTCAGAGCAAAAGCAAAATGGAGTATTGGAAGAACAAGGACAATTTTGCACCAAAAAAATGTATACACCTTTATGTATCCTTTTCTTCCTAGCTCTCCTCTTCTTCCTCTATGCCTGTGTTAGCTCTGTTTCATCCTTTATGTCACCTTTGCCAGCAAATACCTCCTCGGGTGCCAGCATGGCTGCGTCAGATACTGCCAATGGTGCAATCTACTCCCAGAAACATGAAGAAATATAATTAATGATGGTAAACCAAATGCAATCAATTTACATCCTTATTGCCCAAAATAAAATTAGTAACCTCTTCCATGGCAAGAGCAGGGACATTAGATTGTATGGACATGTCTTCAATTATCTGCCAAGTCTGAGCGTATTATAATTTTGAAGCCATGGGTCAATTAAATTGCATGAAGTTTCAAATGGGGAACATAAAGAACAGAGGTGATCATGAAAGCAGAGGCAACGAGTATTCTGTGTAAGGAACAGGAATAGAACGAACAGGGAGGACATATATGTGAAATTTTGTAAACATACCTCTTTTTTCAGCTCATCAGAAAAAGACAGTGGGGCAAAAGCCAAATTTGTTCTCTGTGCATACTCTTCCTGCAAGAGAGAAAATTCTCAAGTAAGAATCAATGTATCGCTACTAATGGACAGTAGGTTCTACATAACGCATGCAGAATATTTTATCCTCGAGAAGGAAATTTCATTACTGTGGCCAACGAGCACAATTGCTGGTGGGGACTCTCCATACATTCTCTTTACAATAGCCAGAACATCATTGCATAAAGTCTGGAAAATCGAATGCATCAAATTCAAAAGAAAGATACACACAATAGTTCTACGAAGGGAACTTGGGATTTAACAAGCTAGTAGATGAACTGAAACCAGTCCTCATCCAAAACTCCAAGCTACAAATTATACCTCAATCGAAAGGTCAAGTTCATTTTCTGCGCAGGACTTGCCATGTCCTCGCAGGTCCACTGCAACCACGCGGGCTTTCTCCTTGATTATACTAGCCGACAATGCAAATGAAAGCCTAGACAAACCACGAAAGCCAAAATCAACACGCAGCCCATATTAACAAAACGAACGAGGTACCTAGGCTAAACATTCAATGCTGCGAACAAATGCCGAAAAATCAATAGAAGATGCGAAAAGGTCTGCGAAGCGAAGAGAACAAGACCCGGTTCTATGCACATCGTCTTAAAAAATAAACAACTCCGCAAACGTGGCTGTGATCCTTAGCAAAAGAAGCAGGAAACGAGACGTGCATATGACTCGATCATGCAGAGAATGATCGCATCAATTAAAGGAAAAAGAAAATCCATTACTGACTAAATTCAGAAGCAATCTCTAGGGGGAGCTTACCCAGAGTAGCCGCCTCCATGAAGGCAAAGCACTACCGGTCCTTCTTCCCTGGCCACATATAGACATGGAAGCTCTAAAAATCCCAAAGCGCGCGCAAACAAAACAAGAAGACGAATCGAATCAACAACATGACCGAAGAGCAAAAGAAGGAAGAGCTCGAGTCCGATTGCTCAAGTCCGATTCCTGTGACTCTTCAGAAACCAAATGGTGAAATGCCGGCGGTCGAGCTCGCCGTCGCCCAGCCTGGGCGAGGCCGCTCGGTCTGGGGGAGGCCGAGCGGCCTCACCCAGGGCCGGCGGTCGAGCTCGCCGTCGCCCAGATCTGGGTGACGGCGAGCTCTACCGCCGCCCACGGCGAGGCCGAAGCTGACCCCCTCGATCACGGCGACTTCCAAATCCAGAAAAGAGAGAGATGAGAGGAGATTTGCGCACGATCGGAGCTTACGTGGAGCAGGAGCGAGCGGCCCTGGCTTCCTCTCGGTCGGAGCGAGCGAACGAGCGGCCTGGCTTCCTCTCGACGGCAACAGAAGAGAGTAGAGAGAGAGACGGGCAGAAGAGAGAGCTTGAAGGAGACGAGAGAGAGCTTGAAGGAGACGAGAGACGAGAGAGAGCTTGAAGGAGACGAGAGAGAGCTCGAAGAAGGAGACGAGAGAGATGTGTTAGAAGAAAAACGATTTCAGTGGGAACGAGTTCTCACTTTTGGTCCAGAACCGAAAAACCTCCTTTTTTCTGATTCTCATTTCTGGTCTAAAAACGAGTTTTGGGACAAAACTTGTTCCGGAAATAGAAAAATTAAATTGCGTTAACAAACGGGTTTCTGGTCCAAAACTGATTTCGGGAGCAAAAAACCAATTCTGGACAGAATGAGAATGGTTATCATGCGGTACCTAAGTTTTGGTATGGATTTGGTTACTAGAATCATTAAGATTTGGCGCGGATATTACACGTGCAACAAAAGGTAAGGAGGGTTTGTTCCATCATAAGATCATCAATGCAACATTACATACATGCGAATTTGGACACGGCAGAGTTTGATTCCATGCTCAGCAAGCTACAAAATTGTCATTTGGATCACCAAAGTAAATTCTGGCTCAAGCTATACCAAATTTTATTGAGTTATTAGTAGGCTTTTTCGAGGAAAAAAGCTAAAAACTAAAAAGAAAGATAATGTGTGCAAATATCATGGATAAATTAATCAACTTCGAGGATATAATAATATTGCAACTGATGAAAAAAAAGAATAGTAATTACTCTTCTTTCGACCAAGCGAAAAAATAGAAACAACTTCTTCTCGACGAAGCGCCCAAAATTTATCCGGGGCTTATTTCCGCAATGATGCCGCCACCGCGGTTCCACAACTGGGCCCGCGAATGCAAACTCAAGGTGATGCTGTTGCTGCCAGCATTCCACAACTTGGCTGGCGAAAGCAAGCTCAGGGTGATGCTGCCTGCCGCTGTGGCCCGCCCGGGCCGCCACGCGTCGGCTCTCCGCTCGTCAGTCCCAGGATCACAAAATGCCCAGGACCTCCCCGTGCGTGCCAGCTTGTTCTCTCGGCCAACAGGATGTATATGAGGGTAGCAGCTTTTCCGGCGGTTGAGCGCGATACTTCGGCCACCACAGCCCAGAACATCAAGTGGGTAGCCACCCCCCACCGGCAACGGCGGACGGACACTATACTCCTTCATCCACCGCCCACCCTCCTCCATCACCCGCACGTCTATGCTCTCCTTGCGCGTGCAGTCGACGAGCCCCAGAACTCCCTGGAGGTCCACCAGGTGCGCGTCTCTTCGAAGCTTTGGGCACGGAGTCCACGCGAACTCCTCCTTCGCAATGTCAAAGGAACAGATCCTGATGACGCCTCCTGTGCCGTTGGCTTTCCAGTGGATCGATCCGGCGGCGAACACGGGGTCTACGGGGATGAGGCTGGAAGGGGCGATCCCTATGTCCCTCCATGACCGCGAGCCCTGATCGAGGACCTCTGCCCTAGGTGCCTCTGCCCTAAGTGCCTTTACCCCAAAGTGGATCTCGCCCTCTCCCAAATGGGGAGTCGACTACGCCAGCTTCGTCGACTGGGCGGTCGAAAGAGTAGCTCAAGCGCACGATCTTGTACCGGCTGGTCAGGCGGTCCACCCCTATTCCGATACTGTGCAGGCGCTGAACCACCCCGTCGCCGATTCTTTGCAGGCACGACGGCTCGGCGCTCGTCAGTGAGGCGATTTCTCGGGTCAGAGGGTTGAAAAGATCAGTCAAGCCGCGATCCTCGCAGCAGAGCAACCCGTGACACGAACCTCGGGCTTTGTAGAGCCCGTACATGTTGGCAAATTCGGGGATCAAAATAGAGAGGAAATTGGCGTCCACCGCGAATCGGCGATCTGCGCAGCATGTCGTCGAATCAGGGACCAGCAGAATCCGGGCAGTTTTGATGCCGCTTGTGATTTGCATGGCGGCGAAGTGCGGATCATCGATGGTGTCGCGCCATTCTGTGCAGACGGACTTGAGCTTGCGGAGCGATATAGTGGGTACGCGAAGGAGCACATGATAAAGGAGGTCGAGAGGGAGTGAACTCGTCCCTGAAGAAGATGCGTTCTGTTTTGTTTATTTATTTACAAATAGGGTTAATACCACGAAAAACCCTAAACTGGTACACTTGTGACACATTTACCCCAAACTATTTTTTTGACCATAAAAAACCCCAAACTGGTACACCTGTGACAATTTTACCCTGAACTATTTTTTTGACCACCAAAAACCCCAAACTGGTATACCTGTGACAATTTTACCCTGAACTTACCATAAAAAACCCCAAACTGGTACACATGTGACAATTTTACCCTGAATTAAAATTTTAATATTTTTATTTTTTTCGAATTTTTATTTATTTTTATTCTTCTCTTTTCTTTTCTTTTCTTTTTTTCATTTTCAAACTTTGGCCGATCGCCGGTCCGGCGACCGGCCAGAGGCGGAAGCCGGCGAGGGCCGCCCTCGACGGCGTCGGCAAGGGCGACCCTCACTGGCTCGAGTGAGGGTGAGTCGGCGAGGGCGACCCTCACTGGCTCGAGTGAGGGTGAGCCGGCGAGGGCGACCCTCGCCCGCGTTGGGTGAGGGTGAGCCGGCGAGGGCGACCCTCGCCCGCGTTGGGCGAGGGTGAGCCAGCGAGGGCGGCCCTCGCCCGCGTCGGGTGAGGGCGGCCCTCGCCTGAGTCGGGCGAGGGTCGCCCTTACCCTGGGCAGGCGAGGACGACCCTTGCCGGTTTCCGCCCCGGCGACCGGCCAAAGTTTGAAAATGAAAAAAAAAAGAAAAGAAAAGAAAAGAAAAAAGTCAAAAAAATAAAAAAATAATATTAAAAATTAGTTCGGGGTAAAATTGTCACATGTGTACCAGTTTGGGGTTTTTTGTGGCATGTTCAGGGTAAAATTGTCACAGGTGTACCAGTTTGGGGTTTTTGGTGGTAAAAAAAATAGTTCAGGGTAAAATTGTCACAAGTGTACCAGTTTAGGGTTTTTCGTGGTATTAACCCTTACAAATATATGCCATCTAAAAAGAGAAATAGGAAAAGGAAAGAATTTTTTTTGACAATTCACGATCAGATAAGTTGAAATTTTAATCCCTTTTCTCTTACTGAGAATTTATTGGAAGTTTAAGATAAAAAATATATATAATTAAAATAATCGGAATTATCGGGTGAGATATTCTCTTATTTGAATTTTTAGATTTATTTCCTGATTCGAATGATAGTTATCTAATGCATATCGAACGAGATTTTGAGGATAATGCGAATCAATTGTGAATTTGATGCGAATGTAACACCAGTGTGTCAATTCGGTAATTTACGTGAAATAAAAATTAATTTATGGTGAAATAGAGACTTTTGTAGCAGTTGCGGGTGAGCATGGTCCGATCCAATTCAAGAATCGAATCAGACCTGAAAACCATCAAAAGATCAATGAAGAAAGAACGCTGCATGAGAAATCTCGGCTCGCCGCCAGAAGGACCAACACCGAGCTGTTGCTGGACCTCGGTGAACGCAGCTCGGACCCTTCTCCGAGCAGGTGCGAACGTCCAGCCTCTGCGATGCGATCGCGTTCATCTCGTCGCGGAGCCCATCGATTGGCTGCCTCTTCTTGCCTGCGACGGTCAAGCGAGTCCTGGGCGACGGCGGCAATGTGGAGGAGCTCAGGCTCGGTTTCGCCCGCTCTGCCCGTCGGGAAAGAGCTCGCCGAGGGGAGCGTCACTTCTCCGGCGAAACAGGGACAGCTCCGGCGCCCGGCATCCGAGGGTCAGCGCCGGGTCCATGGGGTTCTACTCGGGGGTCTGGTCTGGGAACGCAACTTCGAAGAACGACCGAACAAATGTCGGAAACGAGAAAGTGGAATCTCATCGAAATTATTTTTGCACGATTTTCACCAGGGGGCTGTCCGTGCATCACGTGCTCGTCGACTAACCACTTCGACTCCACGTCGTCGCTACAATTCCCAACTAAAACGAGGCCCCAAAAGAACCAAAATGCAGATGGAGAGGCCAGGACTAAGCCATCCGTAAGACTCGGAGATTCCTCGACGGTGACTCTCGCAAAAGGCGAGGAAGCAGGAACTTACGGACCGATTCCGAGCTCCGGAGCAGCTCGAGGCCAATTCTGACCGATTCGCCGAGACTGAAGATTCTTCGCCGGCTACAAAAAACGAAAGCCATGGACCGAAGACTGGTACGCGCAAAATCGAGGCGACGGCGACCGGTTCTCTTCTCGACCATGCCGCAAGAGTTCACGGCGGTTTCGCAAGATTTCCGAGCCGCTTTCGATGATTCCGGGATCAGAAGAGCTTGGAGGAAAAGGCAGCGACGATTCGATCGAGCGGGGACGTAGGAGGAGGAGGGTCCCGTCGGGTCGGCACCTGCGGTTTCCTGTCCTTCGATTGAAGAGAGAGAGAGAGGGAGAGAGAGAGTTTGACGGTTTTGCCCGAACGGCGTGTCTGTGTCCTTGGGCGGGGGCCAAATGCCACGTCAGCAAGCCGAGCTTTAGATCGTGGATGGTAGTGAGTAAAAGTAGTTAGTCAGTTTACGAACCAACGGTTTTGGTGGCTGACGTGGCGTGCGGTGCTTTCTGCGCTTTCTTTCAAGCGACCGGAAACCGTCTTTCTTTCAAAAATTACCTTATTATTATTATTATTATTATTATTATTATAATAGGAGAAAGTGAAAATATGCTAGATAGAGAATATATGTACAGCTATAGAATTTCATTAAATAGTTGCGCTCAAGTGATTCGCCATACAAGTAAAATTCTTAAAGTTGCGTTTCTTTTGAAAAATTATATTATTATAAGAGGACGTGTAAATATCAGTGCGTTAGAAAGTATCGGGAGAACGATTTGTACTATGCTGGTTTTTTAGGCTATCTCGTGCTCATCGGTAAAAGAGGTTACGGCCATGATTTGACCGCACTATCCGATGAAGTAGATCGTCAGGGCAAAAGCCCTTTCATTGTAGTTGACTTCAAATGTTTGCAATTTAATTCGCCGACTTGCTCTAGGATGGCGACCATTTTTTGCCGTCTTCTGGTATCGCGGCATCTCTTGCTACAGTAGCGCCGCACGACTTTGATATAAGATTTGCTCCGATCATATTCGGCGAATTCCATGTTTCCTTACAATTCCAGTAGGATGCCTTGTGGCGCGTCGACGGGCCAAGGATACTCCAAGTAGGTTATGAAGACGAGGAAGATCGTCCTAAAGTAAGGGAAGCATACGAGCGGATTAAGTGTCCTCTATCGCCCTTTCCCTTCCCATTTGCGGCCAAACCACGTCCTATTGCTATTAGATTTTAATCGTCCTCTTGTTGTGCGGCAGCTTGTTCGTGGTGACGGAACGGAGGAACCAACCGCCGAAGCAAACCAAACCAAACCAAACCAAACCAAACCAAACCAAGTATAGCTGAATTGTATCTTTAACTTGCTCAGTTGGCCGCACCCTTTTATTTTGGGCTAATAAGCAAACCAAACCAAGTATAGCACCCTTTCATTTTCTCGAGTATATTCCCTCTACATAGCAATAGGTGATCATGTAGACCTAAGTATTTGGACAAGCTTCTCGTCTGGCTTCGGGGTGTCACAAACTCATTCATCTTGGGCTAATCAGTGTGGTTGAACTGAACGACATGGAAGTCTCGGAAGTAATGCTCAGCTTAATTCCAATTTCCAACGGGAACTTTTTACGCCCCCTACGAAGAGATCCCATTTTCAAAAGACGTCTGCGAGCTAGATGAGATTAAAGTCTTGGAAGTAATGTCACGAATGCTGTTTTCCAAGATTGATGGAAATATCGTCGCGCATTTAAATGAGTCCCGATGCTTTGCATTCAGGTCAAAGTTCGTGTCAGGACTTCTGAAGACCTTGATCGAAGAAGTTGGAAAACTTTGTCAAGACTTGGGAAATCAAATCAACATTTACCAACAAATTAAACCGTGCATTTCCCTCCTCATAGAAAATGACAAAAACGTTACGAATAAGACAAATGATAGCAGGGTTACTTTAAAAGATTTCTATCGAGTGCGTATCGTAAATTGCCTTTGCTTGTTTTGTCGGCGTCGATATTCGCATGAATTCACATCGTGTCGCGGCAGCTCGGTCATATATTTAGCATTAGGGCTTTTCATCGTTTCTCTAGGATCGTCGAGAGTATCTCCTTTGGTTCTTTTTCATTTTCTTTTTTCTTTTTTTTATCTCAAATCGGGCAATAAGCCAGGCCTCGTCGAGATTTTACTCCGGCAGACTCCCCCGGGCATGATTAGCTACGATTTGCCGCATTCGAAGATAGATTTACCTGGCTAACTTCGTTTGGATGCTTCGATGGATAATTCACCCAATCATGAGAAGAAGAAAAAAGCAAAAAAAGAGCAAGTTGTTTTGGGCATGGGCAGGCTTGAATATCTCACTTTGCCCCGTAAGCAACCCCAAAAAGAAAAAGAAAAAATAAAAAAAAAGAAAAAAAATTAAGAGAAAGACAATAAAGTCCCCGCAGCTCGGTAAATCCTCCCACGGCGGATTGCGTCATCACGCCTGCCGTAATTGTGAATAAATAACAACCAGACGGGAGCTTCCTCCAGAAATGCTCAAACACTAGCTTCGCTAAGACCTACCAAAACATGAAATTAATTGTTTTGTTTTGTATAGATTTTCAACGTAATCAGTGCGGAAATACGATTCTAAACATGGCTACGCATTTATTCCTCGATAAAATTCCAAAGGCACCCTAATCGAGAGCGACGTTAAAATTTGAAATATTTGCCGGAGATCGCATTATTCTGATGTGCAAGAATTTGTTGCAAAATTCAAATCGGCATTAGTATAAATATTACAAACAATACATAATTGTAAAGAAATGAAGTTGCAATAACAAAGTTGGAATCGATACAAATGAATACCAAGGCCTGTATTTGACACAGTTTCCTTAAAACAGATTCGTTCCCTCCGGCACGCGTTTGAGGTTTCGTGAACGTCTATCTCCCAGGATACAACGGTTGACAGCGAAGAAGAGATCATGACACTTCCAAGCTTCCGGCGAACTTGAACAAATTCGAAATGAACACTACCGAAAAATACTACAAATGCAGAGAATATTAAATAGAGGAAGAATGATTTCGATAAAAATAGAATGGGAGAGTAATAACGGCTGATTAAATCTGTCGTTACAAAATCAATACGAATAACGAACGATTAAATCTGCCGTTATAAAATCAATACGAATAACGAACGATTAAATCTGCCGTTACAAAATCAATACAAATGAGAATAACGGCTGATTAAATCTGCCGCACGTTATGAAATTCGTAACAGTTTGAGTTGAAAAAAATAAATCATAAGGCAAAATTGGGCTCGTCGCGAGGCCCACTTTTCGATCTTGCAATCGTATACACGGGATGTGCTCTTGTGCCCAAGTTTTAGCTTGTCATGCGTCGGATTTGCACCCCCTCTGCGTTTGCGCGCGAGACATAGTGTTTGTGCTATGATAGTTTCACTTCAAATGAGTGTAACTGTATATAAAGCACTCCATAGCCTTCTTTCTTTTCTAATGTGGGATTAGTGTTTTTTCCACTTCCCACTTCCAACTTAAGGGTGTTCTTTGAGCATCAATTTTTCATTCATTCACTCATCAATTTATCCCATATTTCCAACAATCCCCCACATGAATGAAAATTGTTTTAGTTTTCGACTTTGTGATAGTGTTCAATAATTGAAACCTGCATAGGATAGGTAGGTGTTATCCTTTGAACCTTCCCCTGTGAAAGTATATTTACTTTACTAGTTGTCCAGTAGACATGATGTCCTTGAACTGTCCAGCTTTCTTATGTAAATGAACCATACACTTCACACAGGAATCATCTAAATGTTTGTTCAGTTCTCATAGTTATGTTCGTTTTGGCCATGAACATCAACCTGGTTATGCAAGAGTTTCTAAAGAATTTAGCCCTTAAATAATTCTCCTTTGAAGCGGCCCCACTTCTCTCTCACATAGGTGATCACTTAATTTTTGAGTAATTTGTTTACTCCACTTAAGAATCATTAAAGTAAAATTGCTATCCTTTTCTTTACAATGTCACTGATATTTTATATAGGAATGGTTTTAGGGATAAACCCCACAGTGACATCACTAAGTTTATATAATTAGGTTGTCCCTTTGAACCTAGATCTTGGGATCTCCAGTCAATTAGGTTGGGTTTCCTTTATACCAACTTATTCTTTCATGGGTTTCAATCCCATTCCTCTTTGTCGATTTCTCAACTAACTCTCTGTTTAATCCTTTGTTTAGCGGATCCGCAATATTATCCTTGACTTTACGTAGTCAATAGAGATAATTCCTGTTGAGAGTAGTTGACTAATGGTATTATGTCTACGACGTATATGTCTAGACTTATCATTATACATATTACTTTGTGCTCCTCCAATCGCAAATTGACTATCACAATGTATACTTATTGGTGGCACAGCTTTTTGCCATTTTGGAATATCCTCTAAGAAATGGTGTAGCCATTCAGCCTCTTCACCACATTTATCTAAAGCTATAAATTTAGATTCCATTGTGAATCTGGCTATAACAGCTTGTTTACAGGATTTCCAAGATACAGCCGCTCTTGCTGGTGTGAATACATATTCACTAGTAGATTTTGAGTCTTTTATATCATATATCCAGTTCGCATCAGTATATCCTTCCAAAATAGTTGGGTATATGGTATAATGCAGGCCATAATTTCGAGTATATCGTAAGTACCCGAATACTCTCACTATTGCTTTCCAATGGTCAGCACTCGGATTGCTCATATATCTACTCAATTTACTAACCGTATAGGCAATGTCCGGTCTAGTATAACTCATTAAGTATATTAGACTTCCAACAACTCTAGAGTACTCTACTTGAGAAATACCCTTTCCTCTATTCTTGGACAGATGAAGACTATTGTCTAATGGTGTTCTAGCAATACCAGAATCATTCATGTTGAATTTTTCAAGAATCTTGTCCACATAGTGTGACCGGTTTAAAATAAGACCTTTTGACGTTCTTGTGATTTTAATTCCTAAAATCATATCAGTAGGTCCCATATCTTTCATGTCAAATCTTGAATTCAACATATACTTGGTAGATTTGATCATTTTATCATCACTACCAATAATTAGTATGTCATCTACACAAAGACACAAAATGACATAGCCATTTGTTGTCTCTTTAATGTAGACACATTTATCACATTCTTTTATCTTAAAACTATTGATAGTCATTGCATTATCAAACTTTTCATGCCACTACTTTGGTGCTTGTTCTAGGCTATACAATGATTTCACCAATTTACAGACTTTCCTTTCTTGTCCTGGAACTATAAAACCTTTAGGTTGTTTCATGTAGATTTCTTCATCCAAATCACCATTTAGGAAAGCTATTTTTACATCCATTTGATGTACTTCTAGATTTCGCAAGGCAGCAATTGCAATTATCATTCTAATGGAGGTTATTCTCGTCACAGGAGAATAAGTATCAAAGTAATCTAAGCCTTCTCATTATTTGTATCCTTTGATCACAAGTCTGGCTTTATACTTATCAATAGAGCCATCTGCTTTCATTTTCTTTTTAAAAATCCATTTGGACTTTAAAGGCTTACAACTAGGAGGAAGATTCACTAGCTCCCAAGTATGATTCTGTAAAATGGAATCAACTTCACTTTTTATTGCTTCTTTCCATAGAGGTCCCTCAGAAGAATTCATAGTTTCTATATAATTTAATGGTTCCTTTTCCAACAAATAAGTTAAAAAATAATTTCCAAAATATTTTTCCACTCTTGCTCTTTTGCTACGTCTCGGTTCTAGTTCATGATCTGAGTCATGAATTTCATGAGCCGAATCATGACTTTTTTCATTCATAGTTTCATTCTTTTGTTTAGATGAACTTAATTCATCATTGGATTTATAAGGAAATACATTTTCAAAGAATAATGCATTCCTAGATTCCATGATTGTATTTTTGTGTATATATGAAATTTTAGATTCATGTACAAGAAATCGATAGGCATTACTATTATGTGCATAGCCTATAAAGATACAATCCACCGTTTTTGGACCTATCTTTGTCTTCTTTGGTGTTGGAATCGTCACTTTTGCGAGACACCCCCACACTCGTAAGTGTTTGTAGGATGGTCTCTTACCTTTCCATAACTCATAAGGGGTTTTATCCTCTTTCTTTCGAGGTACCTTGTTTGAAAGGTAATTGCTTGACAAAATAGCTTCTCCCCACACATTTTGAGGCAAACCTGAATTCAGTAATATCGTGTTCATCATTTCTTTCAATGTGCGATTTTTCGTTTAGCAAAACCATTTGATTGAGGAGAGTAAGACGCAATTATTTCATGTATAATTCTGTGTTGTGCACAGAATTCACCAATTGGTACTTCATACTCGCCACCTTTATCACTTCTCAACCTTTTAATTTTCTTATTAAGTTGATTTTCAACTTCATTCTTATAGAGAACAAATTTCTCTAAGGCTTCATCTTTGCTTTTAAGCAAATGCATATAGTAGTATTTAGTGTTATCATCGATAAAGTTAATAAAATATTTATTACCACCTCTCATTTATATGAATTTCAAATCACAAACATCACTATGAATTAATTCAAGGGGTTTGGTGTTTCTTTCAATTGTTTGAAATGATGATCTCGTTAATTTTGCCTCAACACAAATTTCACATTTATGTTTTGAATTAATTTGGAATGAAGGTATATGTTCCAAGTTAATTAATCTACGCAATGTATCATAATTAACATATTCTAGTCTACCATGCCATAAATTAGAAGACTCAAGCAAATAAACGGAAGACTTATTATCTTTATTGATAATTGTCATTACATTGAGCTTAAAAAGTCCATCAGATACATATCCCTTCCCCACATACATTCCAAATTTAGACAAAATAACTTTGTTTGACTCGAACACCATACGAAATCTATGCTCGTTCAACAGAGACCCAGAGACCAGGTTCTTTCGAATTTTTGGCACATATAGGTCATTGTTCAGAGTCAGCTCTTTTCTAGATGTCATCTTCAGCAACACCTTCCCTTGGCCTTCGACAGCAGAAGAGGCAGAGTTTCCCATAAATACCTTTTCCCCATTAATTGATTCAAGATTTATGAACAGGTCCTTGTTAGAATATATGTGCCTAGTGGCACCAGTGTCAATCCACCGTTCCTTTGGATTGGACGCAACTAAATTTACTTTAGAAATCATTGCAGAAAGGTTTATGTTTGACACGTCTTGAGCGATGCCACTCACCATATTTGTCTCATAATTCTTTTTCTTCGGAAGTCTGCAATCCACATATTTATGCCCCATTTTGCCACAATTGAAGCATTTTTCTTGAAACTTATTCTTAGAAACTCCTCCTTTAGGTCCCAACTTTGGCTTAGCAATCCTCTTGTTCTTGTGGCCTTGTCTAAGCTCTACAACATTTGCCTTAGCTGTATTAGGATTGAACCCTTTTCGTTCAGATCCTCTATTGTCTTCTTCGATTCGAAGTCTAACAATCAGCTCTTCCAGGTTCATTTCCTTTCGCTTGTACTTGAGATAGTTCTTGAAATCCTTCCACCTAGGAGGTAGCTTTTCAATAATAATGGCCACTTGGAAGGTTTCACTCAAGTTCATTCCTTTAGCCTAAATTTCATGCAAGATCACTTGAATTTCTTGCACTTGATCGATCATAGTCTTAAAATCCACCATTTTATAGTCAAGGAATCGACCGACAACAAATTTCTTTGCTCCGGCATCCTCTGTTTTATATTTCCGATCCAAGGCTTCCCATAACTCCTTTACCGTCTTTTTCGCACAATAGACATTGTACAATGAGTCATATAAGCCATTCATGACATAGTTCCGATACAGAAAGTCAGAGTGCTTCCATGCTTCAACAACGTTGAAGGCTTGCTTATCTGTTTCTCCATCGGATAACTTAGGAGCTTCCTCAGTCAAGAATCTCGCAAGATTCAAAGTTGTTAAATAAAACAGCATCTTTTGCTGCCACCTTTTAAAGTTCGATTCGTCGAACTTTTCAGGTTTCTCACCATGGTGGATAGAAACCGCCGAAGGAACAGAGGATGAGCCAGGCGGTTGGACAGTTAAGGCATTGGTAGAGTCTTTGGTGATGTTGTCAGCAGCTACATCCACATCCACAACTTCGTTTCCAGTAGCCATTTGAATTTTAAAAACACGAATCTATGTTAAGATTGTTGCAAAATTCAAATCAGTATTAGTATAAATATTACAAACAATACATAATTGTAAAGAAACGAAATTGCAATAACAAAGTTGGAATCGATACAAATGAATACCGAGGCTTGTGTTTGACACAATTTCCTTAAAACAGATTCGTTCCCTCTAGCACGCGTTTGAGGTTTCGTGAACGTCTGTCTCCCAGGATACAATGGTTGACAGCGAAGAAGAGATCACGGCACTTCCAAGCTTCCGGCGAATTTGAACAAATTCGAAATGAACACTACCGAAAAACAGTGCAAATGCAAAGAATATTAAACAAATGAAGAATGATTTCGATAAAAATAGAATGGGAGAGCAATAACGGTTGATTAAATCTATCGTTACAAAATCAATACGAATAACGGACGATTAAATCTATCGTTACAAAATCAATACGAATAACGAACGATTAAATCTGCTATTACAAAATCAATATGAATGGGAATAACGGATGATTAAATCTGCCGCACGTTACGAAATTCGTAATAGTTTGAGTTGAAAAAAATAAATCAAAAGGCAAAATCAGGCTCGTCGCTAGGCTCACTTTTCGGTCCTGCAATCGTGTACACGGGATGTGTGCTCGCGCCCAAGTTTAAGCTTGTCAGGCGTCGGATTTGCGCCCCCTGTGCCTGCGCGCGAGGCATAGTGTTTGTGCTATGATAGTTGCCACTTCAAATGAGTGTAATTGTATATAAAGCACTCCATAGCCTTCTTTCTTTTCCAACACGGGACTAGTGTTTTTTCCACTTCCTACTTTCAACTCAAGGGTGTTCTTTGAGCATCAATTTCTCATTCATTCACCTATCAATTTATCCCATATTTCCAACAAAATTTACTCAAAAGCGACTTTGTTTAACGGGCCTATATGTTTAGGGCTAAGCGAAGGAAAATATTACCTTTTAACTTCTCGCCCAAGATTTAAAAGATAATGACAACATTTATAGTCAAATTTGTGTTGTGAAAGTTTCGTGTGTTTCGAATTAAATATTGAAAGTGTGTTCGATATAGTTAGGGAATTCTGTTTCGGGAGCAAGCTAGGTGAAGAGACTACAAAAAGAATGAAATATCATCATACAAGACGTCACCTAACTGAATCAATCCCAACAACGACTTTCCTCCACGTGGAGCCAAGTCTGTTGGCAGGGGTCTATGCATGCAAAAGCAAGTGCTCCCCTCGCACATTTCCATTAATAATGCCCTATCGGTTGCTCTCTCCTTCCTCTCTAACTTCTAGGGTTCAATTGTAGGCTCTAATATTTAAACCGACGAAGATGTAGAGGATGAAAGCGCACTCTCCGAAAGCCTGCTTCTCACCCTTCCTTTGTTAGTCTCTGTTTTTAGTCTCTTTTTCCGCTTTCTAATGTACTGCTCTTTCTTCTCACCCTTCCTTTGTTAGTCTTTGTTTTTAGTATCTAGGTGTTCATTTACTGCTTCTTTTTGCAGGCTCCAATGATGGTCGGAGGAGGACATGCCATCTGGGGAATTCAAGAACTCTTCGGTGACATCCTTCTGAAGGTGCCCCTTGAGAAACTCGGTGATCTCAAGTAATATGAATCTGTGCGGAAGATGATCGTTCTACGAAGATCTGTAAGTTACGAATTGCTGACCTTGACCCCCAATCGAACCTGTGATTGGTAATCTCGGTATGAACGCGACCTGTTGACGAACCTGTGTCAACCAATCCACGCTATAACGCCACGAACAAGAGAATTCGTGATCTTGCTCGATAAGTTTAATTCGATCGCCACAAGGGAGCCTTGATAAGATCTAATCCTCAAAAGAACTCAAGAAGAAAACTTTTCTATATAAAATTCTGCCTCTCTTAGAAAGCTATAAGTAATCTTATATAGGGTGCTAACCCTAATTCTAATCCTACTAGGATTAAAATTACAAAAATAACATTAATTTATTAAAAATTCGTCCAAAAATAGAAAAATGCCTAAAAGTTCATCTAAACGACTTCAAATCGCTAAAAAACGTCATCAATCACTGCCTAAGTAGTGAGTATTGATCAGCGGCCCGTTTCCAAGCGTCCATCCAAATTTGAGCCAATTCAGAGTTCGTCAATTCTAAGCTCTTTCGGAATTCGCTAGACCAAAAGTAATCATGTTGCGCCAAGGAGTTTCAGAATCTTCAAGTTTCGAATCAAGATTATCTTCATTCCAAATATCTTGAACCATGATGCCGACAGCTTGTTTGAATTCCTTCGCTCTCGCTCGAGTGATCGAGCCTAGCGGATAGAACAACGGGTCCCTAGCGCCTCCTCCTCGATAGGGTTCGATGTCCACATCATCAAGTGTCTCGAAGCATTGGAAATGCTACATCGACAGGCTGTACTTCGCTCAAAAATTCAAAACTCGGTACCCCAACGGCCCCACCTCTCTCATCTCTTCCCACGGCTTGTTTGAGTCGGACCGCCTCGATGGTCCGGACAGCGACCTTGAGCCGGGTAGCCCCTCCACCACTAGGTATTATTTCTTGTACCATGCAGTTGGCCGTGCTTCATTGCTGCCGGATATTCCTCCTAGCTTGTGTTGATATGTAAGTGTTCGTATGTGTAAAATAAAGTTGTTCGACAAACCTGAAACTACGTTTTGACGAGTAATCCGAATGTCGACGAATGATCCGAGCCCAACGAATTCACGTTGTGTCCTTAAGACAATTTGTCTCCTCTACCGGTACCCAAGGTTATTGAACAATTGTCTCCCAGGATAGAATGGATCGCCTTTCCAAAGAAGCGGTACTTCTTCAAAGGAAATGCTCGAACGCAACTTTGTAGAATAATCGCACAAATGACAATGATGAAGAAATGGAAAAAATGAAAATGTCTAGAGTGCGTCGAGAAAAAAGTCTCCCGGGAATAATTATAATGCCATGAAGAGTAAATGGCGAAAATATATGTTCGAAAAATTGAATAGTCACGAAGAGCCCGTTTAGTTATAGATGGGATTAAATAGTCACCAAGAATTGAACAAATTCGTTCGGTTGATAGACGGTTATCGATCACGAACTGACATGTCTGTCAGAAGAAAAAATTAACTTCCAAGAACTGAACATGTTTGTTCGGGAAAATAAAACCGATGACCCGATTCGAGCTTGCTTTTTCGTTTGGGCGAATCGAACCTTATGAACAGACATGTTTGTTTGTCCAAAATAAATAAATAAATAATTTCTAACAAAACCTGTCTGTTCGGGAAAAAATAAAAACCGATGGAATGGACTCGGGCCCGATCCAAGCTGGCCGGATGGACGGAGGCGGCGGTCTCCCTTCCACAAAAGTGGGGTACCCCTTGGGGCCCAAATCCATTTGAGAGGCTCATCTAAATAAATTATCTCCCATCACAACTTCTATCCAATGTGGGACTATTTCCATCCACACTTCTCATTCACAATTTATGGATTTTGGATACTAAAATCCCAAAATTCCCCCACATGAATGAGAAGTTCAGATATCATGACTCTTCGTGTATGCATGAGATGCAATGTGCGATTATTCCATGAGAGAACGTTGCATTGGGATAAGTAGTTTGAGGCTTTGAACTTTCCCTAGTGAGACCTATCGGACTTACTCGGTCAATCACTAGACTTGATGTCTTTGAACTGTCGACCTTCGGTGTAAGTCAAGACAATAGAAATTACACAATTATCTCTCAAACAAAGTTGGTTCTCACTGTTGTGTTCGTTTTGGCCATGAACACCGCCCGGTTTCATGAGTGCTTTGAAGAATTTGTCCTTTCAAATTATTTATAGAAGCGGCCCTCACTTCAAACTCACATAGGTGATTTTTGATTGTGTGGTATATTACATTCCCGAATTAGAATCATTAAAAGCTTATACTTAACCTCCACATATTAGTACTGTTTCCATACGGGAATGAGTAAGAGTTTACAGTATACTACTCCGCCTGCATAACTTGGTTGTCCCTTTGAACCTAGATCTTAGGATCTCCAGTCAACTAGGTAGGGTTTCCGCTATGATGACTTATTTTATAGGCCTTAAACCCATTTCCCTTGATGCTTTTACAACCAACTCTCTAGTTAGGCTTTTTGTTAATGATCCGCAACATTATCTTTTGACTTCACATAGTCAATCGTGATAATTCCACTAGAGAGTAGTTGTCTTACAGTATTATGTCTTCAACGTATATGTCGGGACTTTCCGTTATATATGACATTCCTTGCCCTGCCTAGTGCCGCTTGACTATCACAATGAATATACGCAGCTGGCATTGGTTTAGACCAATTAGGAATGTCTTCTAGGAAATTTTTAAGCCACTCGGCTTCTTCACCGGCCTTATCTAAAGCAATGAATTTTGCTTCCATAGTAGACCTTGCCATATAGGTTTGTTTGGATGACTTCCAAGACACTGCTCCCCCACCAAGTATAAACACATACCATTTGTGGATTTTGTGTCTCTTGTGCTGGTTATCCAATTTGCATCACAGTATCCTTCAAGTACCGTTGGATACTCTGTGTAGTGCAAATCATAATTTTGGGTGTGCTTCAAATAGCCTAATACACGTTTCATAGCTTTTCAATGATTTTCATTTGAACTAATTGTAAATCGACTTAGCTTGCTCACAGCACAAGCTATGTTTGGCCTAGTACAGGTCATGACATACATTAAACTGCCTAGTATACTAGCATACTCATTTTGAGCTTTGCTTTCACCAGTATTTTTTAAAAGATGTAAATTAACATCTATCGGAGTCTTTACTAGTGTAATATCTAGATTCTTGCACTTTCCAAGAATCGTCTCAATACAATGGGACTGTGATAGAGCTAATCCTCCATATATCTTATGGATTTTAATTCCTAAAATAACATCTGTAACCCCCATATCTTTCATAGTAAATTTACTTGTGAGCATTCGTCTGGTCGTATTGACAACCTCACCATCGCTACCCATTATAAGCATGCCATCTACATACAAGCACAAAATAATAAAATCATTATAAGTGTTCTTAATATATACACATTTATCACACTCATTAATCTTAAAACCATTCGACAACATGATTTGGTCGAATTTAACATGCCATTGTTTTGGTGCTTGTTTTAATCCATAGAGTGACCTGATAAGCTGACATACTTTCTTCTCTTGTCCCGGAACAATGAACCCTTCGGGTTGTTCCAAATATAGTTCTTCTTCCAAATTCCCATTTAAGAAAGCCGTTTTAACATCCATTTGATGGATTTCAAGCCTATACACCGCTGCTATGGCAATTATCATCCTTATAGATGTAATTCTAGTAACAGATGAATAAGTGTCAAAATAATTAAGGCTTTTTCGTTGCTTGTATCCTTTTACCATAAACCTAGCTTTATACTTATCAATAGTACCATCCGCTTTTATTTTCCTCTTGAAAATTCACTTATATTGTAGTGATTTATTACCAGGAGAAAGGACAATCAACTTTCATGTATGGTTTGACAAGATGGATTCAACTTCACTATTGATAGTTTCTTTCCATAACGGTGCTTCTGGAGATGTCACAGCCTCTTTAAAGGTTCGAGGTTCATTCTCTAACAAATATGTTAGAAAATCATTTCCAAAGGACTTAGAAGTTTTTTGTCTTTTACTACGTCTAGGTTCATCTGCTATAAGATCGCTTTTAGGTGTAGTATCCCCAGGCCTCTTATCATTGTTAATTGGCTCATATACTATGTTATACAGAAATATATTTTCAAAGAACAAAGCGTCCATTGACTCAATAATCGTATTAACATGTATATCGAGGACCTTAGACTTATGAACAAGAAATCGATATGCATTACTATTCATAGCATATCCACTAAAGACACAATCAATGATTTTCGGTCCTATTTTAACCTTTTTAGGTTTAGGAATTGCAACCTTAGCTAAGCACCCCCACACTTTGAGATATTTCAAATTAGGCATTTTACCTTTTCATTTCTCACAGGGAGTTTGTTGTGTCTTTCTGTAGGGTACTCTATTCAAAATAAAATTCACCATCAAAACAGCTTCCCCCCACAAATTCTGTGGTAAATCAGAACTATTCAACAATGCATTCATTGTTTCCTTTAAAGACCGGTTTTTCCTTTTCGCCACTCTATTAGCTTGTGGCGCATAAAGAGGAGTAATTTGGTGAATAATACCAAACTCAGAATAAATTTCTTCAAAAGGAAATTCATATTCACCTTTTCTGTCACTTCTTATCATCTTAATTTTCTTATTTAACTGAGTTTCAACTTCGGACTTATAAGTTCTAAAAGCATTCACAGTCTTCTCTTTGCTACTAAGCAAATAAATATAACAATACCTCGAGCAATTATCTATAAACGTTATAAAATACTTCTTACCACCTCTTGACGGTATTGTTTTCAAATCACAAATGTCTGTGTGAATTAAATCTAAAGGTTCTGTGATTCTATTATTTATAGAATGAAAAGGAGGTTTAGAAAATTTTGATTCAACACACACTTGGCATTTTTCACTTGGACAGTCGAATTTTGGCAATAACCCCATGTGCATTAATTTCTTTATTGCCTTATAATTAACATGTCCTAGTCTAGCATGCCATAAACTAGGAGACTCAAGCACATAAACAGAAATAACTTTATTCATAACATCATTGGATCCAAAAGTCATTACATTCAATTTGAATAGACCATCACTAAGGTAACCCTTTCCTACATACATCTCATTTTTGAAGAGTACAAACTTATTAGACACAAACACCAACTTGAAATCATTTTTGCTAAGAAGAGATCTAGACACTAGATTCTTACGTATGTCTGACACATGTAGCACATTGTTTAATGTCACGACTTTCCCAGATGTCATCTTCAAAGCAACCTTTTTAACACCTTCAACCTTAGAGGTTGATGAATTACCCATGTAGAGTTTTTTATTACCTTCCATAGGCGTGTATAATGAGAACATACATTTATTGGTGCATATATGACGAGTTGCTCTAGTATCAATCCACCATTCTTTAGGGTTTCCCACCATGTTGTACTTGGATATCATAGCAGTAAGATTGATATTATCAACACCATTGACAATCTGTTCCATCACATTCGCCTGAGTCACCTTTCTTTTCTTGGCTCTACGGTTTTTGGCACGATGTCCAGACTTTCCACAATTGTACCATTTGCCAATGAATTTTTTTAGGTCTTGGTTGGATCCCTATCCACAGTTTTTCCTCTTCTTATTGGTTTTTGATCCTTCTTCAACAATATTGGCCCTTGAGACCGCCAGATTGTTGCTAACTTTCTTCTTGGAATTTCTGTTGTCTTCCTTTATCCTCAATCGAACAATTAAGTCTTCAAGTGATAATTTCTTTATTTTGTGTTTGAGATAATTTTTGAAATCTTTCCAAGACCAAAGTAGCCACTTGATATGATTCACTAATCATCATAACTTCGGCATGAATGTCATGCATCATCACTTGAAGTTCTTGAACTTGATTTAAGACGGTTTTAGAATCTACTATCTTGAAGTCCAGAAATGTGTCAACGATGAATTTCTTCAACCCAACATCTTCCATTTTGTATTTTTTGTCCAAACCTTCCCACAACTCCTTAGCTATTTTCAACGGACTATAAACGTTGTAGAGGAAATTGTCCAGACCATTGAGGATATAGTTGCAACACAGGAAGTCAGAATGCTTCCATGCATCTATAGCGTCAACCTTTTCCTTGTTTATCTCTCATTCAACCAACTTCGGAGCATCCTCCATGACGAACCTTGCCAAGTTCAAAGTGGTGAGATAGAACAACATCTTCTATTGCCATCCCTTGAAGTCAGCCCCATTGAACTTTTCTGACTTTTCTCCATGAGTCGGAACAGATGCAATAGGCGTCATTGATATTGTAGCCATTTCTGAAATGACGTTGACAGAAATGATTGAGAAATGCAATTATACAAACACGATACAAATTGTCTTAAGATTGTTGAAATGTAAGTGTTCGTATGTGCAAAATAAAGTTGTTCGACAAATCTGAAATCACGTTTTGACGAGTAATCCGAATGTCGACGAATGATTCGAGCCTAACAAATTCACGTTGTGTCCTTAAGACAATTTATCCCCTCTATTGGTACCCAAGGTTGTTGAACAATTGTCTCCCAGGATAGAACGGATTACCTTTCCAAAGAAGCGGTACTTCTTCAAAAGAAATATTCGAACGCAATTTCGTAGAATAATCGCACAAATGATAATGATGAAGAAATGGAAAAAATGAAAATGTCTAGAGTGCGTCAGGAAAAAAGTCTCGCGGGAATAATTATAATGCCACGAAGAGCCTGTTCAGTTATAGATGGTATTGAACAATTACCAAGAATCGAACAAGGTCCAGTCCGGTCCGAGCTGAGCCGGCCGGACGGACGGCGGTGGGTCACGCGCGCGGAGGGAACCCGACCTAGCTTGGCATAGGTCCTCTCCCTTCCACAAAAGTAGGGTACCCTTTGGGACCCAAATCTATTTGAGATGCTCATCTAAATAAACCATCTCCCATCACAACTTCTATCCAATGTGAGACTATTTCCATCCACACTTCTCATTAACAATTTATGGATTTTGGATACTAAAATCCCAACAGCTTGTACTGGGAGGATAATAAGCATCTACAGAGCATAGAGGGCATCGTCTTTTTCGACAACGGCCAAGTCACCTACCTATAGAACCCTACAACCACACTTCTCAAGGAACTCCCCACTACTCACCTCGATTTCCCCTCCTACTTTGGCATTGACCCTAAATGGTTCCGCACACATAGCGCCCTGGGTTACGATCGAAACACGGAAGAGCATGTCGTATTGAAGAGATGGGTCCACATCAACCACGAAGATAGCGAGCTCAAAATGGGAGAACTGGCTGAAGATATCATGGATGATGAAAGGGAACTAGACTTGGCTGGCCAAAAGATTTTCAGATGCAACATCGATAGGTGAAGGACCCTCGGATTCAAGGGCCCTATCGAGAGAACTCCCAGGTGCATTTGCGTGGAAGGACGCATCTACTTCCTTATGGTCGACTAGATGAGACAGAGAGTTATAGTGGCGTTTATCCTTACGACATAGGAGTTTCTCACCATACCCCTACCCCAAAATGCCATGGAGGAGCCACACCATGTGGAGACGGAGCTCATAGAGCTGGGAGGACACGTGGCGCTGTCGGACCTGAGGGAAGCCGAGAATGGGAATGAGGTGGCTATTTCCCTCTACATTCTACTAGACAATGCAGGGAGAAACTGGATAGAGCATTGGATTTGGTGATGGACGATAGCTACTACGGGGGGTTTGTCGGGAGCGTCCATGGCCGAGAAGTTGTTATTGTTGCGTGGATTCAACAAAACGAAGTTCGAGAGTTGCTGTATGACGTGGAGGAGGAGAATTCACGAGTGGTGAATGTCCAAGTCTTGGATCACCTAGATACGTTGTCTGTCTCCCATGCTCCCATCCATTACGTACCTAGCACATTATGGATTTGAGTGAGGTTCTTTTTTGGAGGGTTTTTTCTTCTCTTTTTTCTTTCATGTTACGTGATGTTTGCTCTGTTATGTGTTACTTTCCTAGTGTGTTCTGTTTTGGGGGTTGAATATGAGCGATGGTTTGCTCTGTTATGTGTTCATTCCCTAGTGTGTTCTGTTATGTGTTAGTTTCGTTAAACACAAGCAAGAAGGTTCATGTGTTCCAAAATAGAGAAGAAGGGAAATCTGTGTTCTGTTCTGGGTTAAATATGAGTGATGGTTTGCTCTGTTATGTGTTCATTTCCTAGTGTGTTCTATTATGTGCTAGTTTCGTTAAACACAAGCAAGAAGGTTCATGTGTTCCAAAATGGAGAAGGGAAATTTGTTCTGTTCTGGGGGTTAAATATGAGAGATGGTTTGCTCTGTTATGTGTTCATTTCCTAGCATGTTCTGTTACGTGTTAGTTTCGTTAAACACAAGCAAGAAGGTTCAAGTGTTCCAAAATGGAGAAGAAGGGAAATCTGTGTTTTGTTTTGGGGGTTGAATATGAGCGAAGGTTTGCTCTGTTATGTGTTCATTTCCTAGTGTGTTCTATCATGTGGTAGTTTCGTTAAACATAAGCAAGAAGGTTCATGTGTGTTGGAGAAAGATATGATTTGGATCGTGAACGCGATTCTAATCATGGAGATTGAGAATTAATTGATTCTGTCAATTAAGATAAGATAGGAAAATGTATCAAAAATGTATTTATATTTTATTCTTTCTGTGATTTCCTTTTGCACTATAAAAAGTGGCATGTACATGTACAGACGACATATAACAGAATACAAAAAAATTCTCCAATCTCTTCCTTTACGTTTTCTGTCGTGGTATCAGAGCTTTCGGTTCTGAACTAGCTTTCGCCAAAATTCTTCCGAGTTGCCCTCGATAGCTTTCTAATTTTGTTGTTGCAAATCTCATATGGTAAAACGAATTAGTGCTCCGAGTAGGAATTCAGATTACCTGCACATTAGATACATCATACCAAAAAATAGAACAAAGGGCCAACCACCTGTGAAAATCAAGAAACCATTCTACCTACAAGGGAGGAATCATCAAACCACCTACCTCAGGATCAGACATCAGACCAAGTTGATCTAACGGTCAATGAACGTGAGTCTGTTCAGCAAACTCCGGCTCCAATGCATCCTCTGGCTCCAATGTAGACTTCAGGCTATGTCCAATCTGTTCAGCAACCTCCAGCTCCAGTGCATCCTCTGGCTCCAATGCAGACTTCAGGCTATGTCCAATGGCCAACGATGCAATGGATTCCAATTCAAGCCCAATGGGCTATTGGGCCAAATCAGCAAATGGGCCAACAAGGCCTGTTCGTAGAAGATGCAAATATCGGAGCACAACCAAATGGGTCCGGATGGTCACCTTCGGATCATAGACCCGACTTGCATTCACCGGGTCAAGGGATGAATCCCTACTCGGGATTGCAACCCGGGTTTTACCCGTATGCATTTTCCACCGCCAGCGGCTGTCCAAAACTCGACGACGCATTATATTCATCGTCGGCCGACGGATCGGAGGTTCGACTTATCAGTTTACAACTCGCCAGTCCCGATAACTACAAACTCGGGATTTTCGACGAGTCCTCGTAACCAAGGATAAGGACGGATTCCTTGACGGAACCATGCCTTTCCCGATCGACGACTGGATGCAACGATATTGGCGCAAATGCAACCAACTTGTTCGCACCTGGATCAGCAATTGCGTAACCCTCGATGTCGCCATTGGCCTCCCGCCGATCGAAGACTCAAAGAAAATCTGGGATAACATTTGGAAGATGTATGGAAAAATGGACCGAGCGAAGCATTTCTTACTCACACAAGCCTTGTCGGAGCTGAAATAGGGAAACCTCTTGATTACTGCTTGTTTCAATCGACTCTCGGCTCTGTGGAATGAGCTTGAGGCGGTTGAGGAGGAGCTTCAAGGGCTCGAAGCAACGCTAGAATAGTATAAACGAATTCGAGAAAGAAAGAAAGTGATTCGGTTTCTATTAATTTTAAATGAAAGTTACTCACCGTTTCGATCGCAGATTCTCGCCATGGATCTCGTCCCTTCGCTTGGCCGGATCTACCAATTAGTTGTGCAAGAAGAGAACTAACGGCTGGCCACGAACGAGTATGTGAAGACAGGCGAAAGTGTGGTGCTCGCTGCTTCGGCGGGGCCATTGCAACGAACGTTTGGCGCTTTGGAGCCACCACTGCAATTGCTGCGAGCTTAGAGTTCCCTGGGTTCATACGTGAGAAAACCTAATCACATGGAAGAGGATAACTAAAATGCTAGGGTTATGAGGATGGACGGCCCATATCACAAGAAAGGATCAAATGGCTCCTATTCCATCATCAACGTGAGCGAATCAAATGGGTCTTCATCCACGTCAGCTCCAATCTTTAAGTCAAATAGTGGCCACGGAATGCTACATCAACCAGAGGAAATGGACAGAATTTTTAAAACAAAGGTAAATATTGTGACTATTGTAAACGCCCACATCACACGATTGATACATGTTGGAAATTGCATGGAAAACTGAGAGATAAAGAAAAAAAAGGGAAAGATTTTTCTGCTTATCGAGTTTTGGTGCAAGGAATTGAAAGGGCAAATCAGACTATTACTAATGATCAGTACCAGCATATTATGAGGGCATTAAATCAATTAAAGGTTGTAAACCAGAGTGCAAGTTTTTTAGATACTTCTTTTCCCAAGAATGATGTTATTTCACTTGATGCATGAATAATGGACTCAGGTGCTAGTGATCACATAGTCTATGATGAAAAGATTTTTTCCGACCACCACAAATAGCCTATCTTAATGCATCTGTTCACCTTCCCAATGGTACTGTCACTCATGTTAATAAAATTAGAACCGTTTGCCTCACTCAAATCATTACCCTTAAAAATGTTCTCTATATTCCTGAATTTGAATTCAACCTCATATCAGTTTCCAAGATCTGTGAAGATAACTCTTGCCGAGTAATATTCAATTCAGAGAACTATTTCTTTTAGGATCATTCGACTGGCAAAATGATAGGCTTGGGTAGTGTTGCACAAGGACTTTACTTTTGGATAAGCTTTCCAAAAGATTTTGATTTGTCATTATCCAATAAAAGCATTTTATGTAATGCTACTACCAGCAATAAAAATTTCCTTTCTCATCAAAGATTGGGTCATAGTGCTCATTTTCATCATCCAAATTGTCCAATTTGTCCTTTGGCAAAACAATCACGAGTACCTTTTTCGACAAGCACGTCTCGAGCTACAAATGTATTCTCTCTACTTCATATAGACATATGGGGTCCCTATCACACTTCACATTGTGATGGGTCTCAATTTTTTCTAACTATTATCGATAATTATACTAACGCCACTTGGGTTTTCCTCATGCAATCCAAGAGTCAAACATTTTCTAATTTATCAAATTTATTTTCCTTAATAAAAAATCAATTCGATAAATCTGTCCATAAAATTCGCACAGACAATGGACGCGAGTTTTTTTATTGCAGAACGCAATTCTTTCCTTGCTTTTCATGGGATACTTCATGAAACTTCATGCACATACACTCCCCAACAAAATGGGATTGTAGAGCGTAAACATCGACATCTCTTAGAAGTAGCTCGAGTCCTCAAATACCGAGCCTCTATCCTTGAAACCTTTTAGGTGATTGTGTGGTCACAGCAGCTTATTTGATTAATCGCATGCCAACTAGAATTCTTGAAGGACGATCTCCTTTTGAAATGCTTTTCGGTAAACTACCGAAAATTGAACAAAAGAGAAGGAATAACAAAAAATTAGGCCATTCAATTACCGGATCATGGAATGATAACTAGAATTTACGACAATATCTATCGATCTCAAATGTTTTGTTAATACAAACTCAAAAAACATCCTAATCAAATACATTATTTGCATAAGATATTTGAAAAAATTGATTATCATCATATATTTATTCCATCATCAATGAAATACTATGAATCAATCATAAAAGGAGTCGGAAGATCATAATAAACCTTATAACCATGTTCATGCGTTGAATAACCAAAGCTTTGATACCACATGTTAGATTAATAGGATTTTTCAATCACATAAACATGAGATCAAATTGATAAATATAAGATACTCGAATCAAAGGAAGCCATTATTGATTCAATGAGAAAGAACTTGCGTATGTGGGTATGAATCTTCATCACTCTTCTCTATGATGGTTGTGATGGATGTGTATTTTTCTCTCAACAATTTAGTAGAGAATAGCAGAAGTATGATAATTAGATGCATTCATTTTTCACCAAATAAAAACCTTATATAGAGAAAGTGACGGGACCAACCTAGCGCTGCCAAATCTTAATTGTCCATCAAGGGTTAAGATATGCCTAATTGGATGTCACAAATCTAAAGCCCATAATATATTTAATTAAATTGGGCTTGTGTCAAATGTTAAATAATAGGACTTGATAAGCCACATAAATGGGTTAGACCTCGTCAAGTCCAACATGCCCCTCGAGAAAATCGGTGAACTCAGGTGTGTGTTGAAGCTGTAGAAGTCCTACCTCGACGGGTTGCTTTTCGCTAGAAAACTCGGTACAACTCCACCTCTCTCATCTATTTCAACGGCCTCTTTGAGCTAGACCGCCTCTTTCTTTCGGAGCACCTCTTTAGTCTAGATGGTGAGCTTGATCCAAACTTTAACGTTGATATGCTAGATAGCACCTCTACCGCTAGGTTTTACCTTTTGTACCATGAACTCGGCTATGCTGAATTGCTACAGATACCTCCTAGCTTGTATAAGGAGGATCAACGACTACTAAACATAGAGGTTGCTTCGACGAGGGCCAAGTCACCTGTCTATGGAACCCATAACCATGCTTCTCAAGAAGCTCCCCACTAGTTTCCCCGATTTCTCCTTACTTTGGGAGGATTGACCCCAAATGGTTTCACACGCATAGTGCCCTGGACTACGATCCGAACACCCAGGAGCATGTGATATTGAAGACCTGGGTTCACATCAGCCCTGTAGATAAAGAGGACCGGTACTATGTAAGGACGGAACTTATAGAGCTAGGAGGACACGTGGTACTTTCGGAGCTAAGGGTAGACAAAAATGGGAATGAGGTGGCTATATCCCTGTACATTTGGCAGCCACATGCGAGGGAAACTGGGTAGTGCGCCGGATCTGGGTGACGGACAACAGGTACTATACGGGGCTTATGGGGAGCATCCATGGCCGAGAACTTGTTATTGTTTCGTATATTCAAGAAGATGGAGTTTGAGAGTTGCTGTATGAGAACTTGTTATTGTTTCGTATATTCAAGAAAATAGAGTTTGAGAGCTGCTGTATGACGTGGAGAAGGAGAATTCGATGGAGGTGATTGTCCAAGTCCTGCATCGTCCATATACTTTGTCTGTCTCCTAAGCCCCTATCCATTACCTACCTACCACTCTTTAGATTTGAGTACAAGGTTTTTTCTTTTTTTTTTTTCTTTCGTATTATCCAGCTGCACTTAGTAGCAGTCAATTTTGTGATTGTTCACTCTGAGTCACTAAATATATCTCTTTTGCTCTGTTATGATGTTTGTTATGTGTTCTAGTTGCTCTGTTCACTCTGAGTCACTAAACATATATCTCTTTTGCTTAGTTAGTTGCTCTGTTATGTGTTAATTTTATGATACGTGAGGTGGCGAACTCTGTGCGGTTGAATATAAGCATATGGTGAAGAAGGATTAAATACAAGTGTCACGGGTTGATCAATCTTGCGTTCCTTGACCCATGCGGCCTTGGGAATTTATTTCCAAGTGAGCCTTCCCACACTCACTCAAAGCTCTAGAATGTATTTTACTTGAGAATGAGATCTGTACAAATGAGGGGGAGGAGATCTCTTTATATACAAATACAAGGCTAACCATATCCGTAGATCTCTCCTCGATCTAGCGATGGAGATTGCAGCTCTCTATCGGCCAATCAAAGGCCACCTATCTATTGGCCAATCAAAAGCCACCTCCCTATCGGCCAATAAAATTACAAGGATGATGTACAATTACAAAAATGCCCTCCCCCTGGAGTACTCTAGAATACATCAAGAAAACCTTAGCCTATTAATTTGTTTAATATAATCACTGAATTTTAGCCTATTGTTCAATGTAATTCCTAAACTTTTAATTTATTCAATGTGGACCCTAGATTTTTTGTACATGTTCAACATAGTCCTTGAAGTATATAAAAATGTTTAATGTAATCCCTGAATTTGAATCAATGGAAAGAATACATTGAACATTTTCATATAATTCGGGGACTAAATAGAATATGTACAAAAAGTTTAGGTTTGGACCCAATTAATTTACTACATGTTCAAACAAAATTTCCAATTCCATGCCCCCACGGACAACCCCACAATACCAATGTTCTCTCCCCCGCCCTCTAGCAATAAAAATTTCCAATTCCAATGCCCATGTATCCTAACTCGCCATTTCTTTACCAAAGTGTGATTACTAGACCGTGACCCATAATGCTCCGCCTCGACATTAAAAAGCAAATGAAGAATAAATTTCGCAACTAATGAAGTGAAGTTGATATGAAATGTACGGATAGATCAATAGACATGTGCTTCCATCGTACAAATTATTATTATTCGCGAAGCATTATCTCGGGCACGCGTATTTCGTATGAAAGTTGATATTAGAAGAAAACCATGTCGTATTGAGTTTCCCAGGCTTGGTATCAATATGATATTGAGCTATGCGTAACGAAACAAGCTCCTACCTCGAGCTGCATTTGAAATCCTCAAAGCTAATGACGATTCAAGACACTGAATCGATCTTGACTTGGCTCCATGTGGAGCCAAGTAGTTGGCTAGGGCTCATGCATGCAAAGGCAATGCTCCCCCTTGCACATTTCTATTATAACCCGACGCTCACTCTCTCCTTCCTCTCCCTCTAACATATAAACCAACGATGATGCAAAGGATGAAAGTGCACTCTCGCATAGCATTCCTCTGGTAATTTGCTTTCATTAATCTCTTCTCCTTATTTTCTGCTTTCTGATGTACTGCTGTTTCTGCTTCTTACCTTTCCTTTGTTAGTCTTTGTTTTTAGTATCTTAGAGCGATGTGTTCATTTCCTACTTCTTTTTGCAGGCTTTGATGGCCGAAGGAGGACATGCCATTTGGGAAATTGACAAACTCTTCAGTGACATTCTTCTGAGAGTGCCCTGTTAGATTAATAGGACTTTTCAATCACATAAATATGAGATCAAATTGATAAATATAACATACCTGAATAAAAGGAAGCCATTATTGATTCAATGAAAAAGAAGCTATTTCTATGGGTATGAATCTTCACTACTCTCCTCTATAGGAGATCGGGATGAGAAAAAAAACTTGGTGAAGGTAATGCTACACTAAACCCTTGAATAATTGGAACCAAAACAAGATCTCGAGTAGAAACTTGGTCTTGGGTTTTCTCAAGATTTACTGTTCTAGTGGTATGTGAATGGTAGTAAAATCTAAACCCTTTGATCTTTCAGGGTAACCAACGAAATAGCAACTTATAGTTCTTGGGTCGGGTTTCTTAATTTGCGGGTGATATATTTTTGCCTTAGCCAAACAAGCCCATAGATGAAAATATCCCAAACTCGGTTTCCTTTATGTCCATAGTTCATAAGGTGTTTTAATCATAGATTTACTAGGGACTCGATTAAGGATATGCACGGCTATTTTGAGAGCTTCAACCCAAAGAAATTATTGTAGAGTGCTATGGCATATCATACTTTGTACCATATCCATTAGAGTACGATTTCGTCACTCAGTAACACCATTTTGCCGGGGACTACTTGGCATTGTATACTGAGCAACTATGCCACATCTCTAAAAAAATAAATCAAAAGCATCATAATTATGACCTGTCTCGGAGAACCTTCCATAAGATTCTCCTCCACGGTCAGACCTTGCAACTTTAATCTTTAGGTTGAGTTGATTTTCAACTACGACTTTGTAGATCTTAAACATCTTTAGTGCTTCAGATTTATCATGGATAAGATAGACATAACCATAACATGAGTAGTCGTTGATGAAAGTGATAAAATACTTATGACCATTAATACCGGGAGTAGGAAAAGGTTTACAAATATCAGTGTGGATGATTGTAAAAGCCCCCACTCCTTGTGGCACCATGTTTATTGCCCTTTGGGAATTTTCCTTTAATACATTTAATACGGGTGTCAAAATAAGAGAAATATAGAGAATGTAGAATTCCATCCTTAATGAGGCGTTCCATTCTGCCTCGTGATATATGGCCCAAACGTTCGTGGCATAATTTTGTGGAATTCTCATTCTCCGATTTCCGTTTCTTATCAGTTTTAGCAACTTCATCATTCACATTCATTGAAACTAATAATTCAGTAAACGGAGAATCTAAACACAATTTATAGAGGTTTACCTCTAACAAACCATAATCAATAGTCTCACTATAACGAGAAATGAAACAACTTTTATACTCAAACTTAAACGAATAACCATAAGCATCAAGTTTTGAAACGGAAATTAAGTTTCTAATAATACTGGGAACATAAATAGTATCAATTAAATCCAAATTGAAACCACTCTCTAACACCAAATGGAGAGTGCCAACAGCTTCAATTGGAACTTCTCCTTCATTTCCCACGACAATGCTATGATCCCCTTTATTTTGTTTCTTCCTTGAAAAGAATCCAGGTAATGAATTAGTTTTATGTAAAGTTGCATCGGTATCAATCCACCTTATATGTTGACACCTAATTTTTAGCCGACGCGTCATTAAAAGTAGAAAATTCGAGATTACGATTTTCGATCGCGACGGAACCCGTTTCTTGAACAAAAAGTGTCGTTTTTTTAATTCTGTCTGTTGGCCTAGCTTCTGTAAACAATTTCCTATTCATTTCATGCAAAAACTCGAAAAGTCAAACGGTTGACTTTCAAGTTGACTTTTTGGTCAACCCTTTGACCAAAAGTCAACCCCGGGTCAAATTGGGGCTTTTCACATAAAAGGATTCCTTTCAAGTTTAATTTTACTTTAGAAGTGAAAATTCCAGAAAAATTCAAAGATTTGATCATAAAATCAAGCTCCTAGTGAAAAGTCAACTAGAGTTTGACTTTTGGTCAAACCTTTAACCAAAAAAAATTGAAAAATACAAAATTCCAAAAATCATTTTATTTTACATTCAATTTACCTTTGGCATTCAAAATTTTGCAAAAATCGATTTAGAATCAACTTTTTCCCAATTTGCGGAATTTGGTTCAAATCGGCCAAAAATGAAATTACTTCATTTCTAGTCATTTTTTAGGTTAGTTTTCTTCACGATATTTGATCTAGAGGTCATCTTATATTCAATTTTGGAAAAAATTTTGTAATTCCAAGCCAAACACAAAACCCCCAATTTTGGCCCTAATAAGTGATTTGGATCGATTCTTCATGATTTGCGCAATTGAGGCACGAATGAGCCTAATTTCGTATATCAAATCCAAATTCAAAATCAATTTTGGAAGATTCATATGAATTTGAGTCAATTTGATCAATTTAGTGATCCAATGATTAAGAAGTCTAAAGAGTAATGATCCAATTAGTGCAATTCATCTTGACCCACTCTAGACTAATATTCAATTTGATGAATTGAGACTCAATTTGGCTAATTGGACTTTAATTAAATTTGTTAGTCTAGCCTGGCTATGCAATTACCCAAATTCAAGAATAATTGAGCTAAATAAGTTAAATTGGATCAATTTGTGCATGAATTTCAAATCGGTTCAATCTAATTTGATCGAATTCAATATTAATAGGGTCAATTAATCATGATAGAGATCAAATTGTACAAAATTGGAACAAATGGCATCAAGGATTGAACCGGTTCAACCCGGTTTAATTCGAATTGAATCGGTCTGATCGGATTGGCCATTTTCCGATCGAAAATCCGGCGATCGACGATCCATTCCGATTAGCCAAGGCCGGCCACATCCTTTTGAGCCCAAAAATGACAAAAATGCCCTTAATTGAAAATTACGAAAATGCCCCTAAGTGAAATTACTAAAATGCCCTTCTTTAAGGATTAAGCAAATTAATTAGGGGATAAGCAAATCAATCATGGCCATTCATTTAGAATTGATCATGTCCATCCATGATGCCACGTTACCAATCCTTAGCCCTTAAAGAATATTTTTAATCATTAAGGATGCATTTTAGCCTATTTGATTAATCTAACGGATAGGATTCAAAGTTGGGGGAGTATATAATTTTTTTTCCCTCCAAAATTGGGGGGACTCTCATTTTTCAGATCTGAATTTTCTCTCCTCTTTCTCTCTCTCTCTCTCTCTCTCTCTCTCTCTCTCTCTCTAAACTCACGTATCTCTCTCTCTCGGCCACCGGCCATCTCGCCTCTTCGCCGGCCGTTTTCCGGCGAACCACCGCCTCACCGTCGTCCCCCACGGTGCCACAAGGCCAGTCGCAAGACCAGGCGACCTCGCTGGTGGCCGGAGCTCCTTATTTAGGCGAGATTCCTCCCACGGCAGCATCACCGGCGTTGCTACCGGTGATTTGATCAGCCGGTTCAAGCGGCTGAACCGGCCGATCGGCATTCCCACCCGTGATCCCGAACCTCCAGCAGCGTTCCTCGGTGTCTTCATGTGGCTGTGGTGGCCGGCTTCTCATTGAACAGCTACCGGATCGCGTCATTTAACTTGATTCTCCGTTATTAGTTCATTAGCGCAAAATCGAGTCGATTCTCACTATAGTTTGTGCAATACATTCTCATAGGTTTGTCGAGCTTTCCGAGACTTCTCCGTGCTGTTCTTGATCTGAATACGGAGGTCGGATCGCTCGATTGCGTGTCGGAGCATTGTTAAACAAGGTAAGTATACTTGGATGTTGTTCTACAAATTCGTGTACAAAGAAACCTGCATGTTTGAGATGCTGATTTTAGCTTGTTAATGTCGAAATCGTAAAACACGTCTTAAGCTTCGATTTGATATATTGGATGCCTCAATTGGACTTAATTTGCTATGTCAAAACTCTTTCGAAAGTTATGATCAGAATCTGGAATGTGATGTTCAAGTCTGTTCTGATGATGTCCTGATTGACATTGTGCTGTTTGATGATTTTTCTGATTTTCTACGATCATTTTTTGAAAAAACTTTCTTCATGAAAGTTGTAAAGCACATCTTAATCTATTTATCATAAAATTTTCATAAAATTCCAAGCATTTTAGCATGGTACGATCTGCAACATCATCTACGCATGAATCGGGTGACATACTGGTTTCTGACTGACCTTCGTGTGTTCTTCGATTTTCATAAATTCGTGTATTCAAAATATGAAAAATTTTTCTTCACAAAAGTTCACATAGAGATCGAGATCTTTCCATTGATACTAATTTCATCAAAATCAGCATTCATTTGAATTTTTAAAAGGAATTTTCATGATCTAATCAGTATCTGTGTTCAGATTTGATTTTCATTCCTTTGGAATCCAAAAGATGTTTTTCCGAATTTGATAAAGTTAGAGTCCTCTTTTGCAAAACATCAAAATTACAATATTGTTCATTGGGGTCTCATTATGTTGACTGAAAATTTTGAGGGCCTAATAGGAATTTTTGGAGGTTCAATTTGCTTAAAATTTCATATAAGGCCTTCACGGGCTAAAATTTGATTTGCAGTTGAATCCTTTGTGAAAACCGAATTTTATAAAAATTTGGAGGACTTTTTAGCAAAAACTCAAGAACTAAAAGTTGTTACACACTGATTTTTACTTACCAAAAAAAAAGTTGTTACACACGGAGAATCCTAACTTCTTAAAAATTTTCACATGGTTTTGATAAGGTTTGTTATTTTTCCCGCCATTATTTTGAAATCCTTAACAGAACCGAATTCAGCCTGTCATTGAGATCAAATTTGATATTTTCGAGAAAATCGATGAGGATTTAGAAAAATTCTTGACTTTTGATCCTCATGTCATAAGCTTTCTAATGACACCTGAATCGCTTCATTTGGACATCATTAGGATAGTTAATCACATCTGAACAGAAGCAATCTGAATTAGATAATAACTGAATAAGTGGTCTCTTTATGAAGCCCACTTCTCATTGTTTGATTGGCTTTGAAATAAGGCCCATGGGCCTGAATGCATGCTTATTTCATTGTTATGCATGTGTTTGTTAGATGAATGTTAGGCGCGGTGTATGTTCGGCGAGTAGCCCATTATGGTCATTTGGAACTCGACTTTAGGGGTTAATTGATATGAGTTGCCGTTTTGTGAATACAAATGGTAGCCCATTATCGTTAACCATTAATCAAATAATATTAGATGATTAGATGGGTGGTGAATCGAAATGCATGAAAAACAAAGGCCGATCTGAGGCCCGTGTTTGATTAGTGAATTGTTTACACCATTGTTTTTCTTTGGTTATTCTTTTGGATATTATTTGTCGTGAATGTATGTTGTGAATGTAAACGCCGACACCCGAGAGGCGGTCCATGGGAGACAATCCAAAATTGAAAAAGGCCAAGGCAATTGACCGATGTCCAATTCGGTCTTAATTTGTATTCACTTAATGGTGGCGATAGACTGATGTCCGATCCAGTTTCAATTTGTATTCAATTCATTCATCCCCAATCATGTCTTAGGTTTTCAATTTGTGTTGTAATAAACACCCGACGAGTTGCGGGTTTTTACTTTCTCGCACTTAGAATTAGCTCATCTTTTCAATACTTTGAGTGTTTACTTTACAAAATGTCTTTCAATACAATTGATTGTTTCTTTATTTTTTAGACTAAGATAGGATTGGTTTACAATTTTAAATGAAAATACAAAAACAAGATGCATGATCACCTAGTGGATTAAGACTTTAACATAAAAATGGTAAAAAACAAATGCAGGACAACTTAGATAACAACCATGTCAAGTTTAGTGGTACCGAAATGGCGTTAATAGAAATAGTAATGTAAGCTAGTCCCCGAACCTTTGATTTATGGTTTTCGTAGAAACCGAAATGAAATTCCCGCGTTTCGGTTGGGTATTCTAGCCGACCCCCGACCTAGGCTAGTGGCGACTCCTAAAAAAAAGAAAAATAAAATCGATTCGCTGTCAAGCAAGATATGGATTTAGGGAAATCCATGTTCATGATCAATGGGCCATATGGGTAACCAAAAGACTTATACTTTAGTAAAATTATTTTTTATGATGTGCCATATGAACCGTTTTATGAACACTTATTTCTAAACCCGTCTTATCGAGTTCGGCCCTCGTGAGGTAGGTCGTGACAATATATTTAAAGGAGCATTAACATTATATGACTCATAACAAACATGACTTCATAAAGTATTACCTTTCTTCTCTAGCCACTGTCGAAATTTCGAGCATTCTTTCCTCACATGTCCTTTGTTTTTATAAAAATGACACTTAGGATCGCCTAGTCCTTTCGAACTAGAAGAAGTTGCCTTGTCAATTATAAGGTTGTGAGTACCCTTGTTTCCACAATTGCGACTCTTGCCATGCGTCTTTCTTTTTTCCTTTACATGAATCGAAGGTAATTACGTGAGCACTGTCAAATTATTCAAATTTCAGCCGCTCTTCTTCTTAGACACACATAGAATTTAGTTCGCTCATCTTCCATTTCTCTTTTTGCGTATTATAGTTGATCTTAAAAGGACCAAACTGTGTATGAAGATATGTTATGATGATATGAACAAGGAAACCTTCAAAGATTTCCATATCCAATGACTTAAGCTGAGTAGCCATATCATTCATCCGCATAATGTGCTCACGAACACCATTGATTCCGTTATACTTGTCACGCCCCGTACCCCACGAAGCATAACATCCCGCCAACTGTCGATTTTGCTACGACGTCCCAGGAAGCGTCGCCGACCCACACCCATACAGAGATCAAGCACAAGCGGAAGTATAAAATAAATAAACCCAGACAATTACAATTTGAGCCACGGATAGCCACCAATTAAACACCTCATGGAAAATAATTACACATTTATATATTACTATTAAAAACTATTTGTACAATATTTACAAGTACAACAAAAACTGCACACGATCAGTAGTCACTTGTTCAAAAAGGGATAAGTGGCTAAGGAGGTTAGGCTAAAACTAAGGAAGAGGGCTATGGTCCAAAAAGTTTCGGCCCTCATCACTAGCTAAGGACACTGGACAATCCTATGGCTCCCAATCGGGATCGGAAGACTAGGTGGGATCGTCTGATAACTCCTTGGAGACGTCTTCACTAGATTCTGACTCCTCGGAATCCATCGCCTGGGCTTGCTCATCCTCGGAGTTTGGCTCCAACTCCGGATCAAGGTAAGGCTCGAACCCCTCCTCATCTGAACCTAGCTCCGCCACCTCTTCGTCCTCCTCTACGTCCTGCTCCATGGCCTCGGGTTCGTCATCCTCCTCCTCATCCATAGGCTCGGGGTCCTCCGCTAGCACATTAGGCTCCTCATCCATCTCTTCCTCCTGCCTCATCCACTCAGGCGTGACCTCAGGGTCTATCACCTCATCAGCCGCTATAATTGGTTGCATCAGCCCAGTATCATCGACCGGGATATCAAAAGTCCTGAGGGGCTCTCCCACATGTCCATCGGCATCTCGAAGGCACCATGCCACATACTCCTGCTTCTGGTAGAAATACTCGCCTATCTTCACATATACTACTGATCGATACCTCACATAAGCCTCCCCATTACCTGATAGGTAGGTACTGGTATACTGTCGAATCTGTACAGGGATCCCAAAAAGAGGCGGTGGTCTCTCCATCCTCACGGCCGGGGGTCTGAAAAGTTTCGGTTTACACAACCGTGAGACGAATCTCAGTGAGTTCAACCCCTGAACCTAGGCTAGGCTAACATGCAATCTCCTGACCGGAAAATAAATATTTAAATCACAAATCGACAATAACCCAATCAATCTTAGACCTTGCAGGTTAGACAGATCAACATATAATAATCACAGCACATACGTGGCACTCATAATCACACGTATATCAATCACATGCTTATGCACCGATTCTCACACTCTTGCATGCCAGTCCATACATGTTCATGCATGCAATTATCGTCGACATGACACGTGCAATTCTCGGCCCACTGGCCCACACTGGCACACTGGCAAACTGCCCAATTTATTATTATTATGACTCGAGTCCTCAATTTTTCACGGCCCGGTGCGTCTAGCCTGCTTCAAAGTGCATGAGGCGTAACAACCGATCTGGCCCAGTGTCTCTAGCCTGCTTCAAAGTGCATGAGGCGCAACACTGTTCTCCTTGCAAACCAGAGCCTGCTTCAAAATGCATGATGATGGTCGCCTTCCGGACGTACCGGACATCGTCCTGCTTCAAAGTGCATGAAGACGGTATCGACCCGAAGGTCCTTAGGTGATCACACAATTCATTATTATCTGAACCCAGCGTATGACGCTCTGGGGTATTTTAGGTGATCACACAACTCATAGCAGGCACGCATTCTCGCATAATTTCACCATATGCCACACTCTAAGCATACACAATGCGTGTCTATGTTATGCGATGTAATGCACCATGAGCACTAATGAAATTCAACCACAATTAAGCACAAATTACTAACAACCAATCATCCCGATCACACCCGATAATTTTCCAATGGACATCTAAATTGACCCTCTAATCCAATTATTCTCCCCAAATTATTCTCATTAGCATACACAATTTTTCCGATAATAATTCCTATCAATTAGTCCTCAATCCAGTCCGAGATACATCGATAAAATCTAAACCAGTCTAGGAAAAATGCACTATTAGTCCTAATCCGAATTTAAGAATTTTACTCACCTAATCAAGGGTCACGACGACGGGAAATGGCGGCCGATCACTGGTGAACAGTGAAACCAGCAGCGAATTCCCGGCGACGGTGTACGGATGGTGAACAGTGACCCCGTACGGACGCGTGAACAGTACCACCGTACGGACACTTGTACGGACGGCTGGGAATGATGGCCGGCGAGGTGCCGGTGACGGCGGCGACGGGCCGTACGGTCGGGAATGAACAGTGACCGTAAGGGGACGGTGAACAGTAACCGTACGGTCACTGTACGGACAGGATTGAACGGCAACGTATGGACGTGCTGGATGGCCGGGTGTCAACGGAACGGCGATCGGAGCTCCGACGAAGCTCCGGCGGTACTGTTTGCAAAACAGAAAAATGAGAAAAAGAGGGAAAAAGAGAGAGAAAGAGAGGGAAAGGGAGAGAGGAATGGACAGAACCGAGGCTGAGCTGAGGCGGGGGACCAAGGGGGTCGACGGCGAGGTACGGCAGTTGACGGCATGCTCCGGCGAAGCTCCGGCGAGAGGGAAAATGAGGGAAAATGAGAGAAAATGGAGGGAAAGTGTGGGAAAATGAGAGAAAATTTCTGAAGGGAGCTGATCTGATCGTGGAGGGTGAGTGAGGAGAGAGAAAATCAGTCCAATTTGATCAAATTATAGGGCTAGGGGTGCCATGTGTCAAAATTTAGCAAAAAGGACTAAAATGCCCCTAATCCAATGGTTCATATGCATACTTATCCAAAAAGGGAGGGGCAAAAGGGTCAATGGTCCCCAATAATGCAGCTGATAATTGTCCTTAATTATCCCAAATTATCCCAAAAAAATTCGGACCAAAATTTAGCCCAGGGGCAAAATCGTCATTTTTCCGGTCCCGGGGCGAAATTTCAATTTTCGCACATACGCGTTCCATATATGCGTGGCCAACCTAATATGGTGTCGAAACTGCGAAATTCACTTTTTAAGCCCTCGAAAATCGATTGCGAAGTTCCGGGAATAAAATAATATTATTTTTCTAACTTTTGTCGAAATTCCAATTTTTGTCCATAATGACTCCTGGTATGCGTGGCCACTCAAAAATGGCGTCGGCCTCGAAAAATAACCTCATTTGACCTTGAAAAGCGACGCTAGCGTTCCGAGGGGCAAAATCGTAATTTTTCACCCCCGGATCGAAATTCCAATTTTTACTCGTACTAACCTCAAATGTGTGTGGCCAGCATAATATGACGTCGGATTTCCAAAAATAGTCTCTTAAGCCTTCGAAAATTGACATCGAAATCCGGGCTCAATTTCGCGAATAAAACTCGCTAAACTTTCAATTTCAAGGTCTCTCACTAACGGGCGGCTGTTTAGAGGTTACGCGTATCGACTTAGGGCTATCTGTATCGTAATGGTCTTGATCATTGAGAGAATGAGAAATTATCACTAGTCCCAAAGGTCACGATCGTTCGGTTCAGGTTCAGGACTGATTGGCCACGTGTACTTTCGATCTTGCAGAATCACCTGCGTCCCTATTATACATCGTTGGCCTTGGCCAAACCCAATCCATTACCCTTTTCTACTATCGGCCCACGTTGGCCCAAAATATTCCCTCAGCGTCTCTCGTGATCGATGTCCGTTTCACGATAGGGTCCCCGGTCCACGTACCGTTTTCTAGTTAGCCATACCCCATTGGTTAGTATCCCAAAAGTGATCAACTCTGGGTGAGACTTACTAAAATGAAATGCGAATTAATATCAGTTTCATTGATCCCGGAATTACATCGAAATTCGGGCTGTTACAATACTTAAGGGTAATTATTTTGGAAATAAAAGCAATAGCCCGTGTCTTGGAAATGCCCTCATACTGCTCCTCAATGCGAGCTAGGTACTCCTTAGCATTAGTAAAACCAGGAATGGCTCCCCAGATAACGGTCATTGTCGAACCTTTCATACTCATCAGAGATATGCGGTTAGATGACTCCAACTTTTCATGTTCTGCTCGTTTGAGCTTTCAGCCATGAGCTCAGCGGGAGCATCAACTCGTAATGCATAGTCCAAATCCATGACCCAAGAATGAGACTTATTGCCTCTTTCCATTTCTTAAAATTTGTACCACGCAATTGTTCAATAGAGGAAAGATAACTCGTAATAGCAGCAGTATTGTATGTTAGATAAAAAAAATTGAATTTATACACATTAGTACCTTTAGGAAATCCACAAATTGAAAAATAAATAGTTCATTTACATGGAAAGGTAAAATACACAAAACCTTATCAAAAGAAATCCATGAATCATCTATAGCATTCCGTTGGGCTGACTATAAACATTTTAAATGGATTCTTTCATAATTTACCAGCAAATTTCATAAGGCAAGAATAAATCAAATTAAATAACTATTGGGTATGTATCAACAATTTATTTGCTTATTAGATTATCATTATACTCAAAATTAAATATCTTAGACTTTCCATTGGGCCAGTTACGAATTTAATTATGAGCATAACATGAGACGGTTTTTATCACAATCTAAATATATTAAAACAATAATCTTCCATTGGCCTGATTACTGCGTAAATAGTTTAGATTTGCAAAAATAAATAAATGAATGAAATTATTTGACATCATAGAGTCGTCCTTGGAAAGTTTAACATAATCCAATCGTCAAATGAATATAAGCAAGTTTTTGATAAAATAATCACATACGATGCCAACATATCCACGCCATTAACAAATGTGTGCCAAATAAAAAAGAAGGTATAACACAAAATTAGGCCATTCAATTATCAGATCATGGAATGATAACTAGAATTTACGACAGTATCTATTGATCTCAGATGTTTTTTTTTTTTTGGTAAGTTTGATCTCAGATGTTTTGTTAATGCAAACTCAAAAAACATCCAAATCAAATACATTATTTGCATAAGATATTTGAAAAAAATTGATTATCATCATATATTTATTCCATCATCAATGAAATACTATGAATCAATTATAAAAGGAGCCGAAAGATCATAATAAACCTTGTTACCGTGTTCATGCGTTGAATAACCAAAGCCGTGATACCACATATTAGATTAATATAAATTTTCAATCACATGAATATGAGATCAAATTGATAAATTTAAGATACCCGAATAAAAGGATGCCATTATTGATTCAATGAAAAAGAAGTTGTCTCTATGGGTATGAATCTTCACTACTCTCCTTTACAATGGTTGTGATGGGAGTGTATTTTTCTTTCAATAATTTAGTAGAGAATAGCGGAAGTGTGATAATTAGATGCATTCATTCTCCACCAAATAGAGACCTTATATAGAGGAAGTGATGGGACCAACCCTAGCGCTGCCAAATCTTAACCGTCCATCAAGGTTTAAGATATACTTAATTGGATGTCACAAATATAAAGCCCATAATATATTTAATTAAATTGGGCTTGTGTTAAATGTTAAATAATAGGACTTGATAAGCCACATAAATGGGTTGGACCTTATCAAGTCCAACATGCTCCTCGAGAAAATCAGTGAACTCAGGCGTGTGTCGAAGCTGTGGAAGTCCTACCTCGACGAGCTGCTTTTCGCTAGAAAATTCATAGCTCGGTACGGCCCCACCTCTCTCATCTATTTCAACGGCCTCTTTGCGCTGGACCACCTATTTCTTTTGAAGCACCTCTTTAGTCTGGACGGTGAGCTTGATCCGAACTTTGACCTTGAGTTGCTGAATATGGCCTCTGCCACTAGGTTCTACCTTTTGTACCATGACCTCGGCCATGTTGAATTGTTGCACATACCTCCTAGCTTGTATAAGGAGGATCAATGTCTACAGAGCATAGAGGCCTGCTTCGATGAGGGCCAAGTCACTTGGCCATGCTATAGCCATGCTTCTCAAGAAACTCCCTACTACTCACCCCGATTTCTCCCTACTTTGGGAGGATTGACCCCAAATGGTTCTGCATGCACAATGCCCTGGGCTACGATCTGAACACCCATTAGTATGTGATAATGAAGACCTGGGTTCACATCAGCCCCGATGATAGGGTGGATCGGCACTACGTAGGGACGAAGCTCATAGAGCTAGGAGGACACGTGGCGCTGTTGGAGCTGAGAGCAACCGAGAATGGGAATGAGGTGGTTATATCCCTATACATTCGGCAATCACATGCAAGGGAGACTGGACAATGCGCTGGATTCGGGTGATGGACGACAAGTACCGCACAGGGCTTAGGGGGAGTATCCCTGGCTGAGAACTTTTTATTGTTCCGTATATTCAAGAAAACAGAGTTCGAGAGCTACTGTATAAGAACTTGTTATTGTTCCTATATTTAAGAAAACAGAGTTCGACAGCTGCTGTATGACGTAGAAAATAGAGTTTGAGAGCTACTATATGACGTGGAGGAGGAGAATTCAAGGGAGGTGATTGTCCAAGTCTTGCGTCGCCCAGACACTTTGTCCATCTCCTATGCCCCTATCCATTACCTACGGTTTGAGTACGAGATTTTGTCTTTACTTTTTCTTTTGTATTATCCAGTAGTAGCCTGTTTTATGACCGTTCACTTTGAGTCACTAAATATATCCCTTTTGCTCTGTTATGATGTTTGTTATGTGCTCTGGTTGATCTATTCACTCTGAGTCACTGAACATATATCTCTTTTGCTTTATTAGTTGGTCTGTTATGTGTTAATTTTATGGTATGTGAGGTGGTGAACTCTGTGGGGGTTGAATATGAGCAGATTGTGAAAAAGGATTAAATACAAGTGTCACGGGTCGATCGATCTAGCGTTTGCTAACCCTTGCGGCCTTAGAAATTTCTTCCCAATCAGCCTTCCACACTCACTCATAAGAATATTAGAGAGAGAAAGAAACTCTAGAGAGAGAAGTTCTAGAGAGAGAAGCTTTGGAATGTATTTTACTTGAGAATGAGATGTGTACAAATGAGGGGGAGGAGACCCCTTTATATACAAATACAAGGCTAACCGTATCCGTAGATCTCTCCTCGATCTAATGGTGGAGATTGCACCTCCATTTTGCCCAATCAAAGGCCACCTATCTATCGGCCAATCAAAGGCCACCTCCCTATCGGCCAACAGAATTACAAGGATAAGGTATAATTACAAAATGTCCACCCCCATGAGTATTCTAGAACATATCAAGAAAACCTTAGAACTTAGAATACCCCGAGGTCCGCCTTCTCGTTCATGAATCGGTCAAGGTTCATCGTTCAGAAAATCTCGAGAATGATTCAATTCTCTGGGCCTTGACACAAGCAAGAAGGCTCATGTTTTCCAAATTGGAGAAGAAGGGAAATCTATTCAAGTGAATTCGTGAGAGGCACTCTGCCAAATTGTTTGCGTGGACCTCAAATTGGCTTCTCAATTTGCAGAGGGGAGAGAGTGAATTTTGTCGGAACTCTCTCATAGCCAATTTTCAGCATCTATCCACGCAATTTGCCCCGTTCATTAAGCATTGAACTTCGTTATGCTTCAATGCAAGTCTATCCTGGCACCAGACCCAGAGACAATGCAATATTAAACGCATCATCAACTGCTCCGAATAGTTTTTTTTTTGGTCAATCTGCTCCGAATAGTTGACACGGTTGAGAAAATGAAGTAACAATGGTCGAGTTAAACTTAAGTCAAGCAAATAATTTTCTACAGAACCAAAAACACAAGAAACATTCTTACTTGGCGTAAACTATATGTTCTTGCTGCATAGATATTTTATCCCGATCAAAATTTAAAACAGACCACGAAGGCATAATTTAACTGTCATGGCACCGCCTTGCTCGGCCGCAGCCAGAGAAGACACAGAGAGAGCTCACTCCACATGCCTGCGTTTCTTGGCAAAATTCTCAAAAACCTGGTGGATATCAGCGGAGGTGATTGGCTTCAATGGATCATAGGACGCCAACAGAGGAAAAGTATGTACATTTAAGGCCGTTGCTATCGTAACATATGCTACAAGGACAAACATCTCGAGGAAAAGGTAATGAAGCAAGAAAGTCCCACACACATTGCCTCCTGACAATTCCACACTGTCGAGTAAATTGGGTTTCCAACGTAGAATCAAACCGAGCTTATCATTGAGTTTTAATGACGCACCAGGTAATTACGCATTTCGTCCTTCATGTCTGCAATGCCAGTCAAGATCTCCATCTTATGCACATGACCTAACCTGTTTAATAAACTCAGTTCTACACCTTCCAACTGCTGCATCTTTTCTTCCCTCTTCTGCTTAGCCTTTTTCTCATACTCCACTATTGAGTCCTCCTAGTCAAGCAGAAACTGATATCCATGCACCTTTGACACTTACGGAGGACATCCCTCCAACTTTTGCAGACAAATAGTGGTTTGCAGTCTCCAACGAAGGATTGAAGATCCACATCAGAGCCAAAGAGACAACTGCCATGTTGAAAATCCTCCTTCATGGAATTATTTGAGCACATAACATTGCAGAACTTTCACCATTTAGAGATGCTTTGAGAACTTGTCACAAAATCAGTTTTACAAGAACTCTCATTCTCAACTTTCTCTGACCCAGAAGCCGCAGGTGTTTGCGTCAAAACATCTTTATCCCTGCTAGCATTTGGTATAGCATCACAATGCCACCTTGCGGCCATTATAGCTTGAGGATATCTTTTCAGAAAAGAACAATTAGCTCAGCACTATTGGAAAATCCTCATATAAAGGCTCTCCCTCTTCATCATGAGGAACCTGCGAGTTTGAGGAAGAGTACAGAGTTAAGCGTTGCAAATCATTCAATCTAAACAACTATAAATTATCAAAGTACAGGCAAGAGAAATCTTGTCTTGTACTACACTGGAGAGTGGAGACATTGCCAAACATATAATTCTTTCTTCCTCCAAATAAAAGATTTCATTGAAAGCTTTATTCTAAAGGTGGTGTTAATAAAAGAAGATTGGCTATTGCTTTCACTTGGTGGATGCTAAATTGAGGTTTAAAGATGACAGCAACCAGAGAGTAGAACTTGAGAATCTGAAGATGGAAGTCCCCAATTAGGTAAAAGCAGCATGCGAATGAGATGAAAGTACAGAAGATGCTAAACAACGGAACACCAAAATGCAGTCACTGTCCTACATCACATCACCCGAAATGGTATCTTTTTATGGTGGGAATAATCGGTGGACAAAATACTACATGGAGTGAAGAAAACTTGTCAAATCTGCAAACTTACATTCATATAGCAAAGGTGCAATATGTTCAATGTATAATTCTAAGGCTGCATTCAAAGATAATGCAGGACGTCTCCAATAAAGCAGTCAAAGACAGCAATATTAATACTCCACCAAGGGAATTTTGACAGGCTATGGGTTGGCTCGCTATGAACGGCTCGAGTTCTCATAGAAACTGATGATGAAAATGAAAGTTCCCAGGATAAATTATAGCGTAGGTACTCATCAGAACAGTCAAGGCATAGCATCATAACACGATAATACACATTAGTACTGGTTGCCTAATCTTCGTGAAGAAACACGCGATTTTGCACCATTTGCAACATAGCTTTCTAGTTAGGATATAAGGGCCGCAATATTCTTGCCATCAACCTATTTAACTCTTTAAAAAGGTAAAAATGGTCATAAAACTCACCGTCAAATAGCTAAATTCCAAGGGTGGAAGGTTGACACAATAGATTTTGTTCGTGATGATAATTAAGAACCTTAAAACTGTTGTGCCTCCTAGTATCGTATATCTACTCTAAGTTTAGTTAACCAGACTGATCCATGGTATGACTATACTGGCAAAGCTCACAACTGAACAGATGACGCTGTCTGAAATAATTAAGATTTAGCACTCTGATCAGAAACCTAAGTGAAATCGTGGGTCAAGCAAAACATATACTTATATATTGTACAATTATACAATTGACCAAGCGTGTGTTTTTTTTCTTAGCTTCAGGTAGTAATTCTAGTATTCCAAAGTATGCACAAACAGGATAGTTCAGTGGCAAATGCACCATATCTCGTTTCGAAAAATACCATAATATCCAATAGTCAAGGATCCATCGTGCAAAATGGCAACTCCCCAAAAAACCTCAAGTCTCTAATAATTCATGATTTATATTATGTATTTTGAACTTCTTATGGTTTAATTGTATTTCATGTGTTCATTTTCATGGTTTGTTGCTTTTAGCAAGTGTGAAATTTAAGTTGTAACCTTATTTTATATTTATGTTTGATATATATTGGTGTTCATAGTTTGGTTACTTAATGTTACATTATTGATGGATATGTAATTTGAAATAGTATGTTTGTTCCTTCAAGGAATACAAAAATGAATTAAAAAAATAATCGATTGGTCCTGGGTTAATCTTGGAACCAGACTGGACCATAGGTGCAGTTTAGTCTTCGGTCCAACGCTCAACATGGTCGGTCCTTGACCCCACAATTTGGGGACCAACACGTGCGGGTTGGTCATTGGGTTAGGTGCTAGATTGGCCCAACCTGGACCATACTCACTGTTGCGGAAGCCAAGTGATCAAACAATAAATTTGATATAATACGAAAATAAATTGAAATCCAAATTTACGTGGTTTGGTCATAGTAACCTACGTCCACAGGAAGAATAGTAACGAATTCCACTATTAATCAAGTGATATAACGGAGATTATAACCACACTTGAGTCACTTAAACACTCTTAAGTATTTTTCAAGCTCCAATTACACTCAATAACTCACGTAGTGTTTAGTTCTATAATTTCTCACGTAATAATATCTCAATCTCACGAAAGAATTATACATAAATTCTTATCACAAAAATTTAATTTGCTTCAATACTACGTTCACGGGATGTAACTCACCAACAAAGCTTCGCTACACGAACAAGACAGAAGACCCACTACCAAGCACCCAGCAGCTATGGCATCCACGGCACTCTTGAGAAAAACTGCGCTTCTCTGTCTTCTCTGCAGCCACGCCCAACAATCCGACCCAATAAGAATAATATATGTTGCCACAGTCGCGTAAGGGAGATCCCACAATGAGTCAGATTAGGAAACAAAAGTCCATAATTGTTTGACTTTCTTTTTATTATTTTATTTATTATTTTCTTCCTTCTCTGATCCATTATCGACTGGGTCAATGTCTATCTTAAAGTCCACGATGGCCTTTTGGATGGACTCTCCTATTTCAAGCTATAGACTCCAACTTCATTCGGAAAGCTAATTTCCGAAAACTTGGCCTTGGATTCTTTTTTTATTATTATTTCTGAAAATTCAGATTTTCATTTCGGAGGTTCAAACTTGAGACATATTTTAACACTCACCCCTAACGATTGAGTAGTATAGATCTAATTAGACGAAGCTTAAGTTACGAGATGATCTGAGTCTAAGATAGAGTTTAATTTATACCAGTGGACAATTATGCTTGTCCCTAGTGATGGAAAAGGTGAAGGTGGGTGCATAATTGAGTTGTCGTACGCCATTGATCCTGTCGAAGGGTGGGGGTTGGAGGATTTGGTGAGGGAAGTATATGAGGTGGGTTACAAGGCATGGCTAAGAAAAAGGAGGAACATTTGGGAATTAAATTAGCTGACAACTATAGTGTTTGATTTTGTATACCTGGTTTATTTAGAGATGGTTTTGGGGCTTCCCTTACCGTGATGCTATTCCTTTTTGTACTCTTAATTTTTTTTCTTCACACACATCCTTGTAATTAAAGGCCAATATCAACGAAAAAGACGAGCGGGGGTGTTTGTCGTCAATAGTGCTTGTGCTTTTATGGATAAGTGTACGAAATGTTTTAACATATACAGTAGAAGTACAATTGATCTTGAAATTAGAAAAACTGTGCAATCGAATCGGGGTCATTAATTTTTGGCTAATGAAAAATCTTTAATAGATTATTTCAATAGTTTCTCTCTACTACATATCCATTACAAGAGTTATTTTATTCTATTTTAAGTAGGGTCGCGCTTTTTCTACTTCTCCTTTGACTTAGACGCTCATTTTCTTTATGTTTTGATAATACTATCTCTTATGGAGCCTACCACTTCTGGTACAATTCTAGAAGAGTGATTTTTTTTAATTATTCGGTCCTTTTTCTTTTTTTTTTTGCGGATCTCACTTTCCTTTTTTTTCTTTCTTTCCTGTCTCTGATATCTCAATTCTTCGCTTTTGCATATCGTCTCTATATTTTCTTTCTGACAAGCTATTCTCTTAGGCCTCCCACTCCTTCTCCTTCTTCTCCAGTAAATCTATCATGCATCTGCAGTCCCCTAAAAATTGCTTACTTTGGCAATCCGCACACTCCTCATTCGCTATCGGAGGTACGGGTCTGGCAAAAGCTTGTTTTTTTTTTTTAGTTTTTTTGTTCTCGAATCATGCTCATCTCAGTCTCTATTGAGTATTTCTTGATATCTTTTCTTAAAAGTGAATTTGACTTTTAGGTCGTGAAAATTCTTGATTTTGTGATTCAATTCTGCGTTTAGAGTAAAGTGTGCATCAAAACAATGTTTGTGAATCAGTTGCACAATTTCTTTGTAGTCTGTATCATACTTATGTCTTATAAACTTTTTCTTTCTCTGGGTTCAGTTTCTCACTATCGTTTCCATAAGTTCTTCATCATCAGTTTTGTGATGTTGTTGTTGCTTCTCATTAATTGACTTGTTGGAAATAATGATACATGATATGTTTAATCTGGTTGTTTGATCTTAGGAGAATGGAGGTAATCTATTTTCTTTGACAACAATGGAGGCCAAAGGTGATATGCAAGAGCGAAGAATTAAGATGTCAAAAGCATGAAAAAAGAAGAAGGAAAGTGAGACCCGCAAGGAAATAAAAAGAAACAATATCCAAATAATAAAAAAAGATTACTTTTGTAGAATTGTACTAGAAATGGTGGGACTCACGAAGAATAATATGGTCAAAACACAAAAAACGAGAATGTTTAAGTCAAACGAGGAGTGGAAAAAGCGCGACTCTTTTAAGTATTCATCATTTTGCTACTATTTTTCTTTTTCTCTCTTCCTTGAACAAGGTCACCATCACCGCCCTTCGTCACCGCAGCTAGCCACAATAGACGGGCTTGCGTCCACTGTGACCGATGCAGCCACAGTAGACGGGCTTGCGTCCACTATGACCGATGCAGCCACCGCCACCTGCGTTGTCCTCTCTGAGTCTCCCCGTATTGACACTCTAAATTTATCATCTTAAAATGGAAAAAGACGAATGGAACCTCTTCAAAATCCTTTACCTTTGATCAGATCAAAACAAAAGCAAACATTTGAAAGCAGAAAGTTAAAACCTACTGATTATATGGTGAAGCCATCGATGATGGAAAGATATCAGCAGACAGAGATCAACTGATGGATGGGAGCACCCATCATGATGCTCCGATCATCCTCCACCTCTCCTCCTCCAAAACCCTTTGAAGATATTTCAATCTCCAAGTTTTGATTGTTCCTGTAAGAACATCTTCTTCTTTTTTCCAAAATTTTCTTTTCTTCCTTGACATTCTTTCGCTGTCGCGGCAGTGTGCCCCCGCACCCATCCCCTAATTTTTTTTTATCATTTCAAATTTGGCCTATTGTTCTTTTATTATTATTATTATTTTTCAGCTTCTTTTCTAACATAGCACTAAGTAGATACCACATTGGCATCACGTGTCGCAGAAAATTATTTAAAAGTATCATGTTAGTATTTTCATTACTAAACATAAAATTTGGGACTTGAGTGCACTTTCCTACCCAGTTTTAAGAGTTTCAGTGCATTAATCGCTATTTTTATTTATGTCTTAAATTAAAGTTAATGCTTAGAATAATCTGAAGACTTCATCAATGCATGAATTCATGTGAAGTTGAAATTGACATGGTTTTGAGCCCCATATTTGTTCGTGTTTCTTCACTAACTTTACATAATTCCAGACACAGTCACATATTATAAAATTAAAGGAAGAAATATAATTTTACCCTCGTGATGTTGCAGTTGTATAATGAGAAAAATCAACTCTTAAGCAGGTGTGATGGTAGTGAAATGTAGCATTACTTTATCAATCAAGGATTTGAACTCTAGTCTCATAGACCTCTTCATTTGCTGGAAGCAGAAAACGCAGGATTGCAACCAAACACCAGGGAAAAGATTTCTCAAGAAAGAGAGAGCAAGAAGGCATGAACCGGCTTGTAGAGAAAGCGAGAAAAGAAGTACCAGAAATGAGACTCTGAGCTCAAGTGCTTGAGAGAATGCCCAGTCCTGTCTAAAAAAACACCAAGAGAGCATAGTCTAAAAATATATTGGAGAACTTGGTCGAAATCAATATTTATGACATGGATAAACGTGTTTCTCTTCCCGTTGTTTTCTATTCATCTGAAATACATAAGACTAATTGTATATATAAAAAGAATAGTCTACACAAAAGAGTATATCGAGTGATACGATGAACAGACTAAGTATTTAACCCTAAAATGAAGCTTTTCACATCGTTCAATATATCAATTTCATAAAATAGTTTTAGTATATGTCCGTCGCTAGCATTATTTTAAATTACAACTTGCCATATAAATCAGATGTGTTCACTCTGCTCTCTATCACATTCGCTGGGCATCAAACATGTGAATTTTATCTCAATTGTGAAGTGCATACTGTGAAGTCTATTGAACCATTCCTTCAATTTGATCGAATTAACCCGAATTTACAACCACTTTAGATCGATAAATTCTCATTAGTATTATGGCTTGTCGGGCTGTGCACACTAGACTGAAAAGTGTCCAATGAAATTTTTGGGGGAGAGAGAGAGATCATGGACAGACTGAGGTCAGACAGTTTGGCCGATAGCTGGAATGGGGGAGGGTGTGTACGTGAATGATGAGCACTGACAGTTCATATCCAATGAAGTTGGATGTGAACTGGAAGTTCCCACTCAGTTCGTCTTTGCCTTGGGGGACTATTTTGGAGCGATCAGCGCTCGTCGTCATCCACCAGACCAGCCACACTGTTTTCCTCACTCAACCAATAGTCACTCTTCAATCACAAGCATGAATATGAACACATCTTTTTTGGATAGTTGTTCGAAGCGATCATGAATTTTAGCTCCTACAATAGGCTCTTCACTTCTGGGGTAAACTTTGAAAAAGAGTACTTGAGCGCTAGGAACCAGCATCACAGCAAATAGGAGGGGAACATTATTTTGAGAAGAGAGAAGGAAACAAGACAGGCCATAAAGATGCACTCCCGCCAATCTTGGCGTTTTGGCCTTAGGCCAAGGGAGAGGAAACGCAGTCTTTTTGAGCATCTTCCATTATTGTCTCGGGTGGTGTATCATAAGTTAAATGGCCATTTCAATCAGTGTAAGCATTAGAAGTTTTGTGTGGAATTACTTTCTTATGACTTCACTGTCGAAGAATGCATAACAAAAGATTTTATGAAGATTGATCTTGCCAAATTAAGAAAGATATAACTGTTATCTTATTACCGTCCAAGATTAGATATGATTAAAGAATGGGATATCGTCTCTCGGTCATACAGCATCTTTTTGCTTGGTGTTCAAGTTTAACCTCTCTATAAATAGGAGCCTTTATCATTTGGACAGGTTAGACAAACCGTTTGTCCAGAAAAAAAATTAAAACATTAGAAAAACAGGCCAACAACGTATTTATAGCATATGATTTAACAGTCTCCCTCTAGTTTATGCCGGTCTTACACGAGCAAGACTATCTTGGGACTAAAAAATTAATGGGATCCAACGGAATAGAAAAACAAACTAAATAACAAGTAGGATCAAAACAGATCATTGCAGCTAATACTGGGATTCGAATATTTACCTGTGCTCCGATACCATGTTAGACAAATCGTCGGTCTAAAAAGTTTGATTGTTATGAAACAGAGTCGGCAATGTATTCACGGCGTATGACTTATCAGGACGGAAGAATATTTCGAGGACACTTTCATTTCATTTTCAAAGGAGGACAACACTAAGGTTCGGTTGATGCAGCTAGTTGTGTCACTTGGGTGGGTTCAACCTATTCCCTCCGGTCACACCAGAGAAAAACAAAATCCTCTAATGGGAAAAACAAAACAAAAAGAAAAAATGGCTGAAAGCTACGGTTGCATGGTCCAGTCCAAAAACCGGGTACAATAATAAATCAGGAGGGAGGGGGAATCGTGCAACCATGTGGATGGTGATCCGTAGAATTTGCCCATCTCGAAATGATGAGCAGATCGCAGCAAAAACTCTGCACGATTTAGCATGCGTTCATTTGCCTCCCAAACACGTACGTCATCCTCTTTCCATTCTTGGGTTGCCTTTTAACTTGTTGCAGCTGACACCGCCAGAAAGAACAGAGAGAGAGAGAGAGAGAGAGAGAGAGAGAGAGAGAGAGAGGTGTTTGTATTCAGAGGAAATCTTTCACCAAGTCGTACGTGGACGTGACATTGTCGACGGGACATCGCTCATCTGATCATATGCCCCGATATGCAGTGCATGATTGAAAAGTTTGGGGAAGGGAAGGGAGGTATATGTCCTCACGCCTCCTGCTATTATCTCCTTTCGACCATCCAAGTTTACACTCGGATGCCCGCAATGTGTCTTCATTGTCTCCATAAGTTACAAAACTAAGCCAGCAAACTCACGCTCTCTTGAATTCGAGCCCGACAGTGGTGCTGCTCATCGAATTGAAGTAGCGCGAAATACTGCTCGAGCTTGTCAAAGGCACATGAGCTTGGTACGTTGAGCTCATGCAACAATGAGCCCCGCGTCTTGTAGCTCGACCGCTGTTGTGAGAGAGATGAGTAGTCTTCTCTGCCGTTCTAGATCCAAAAACTAGTATGCTAATCCGCGCTTTGCGTGGGAATAGATTTATGTATATTTTCATCGTTTTAAGTCATAAAATGCATACACCGTGTAGAAATTGGATATTACAATGATATAACCTTTCACTTTCAAAGCTTGACAGTAAGAATTAATCGGAATTTACGTCAGGTTTCTCGTGATTCAAGTAAATACACCACGAGAATAAGTTTTTTTTATTTATAAAATTATAGTTGGAATATCACGGTTCTGTCATGTGACAACCCCAATTTGGACTGAGTCGGCCAAAGGAATATGGCTATGGAATTGGCGAGCTGTCACACCCCAATCCTTGGGAACGATAACATCCCACTAAGGTCGTTATGTTTGTGACGTCCCAGGACGCGTCGCCGATCCAATCGAATTGCTAACGGATTGACACATGCGGAAGCGAACTTGAAACACTCCAATCAGCAATCATACAAAGGGATAATAAATGAAACACATTGATACACAAACAAGCGAAGCCATTTTTATAAACATATTGTTAGCCACGGAAGACATAACTTACGAGCCTACTACGAGGCCACCTCCTAATGGACCACGTGTAAACAAAAAGGGATCAGGTGGTTGGGCTAACTTAGCTTCACTATCAAAAAGGGACAGTAAAAATGATGGGATATCCAAATCCATCACCATAGCTGGCCATAACCTAGAGGAGGCCCCGGATCGGACTCCACTTCGTTTGCTTCAGACTTCATATCGTTTGGACTAGTGTCCGGATCAGTAACAGTCTTGTATGGAGGATCGATCTCCATGGGATCCTAGACCTCATCCCCTACTTCACCAGCAGGAGGTCCATCAAAACCACGAATTGGACCAAACAACGCATCCCCTTCACGAATAAATCATGCCACAAACTTATGAGCCATCCACTCAGGTAAGCCCTCGTCGACCCAGACGGTGGCTGAGTGTTTCTGGTAAGCCTTATCCTGTCCTAACAGGTACTCCGCAACTATCATGTCTATATCCATAGGCACGCCAAAACGTAAGGGAGGAAGATTCATATTTGAGGGTCTGAAATGGTTAAATAACAACAATGAGAAAATCTCAATAAGTAAACTCCCTACGTCTTGCTTAGGATAACGCGTACCTTCGGATAATCCTAAACATGTAATTCTAGCATGGACATACATGCTATTAAACAATCACAGACATTCTTATCTCGCCTTGGCACACATATACCCTGCATATTATAAATCGTCAAGACATGGCAAATGCTCCCCTGAGCACAAACTATATGTACCATTGCATAAACATGCATATCAACAACTAATAATCCAACAATATTCAAATATCATTCTTGGGCGTATAGCTTTCCCCAATGCACATCACACTCATAATTATCCAGATTATTAAACGATCACTTAGGTCCACAACTGAACCCCCGCCGGTATCTTTGGGTATCATCTCGCTTTGTTGGGCACTGCAACGTTTGGAACCCTTACCAAGATGGCATTTCATAAGGAGCATTGATCCGGCCTCAATCGCAACACGCCATCCGAACCTTTGCTGGGCATCGTCTAGAACTCCCACTTAGACGACACTATCATGATCATGCATGTAATCCATCACTCATTACCAATTCTTATCTTTAAGAATTAGCCGATGCAAGTGTTTATGACGTGCATTTCTTTACGAACTAAGATGTCATGAAACGCATTAATCCAAATGCTAATAGCATTGTCTAGCCAATAAATGAACCCAATCAGCCATTGAATAACCAAATCAAGTCAGCCATCAATTAAACAAGATCAGCCGCTATTTAATCCACTAATCAGCCACGAAACAAACACACTTAGCCACCCCCTAATCAGTACCAAAATCACCCACAATTAATCAAATCAAGCCATTAAACTAACACACAATCAGCCACTTAATCGAGCCATAAACAACCACTAATTCACTCCTGAAATAAGCCACTAATCGGTCTACTAACCAACCTCTAACCAAGCAAACATAATCAACCAATAATAACCAAGGCTAGCCACTAAATCACTAAACCATAAATAGCCCTAATCAGCCCATAATCAGCCCTTAAACACATCCATTAGTCACTTGTTGGCCTAATCAAGGTTTAGGAAGTCACTTACACTTGAACCTAAGAAAAAGCCAAGCAAAAGAGCAGTAAATAGCCTTGGCAGTGCAGCAACAGCTCCGGCGACCTCCGATGGCGAACAACGCTCGACGAACGGCTGAGACGAGGACCTGATGGTGGTGACGGTGAGGGGTGATGATGGCCAAACGAGAGAGAGAGAGAGAGAGAGAGAGAGAGAGAGAGAGAGAGAGAGAGAGAGAGTCAATGGTGAGGGTAGTTAGTGGTGACGGTGAATGGTAGGGTGATGGCAATGGATGAACAAGAGAGAGAGAGCAAGGTGGTGGCGGTGAACAGCACGGTCGCGGATGTGGGGCGCTCCTGATGGCTAGACGGTAGCTGCTAGTGATGCTTGGCAAGGGTGGCTGATTGGTGATGGTGGTGATGCCGAAGTGAGAGGGAGAGAGGGAGAGAGATGAGTGTTATCCTAAGTGAGAGAGACAAGTTGAGAGAGATGATCTAACAACCCCACTCAAAACCCCACTAACAACCCTACTCACAAAACAGGGTCTAGATTCAAGTTTCTCCCACAAGCCAAGATCTGAAGGTCTAGGTTTAATCTTTCTAAACAAGCTAATACAAATATCTATTGGCAAACTTGTAAATAAACAAAGATAAGAGGGGCAAATCTGTCCATTGTGGTCGGCCAACAAATGGAGGGGGTACAATGACCATTTTGCCCTTTTACACAACAAAGGAATTCAAAATAACTCAGGGGTAAGAAGTTCTTTTCCAACTTCCGATCCGAATTTCACTTTACTAATAATTTCCGAGCGAACCGATAAATAGATGAGCTTAATGAGGTGACGTCCAATAATTTAGTCATGCAACCCTTGAAAGTTTGATACCCAAGTCCGAATTCTAATCCATGGCCAAAAATCGATCAAGTGCGACTTTAGTGTATCTCAAACTAACAGGCGGCTTTTAGGAGTTATACGTATTCGACCCATAGTTGACTCAATATTAAACCATGTTTAAGCTTACTCAAGCCATGGGTGACCTCGGTTGTCATGTAATCGTATGGGGTCAATTGTCCGTTTCAAAGAACACGATCATTGGGAATTGGCTTAAGGTCGATTGAGATTGATCGGGTAATTGTACGGAATCACTCGCAATCCGATCCTATGCTATCGTCAAATCAATCTATAACCATTCCCGGATCGGCTTGAAAGGGCCCGTGAGGATCCCTCAATAATCCTTATGGTCAAATTATCAATCCATGATCGAGTTTTCAGGTTATGCGTACTTAATTTCTTAGTAGCCTTTCCCTAATGGTTAGTCCTCTCGTGAGTGATTAATTTAGAGCAAAATTTAACTAATAGTATATCGATGAAATAATCATTTCATATATTCCAAAAATGGTTGAATTTCAGAATGTCACATGAGCGGATTGATTCGAGGGTCGATCATGGATCAGCTGGTATGGTCGGAACTGGTATTTAAAGGATCAGTCATGGTTCGATCGAAGGATCATCCATGGATCGGCTAAGGGATTGACAATGAAATGACTTCCCAGTTAGGCAAGTTGATTAGAGTGATTCGATCATGGATCGACCATTCGACCATAAGGGTCGACAGTGTCAATCGTGGGTGATTCCGCTTGACCATGCACTAGTCACGAGCGTCCATGGACCGATTTCGTGGTATTCGATTCTATGTAGCTACATGACAATTGAGGATTGACTATGGATTGTTGATGCTCGAACATGGATCAATCGCAAATCAATCATGGATCGTTGCGTTGAATTGAGTAGGCCATGGGCAAGCCAGGCCATGTGCTAGGCCAAGAGCCTTGTGGCTTGGTTGCAGAGGCCGTGCAAGCTAGGCCTTGTGCCCAGCCATGGACCAGCCTTGAGCCCGTTAGTCAGGCCACGAGCCGGCCCCATATCCGGCCGTGCGCTAGTTAGTGTGCCTGACCCTTGTGCTAGGCCTTGTGCCCATGTGCCCATCAGTTCTAACCTAGATCTGGTTTCGTACCAATCAAACTTAGCACGGCCGTGCATTGTGCCTGTTTGTGTGCCAATGCCTCGGTTCGGCCCATGAGCCAGTCCCTAGTTCGTGTATCCCATTCGTGTGCTCGGCTTCTCGCTCATGTAACCCAACCATGAGCCAGCACACCAACCGTTCGGCTCGGCTTTGCACTTGTGCAGCCAGGCTGTGTGCCAAGCCTTGCGCTCGGTTAGGCCTAATCGAACAGGCCATGTGATAGGACATTCTGGCTGATTCGGCCTTGCGCCGTTTAGCCCAGTCTTTGGTTCGGTTGTGTCCAATCATACTTGAACATAATTTTGCACCGAATCTCTGCTCCAAATGGGATGGTCAATCATTTATGGCACTTGAAACCCCTAATTGCCTTAGTTGCTTATTAAGTTAGGCCTTAGTGAAAATTTAGTATCCAAAGGAAGATAAACCATTGGAATTAGTGTTCTTGAGATAGGACATGTGATTCACACCCAAGAGCTTCTTGGAACAAGAAGATAATCTAACTTGACTAGTTGGCCAATAATAGAACTTGGCAATGAAGGCATCAATAATGGAACTTGTCTTACAAGAATCAATGATGGAGACCAACCCCCAATAATAAAATCATGGACCGATAAAGGAACTTGTCTTGCAAGAACCAATAATTTTGGAGCCTAGGGGACAATTCATGCCCAAAGGGATTTCATGGGCTAGAAGATAAATTGACAATTTCCTTTGTAAGTTGTCAATAATTGAACTTGGCATAAAAGACACCAATAATGGACATAAAGCCAATAATTAAGGTGTCTTGAGGAAGACACCAATAATTGTATGTCTTGAAGACCAAGACCACTCACACCCAAGCCAAGAGGGAGAGTGATTCATGCCTAATTGAAAGAAGTTAAGGATAAGTGAAGCTATCATTGTTATCTTGGTCTTAAATGACCTAATAGAGAATCGTGACCTTAGATTAGAGACTTAGAGACTAAGTTGGGAATGAGTGGCCTTAATTGAAGGCTTGAAGAAGAAGATTAATGATGGCAAAAAACTTTCAAGACCCCTTCATCATTAGCTTAGACTTTGGCTTCTTCTTCATAAAAGGCATTGGTAGGCCATCTTATAAATAGAAGTATCTCCACTTAGTCTTCCTTTTTCCTTACACTATCATCATCTCACACGCCTACCCCACCATCCGGCCACCCCTTGCTCACACCATCCTCTCTCTCTCTCTCTCACCCCACTCACTTCTCTTCATGCCAACCCCTTTGTTGGCTTTTCTTTGGGACCACTTCTTGGTCTAAGTAGAGTAAGTAGATTCCCTAATCTTGAGATAGGATGTTGCGATACCTTGCTGACTTGTGTATTTACCTGAGCCATGATAGGGACTTGCTTGTTGTTGCTTGTGTGCTTGGTTGTTTTGCAAGACATAGTTATGAGTCAAGCACGACTCGGTTGTGAAAGAGGGAACGTATGTCTTGTACGCACGTTATGGCATTTGGATCAAGACTTATTTGGCAAAGGTTCAATACTGAAGAGTATCGAATCCAAGTTAAGTACAGTTTTGTTCAATACTTGATGTGTTGGATCAAGTCACAAGCCCCAGATTGTGATTGACATTTTAGATGATTTAAGCTTTTTGTCCATGAATCACGTGCACTCACACCTTCGGGCAACCTTGTTTGCTTGGACTACTAAAGAAAGATAAGGAATCAGTTTGCTTAATGTTTGTGATGTATGGACACACGAGGGACTAAAGCCATCTACGATAGATTTCGAGATGTTGCCCGATAGATTTCGGATGCCCGATAGATTTCGGAAGAACCGATGGATTTTAGCTAATAATAAATGAATCTCGTGTGTTTGTTCTTGCACGCATCGTCTAATTACCATGCTTGATGTTCTCTTGTTTGATGTGAGTGCCATGAATAGCACATAGGCAAGGTGAGATGCATATTTGCTTTTGATCTGTCATTGACATCGGGGCAGTAAGGTTGGACCCTTGTCCGACGACGATTGTTTCCTCCTAACTTGACATTAGTAGATTTACTTATCGAGTCTTTAACTCACTCCCCATGTTTTTCCTCATACTTGTAGGACGGAGTCTCTGCCTGTGCGTTTTCGGTACCTCCGTGGAGCTTATAGTGGACGTTTTGGATGTCATAGATGCGGAAGAGGGTAGAGTTTATTGAAAAGTGATTTCTTAGGTCATAATCGATGAGGGACTTGACAGCCCCGTTCCTTATAGGTATGAAGCTTGGTATATGTGGACGGAAGGTGAATTGTTCGGACTCCTTCGCAGGTCCAATGGCACTTTTGGTGGTGCCAACAGACCGGCACTCAGGAACGTCGCAAACGAAGCCTAAGCAGTGGATCCGACTCGAGAAGGACTGATCGCGTTTGGGGAGAAGCTTTTTGGAAAGAACCTTTTTGGAGGGAACCACGGTAGCGGTGATAGGATAGCCCGATCGTGTATATTATAGCAGATACACATATGTGAATTAGCCCTTAAGAAGAAAGGGCATGTAAAAATATTTGGCTTGTAATATATGTTATCATATACATATAAGATTTGCTCATGATGCTTGTTTTAACCCTGTTGTTTGTTTGATCTTGTTGTGATTGTCTCGAGTTTATGCTTTCGTTTATTCGTAACGATAAGATAAAAATGAACGGGATGTCGCAAAGTGAGCCCACGAGTCACGGTCTTGGCCGAGATGTAACGTGTCAGAATATTATGTTCTGGTAACTATAAAAGAAGTATACAGAACCTCTCACTTACTTTCTTGGTGCAAAAAAGAATGTCATTTTATGCGCTATTGTCGATCGCATTTTTGTTTTGTTAAAGATTATATTATTAACATTTCTTTGGCTAATAAATTAGTCATTCAACCATATTAACATATATATAAATCTCAGCTAACCAACATATAACGAAAATAAAATCGAAAAGGAAAGAAAATCAAAAGTTGGAACCCAATAACTAAAAGCCCATTGTGGATGTATATGTAATTGTCACGAGCCTGTTTTATCGATCAGATTTCTTGCTAATTCGTTAGTGCTTAATTAAATCAAGAAGACAAAACTCTAACCAGCCAATAGAGGAAAAAGAAACACAGATTGAAACTTTGGTAACTGAAAGAAAGAAAAGAGTACAACCGAAGCTTAAACATCTAATATGCTTGATTTTTGTAAAAAAAAAATTATATGGTTACCTAAAGTCAGAATATAAAAGTCAAAACTTTAACGTTCATGAATCCTAACATAATTTGCAGAATCATACCACTCCATATCCGTATACGGCTCTCTCCATTTTCCATGATCAATATTCAAACTTTTCACAGAGCTTATTCGTCGTAAGAAGAAAAGAAATCCGTCAATTGTTTGACGTATATTAGCCTGGGAAAAAATCTCAAAAGCAATCAACATCTTTATTATACTATCAAGAGAAAATAATAAAATCATTCAAGGAAATACTTAGTAGGAAGAGTTATGGCAAATGCTATAATTTCGTAGAACTCTTCATTTGCACTACTAAAACTCGTTAAATTCCATTATTTCTATTGTTGAACAAAACTCGTGACATTGAATGAGGCAAGTATAAATTCCGAGTTGGAGCACAAAAGTAGAGTCTGCAAGAAAAATACTCCTTTACAAGGAGAATGATTAACCTCTTTCTATTGAGAATCCTATCTGTGAACCTTAGAGGTAAGTTTTAAAGAAAACACTGATATCATATAGTCAAGCCACTCGATTTCCTCGACTCCCCATTGGACTCTTTTCGAGTTGAAGCAGCTTAAGTGCTGTATTGAGTCAAGTTCGAGTTAGTTGCAGTAGATGGTAAGCATTTGAATTTCCATATAGTTTTATTGCATTTAATCTCATTGTAGTTTTGGAATTTGAGTCTGGGTGTAGATTAAAGTTTACATTGCAAATTGAGTATAGAGTTAAGTTGAGCTCAAGCTTATTGAAAATCTAATCAAGTCGAGCCCTAGCTGGACATATCAAATTGGATTGAAAGCAAATCGAGCATTGAGTCATGAACAAACAACCGAGTCGAGGCCTAGCTGGAAAAATCATCTCGGATCGACATCAAATCAAGTATTGAGCCATGCACAAATAATCGAGTTGAGTTGAACTTGAGAATGATAATATGTTGGCTCAACTCTCGACCAAATTACAAAATTAGTGTCGTAAAGAGGCCAAATCCCACCATATAATTTTCAATGATTGAGATGTATTCATCATGTTACTTTTACCTTTTTTCAATTCCTTTTATCAATTTAATTAGCTTATAATGGATCCTTTACTAAAGATTACCAAAAGTGAATGTTAGCATCAATTACCGTTACTGTTTAATGAGGTATTATAATTATAAAATTCTATTCTTATGTATCTTGGAATCAATCTTCGAATTTCCCGTTCAATTTACATGGAAAAGGAATTGAGCCCGTAACTTGTCAAGTCTTCCAAATTTATTTGGATTTGTGTAGATAAAACCATGTTAAGCACATCAATATATTAAGCATGTTAGTTATTAAGTGAGGCCAATTAATAGTTTAATCTCAAAGAAGCTATCAGGTAGCGTAGGTCATGTCGAGTTGGAGTGACCAAATTTGACGGATGTTAATATATGGGTTGTATTTGGTTTACCAATGGGATAAGCGAATCGTGTACTAATTGATTTATTGACTTGACACAATGTAGAGACTGCCGCCTTCCCTTGTGAGTACAAAGGTCGCTATCTCTGTAGAGATCATCAACCAAAGGTAACCCTATTAATTAATGTCGTGTTTGGGCGCACGCGTGTAGGTTAATGTTAGTTGGTTGAAGGCGTTTTTGGTCGTTGTCGTCATCTTCGGGGGGAGAGAGAGAGAGAGTGGGTTCTCATAATTCTCAAATGAAGGACAGATAATGTTGCTAATGTAAAGGAAATCAAGTGAATTATGAGTAGTTTTTTGGATAGATAGTAAATAAGAGATGTTTAATCACTATCTAACAATGATTAATAATGCATGTCATCCTCTCAACCATTAGCCGCCATCAACAACTCTATTGCCACTATGTTGCTCAACACCTTCTAGTCAGTCTATTAGCATCTCAAGCATTATTCTTTCATCAAAAGGCAACCTTATGATTGAGTAACGCTGCATTAGTACATAAAATTTTGATTTATAAAATTGATAAATTAAGTCACGCGGTTGTTACGATAAGCGAGCACTCAAATTAGTAGTTCATATGGAGCTCCAATAAGAATAGTGTTCCCTAGAAGGCACCGTACTAATGTTACAAATGTCATGATGAACCTAACATCACTTTTTGATACTTTAGTACCGATTGCTCTGCATCTCCACATTGTTTCTTATACGAGCACATCGTTCTTGGATTTTTGTCCTTCGCGTTGCTGCTACATAACAAAACAACAACAACTCGAGCTGGAAGTTGAATACGTATTGCCCAATCTTGTCCTACTTTCATTTCCTTCCTTCACTTATATTACCCCAGTCCTGCCAAAAATGAACCAAGTCCCTCTTTCTCTCTCCCTCGAAAGGGAAAGCGTAAATCATTCTTTTTCTACTTGGTCAGGGAGAAGTCCAATTCCCTTCACTCGTCTCAACCGAACCAGAATGACACTCTCGTGGACTCCTAGCCCCTCATTCTCAATTAGAGAGTCACGAGAATGCCCTCTTTGTTCTTTCAATTCTCATCTTTCAGAGAGAGAGAGAGAGAGAGGGAGAGAGAGAGAGAGAAGTGTGCGGTGCAGGGGCGGGGCAGGGGTGAACTGATAGAGAACTTTCATAGGCGCTCCTCTTCTCTCTCTCTCTCTCTCTCTACCCTTCACTCCACTCGACTAGCCTTTATATTGCAGTTTTCAACTGCAAGTCTTGTGAATTTTGCCTCACCTCTAAAACCACCTTTTCTTTTTTCTTTTTTCTAACACTTAGCATCTTTCCCACACACCCACTTAACCTGAAGATTGCTTTAACCTCACGTTTTTCTGTCTTTCTCTGTCGGTACCAAACCATGTAGGTCTCCCCCACCCACAAACACTCCCTCTCTTTACTCTTCAGCTCCTCATTATTAGCTAATTTGACCATCCCCATTCTCTTCTTCAAGACTAAGTTCTATTGTTTCGCTCTTTTCTTTTTTTGTTTGTTTGTTGCAGGAGAGAGCTGGAAAACAACTCCTTAGACCTCAACAACTTGCCTGAGGATTACGCTAAAGATGGTAATAAGCAAGTGTTTGAGGGTAGTAGCTCCTCATCAGGTATCAAGAGTTTTCTCCTTTAGACTACTAGTTTCTTTGGTTGAGCAAAAGCAAAAAAAAAAAGGAGGAGAGAAAAAAGAGAAGCTCATTTCACTTTAGTCAATACAAAAAAACCAGTACCATTTTATGAGCGAAGAAAGAGAAACATTGTAGTAACTTGCCAAGCTCGAAGTTAAAGAGCGAGCTTTGAGCTTTTACAGTGTGGACCAAAGGTTCTCATCTTTCTCAAAATTAGAGAGAGTCGATCCAAAGTCGATCTTTCAAATGGCATGGTACGACCCTAAAAAATAATCTGGGGCAAGAGCCAATTAGGTTGGACTTTTTTTTGGGCAAGAAGGGTCAAATCGAGTTGCTTTAATTGGTTGACAGGGTGCAGGAAAAAGAAGAGCGACGGAAAAGAAGAGTGCGGCAAGGTCTACGAGTGTAGGTTCTGTTCCCTCAAGTTCTGCAAATCTCAAGCTCTTGGCGGGCACATGAATCGCCACCGTCAAGGCACGTCCTCTCTTTCTCTCCCTCCCTCCCTCCCTCCCCCCCTTTTGTTTATTTCTCTTAATTAGGAGGAAGAAAAGGAAAAAGAAACGAAGTGTGAACTGTTCTGAACAGTTCACATACACTGTTGATGAAACCCGAAATGGACTGTGGACGTCGGTTAATGATTTTGCTTTCGGTGAAGGCCTAGTCATGTCAAATCTCGGTTTCTCCCCGTGCACACACGCACAGACTCGGAGTAACAGTTGGGGTTCGCTGAAATTCTTGAGGGGAACTACTGTTGGGGTTTTGATTTGAAATGATTTGTGCTATTGTTGTTTCTTCGGTTGTTGGGTTTGGTCAGAAAGAGAGACTGAGACACTGAACAAGGCTCGTCAGCTGGTCTTCGGTAACGATACCCTAGCCGCTCATCCAGCCCTTCCTCATCATCATCTAGCGTATGCTCTCTCTCTCTCTCTCTCTCTCACACACAAACACACGCACACACACCTAGCTAGATCTTTTCTTTTTAAGCATGAAATGGAAACTCTGAATCCCATAACCAAATCTGAACTTTTTTTATGGAAAAAAGATGAAAAAGGAAAAGACGGGATTCTCATGTTTGGTAATTTTAACCGGACTTTTGTTAAGTAAATGACTTTTCTTGTTATAATGTAATCAAATTCAAGATTAAAAACTTATCCTAGTAAGTTTATGGTTAATGTGAGCTTGTTCACATCACCCTTCCTTAACGAATGTGTGCTCGACCAATGTGCAAAGATTTTCCCATTGATCTTTTGGGTCATTGCTTGGTTCAAGCTTAAGTTCAGATATAACACATACATGTGCATTAACCCAAGTGGGGATCTTTGATTTCTCAGCAGCTGCCAATCGATGCCGGGAGGCTATCACACGGCGACCAACGTGGCAGATCCGCCGCTTCCATACAGATCATCAATGTACCCACCAACGCCGCCGCCGCGATTCTTCTCAGCTTCCTCCTCATCTTCCATCGTCCAACCGCCGCCACCTTACCTATACCCGTCGCCGCCCCACCTTGTGGCCTTACCTTCGCATTACAACAGCAACCAGCACCCGGCTGCCGGTGATAACTACTCAATGGGCCACGTATTTAGCAGGAGCTCGAGCTCACACTTCGGCACGCTGGAGTCGAACTACACCTGCATCGGGGCTCCGGTCGGGGAAGGGTTCAATGCACCCGGGGGAGGTGGCAGGGACAGGTCGCCGCAGGGTCAGAAGGAAGGATTGAATTGGGTGTCAAGGTTGGATCTTCCCTCGATCAATCGGTTTCAAGATGGATTCTAAAACTTTGTCTTGTTGGAATTATATTGGAGTATTGAACCAAGTTCTTGAAAAGCCACCCTCAGAGACAGAGAGAGACAGAGAGAGGACATGACAAAAACTGACTAGAGAGAGGGGGTTTTCATTTCATGCAAGGGAGGGAGAGAGGAGAGAAGTTTTGGTTTATTTTGGGGGACAGAGGGAGGGGTTGAATGGTACAGCTTTTGGAGTCGGGTACACTCTCTCATCAGCTAGTTTGTCCTGAGAGTGTGTGTGTGTGTGTGTGTGTGTGGTCGTCGTCGTCGTGTATTGGGTTTACGTATTGATCTATAAATCAATTATGAATTGTTGCTATAACGTGTGTGAAAGGAAGTGACCAAAAGCTCGAGCTTTTAAGGGAGTTTGGCTGGTCGTGCATGTGGGACAGGGGAAGTTCGATCTGAACTGGAAGTTCCCAACCGCCCTCTTTACCTTTGCATGGGGTTGTAAGTTTGTGAATTCTCTCCCTCTCTCCCTCTCTCTCTCTCTCTCTCTACAGGGATCTCAATTGTCCAGAAATATCTGTGCTCACATCATCCCAGGACGATAAGGACAGTGACTATGGCCTGAGGGTGAAAAGAACCCCGGCAAATAGTTTTCGTTATTTAGGTCTTGCTTTGATCAGTAGACCAGAAACAATCGTGATTAAAAGCCTGTGAACAACTGTTTAATTTAACTACTAGGCAAAACCTTCAGATTAGCTCTTTTCATCGGGAAGTAAAGAATGACGAGTCCCTTTCTATCCCGAAAGAATAGTTGCTTTCGTTTGAGGCTCATGTGTAGTTCATAGTTTCTTGATCATCGGGATAGGTTTCTGTTAAGGAATCCCCTTTCGACCGAAGCATCAGCAATCAGGTGGAGCAGATAATCTCCATTTTCGTGAAATTCGAAGTAATAGTCGACAAAAATATAATAGAGGTAAACTTATTAACTCTAGATCCTTACAGTATTCACTCAATCTCTTAAGTATTTTTCTTACAAAACTCCCAGAGAAAAACCCTAGGGTACATTCAAGAAATTCTGATAGTGTAATCTCTCTATGCATGCCTAACTCAAGTCGAAACCGGGTTTTAAATTGCGAGGACCAAAACGATACCGGTTTCCTGGAGGACTGGCCAGGCACCGGACCATGTTTGGCCCGGGCGCCTGGAGGGCTGGCCGATAACCCGGCCACCACATGTTAGCTGAGCACTCGGCCCCTACCAGGTAGCTTCAGTTACGTTGGCTCGTTCCTCCCTCTTCTCGCTCTACGGATGCCTCCTACCTCATCTCAAACCTCTCTTGTTACTTCAATCTTCACTGGAGTCGTCGGTCAAAACCCGAGACATACTCAAGATATTGACATATAGATTTGAGATATGGTCTGTTTTTTGGTGATTTTTTTAAAGGTTTACTTAACACTATTCTAAGTTTTGGAATAAAATCTGTCAACTTCATGCCTAAAATACATCCAAAAGCTATATACTTCTGCTAACGTGATTCTTGGAGGGAGAGAGAGAGTGTGTGTGTGTGTGGCCAGGGTTGGTTGTATCTGCTACTTTTTTTTTTTTTTGGTCAACTGTATCTGCTACTTTATACAGATATATTTTCGAGTAGGATCTGCAGAGATAGACCATATCTTTGAAATCACACATGAAGCAATTTGAATTGGCCCGTCCCTGAGTCTTTTTAACATGAGATGCATAGACTGGTCGAGAATCACGCCACGCCAATTGGTGCCAATTCGAGCATCAGAGCTACACAGATTGTACTGTGTACTAGATAGGCTCAGCTATATGTATGTGCGCCTAGCTAGGGCTTTTGCATGTTGTTTGCAATAACCTGATCTGGGTAAACAGCCAGCCGAACGCACGCTTCACTCACAGTCACCAAAGCGAGTGAATCACCGGTCTTTCCATCGGAGCAGTACTGGCATGCCATTGATGCATATGTTGGATTCTTTTAAGGTAAAATGCCACCAAAAACCTTAAACTATGTCTATCGTGATACATTTATCTTAAATATTTTCCTTGATACCACAAATCTCAAATTTATTCTTGTGTAATACACTTGCCCTTCGTCAAAGTTTTGTCAATAATAACCATTAAAAATCTACCTATATGGATGACAGAAAGTAAACGGTGTTAACATGATGCCCACGTGGCTTAAGTGAAATAAAAACGACATTGTTTTAGTTGAAAAATCATCTAACAAAACCTTGACGGGAGATAAATGTGTCATATAGATAAAAGTTTGAGGTTTTTAATATTACAAGAAAATATTTATGGTGAATGTGTCGCAATGGCAATAGTTTAGAGTTTTGGAAGTCACAAAAAAAGTCAGGGTAAATATGTCACCATGGCTATAATTTGAAATTTTTTTTTTACTTTTTCCCATTCTCTAAAAGCTTATTCACAATCGAGATCGATTGGACTCATGTGCACCGGATCTGTCCAATTAATAGACTGTCAATTGGAGTGCATGGTACCATACCCAATGCTCGCAAAACACTTGTGGACATGTGTTCGTTTTGTCATAAAATTTGAATACTTAAGATTTCAAAGCAATTAAAAAACCTTGGTCCTTGTCAAAACGGAGATACTTACGAGTATTCACGACTCTTCGGATACGATGCTCGATAGCATCATGGACAAATTCGAGCATAATACATAGCTCAAGTGCCCAAGAAAGAATCTTGCGTACATGTCATATCAGGTGAGAGCAATAAATCAAGAAAATTATGTACCTTTGAATATGAAAGTAACATTTTTTCGTGTGACAAGCAACATCTTGTTCAAAATTGTGCTTGGCTTATTATTCCATGCAAATAAAGTATTATGGTGTAGGAATGGGCAATGAACTTTGCATTATTTCGAACAGTGGTACGAAATAGAAGTGGGAATTGCTTTAAGCATTTGCAATCCTTTCACGTAAGAGGAGTACATTTTTCTAATTAGATCCGCCATAAAAAGTTATTTCGATTAGGCTGTAAAGGACAGATGATAGTCTAGAAGGCCTTAGATCGATTTTGTCTTATTAATAGACAACAATCTATCACTGCCCAATATATTGACAATATCCTGTTAGATAAACGTGCAATTGAAAAAAAAGAAGAAGAAGAAAGAAAACACACAAGTTAAGAATTCTTATCCCATCAACGTCATGATATTATCGTTTTGATCCTCCTAGGCTCGTACCATTTCTTTGCTTAATCTGTCATCTTTTTTGTTAGGAAAATTATCTAACTTATCATATAGATGTCAATTCAATCATAAATTTTAAATTTGATCAATTTAATCCTAAACTTTTAAGTGAAATTTCAATATTGTTATTCCGATCAATTTTCATTAGGAAACTGCTAACGCGGAGGTGGACATTTGTATAATAAGTTTATGACTTATTGGATAATATTCCCTTTTTTCATCCCTCATCATATTTTGCTTTTTATTTTTAATTTATTACGGAAAAGGAACTTTAAGTGAAACCATAATGACCACAATCCTAGATTCACACAGCGCCTCAAATGGAAGGATGAAAATTGAATGCTATGCAAGCAATTTGGCAACTAGAAAGAATATTATAGGCATGAATTAGATCTTTCAATAGCTCAAACTTTAAACCTAACAGTTCTATTGCTTTCCTGCTTCGTGTGGTTTTGAATTGATCCATGTCGGACGTTTTACTTGTGTAGGAACATAAGTAGTTTGTTCTTGCTTAAATTTTGTAGGCGACTAAAAAGTTGATACCCTGTTCTGTCGCATGGGGAGACTAACATCATAAACAAATTATAATTAGATAACTTAAACGGGACCAAATTGATTTGCTCAAGCCACGCACTGTCTCCCATTTTTAATTTGTAGTTAAGTTTGTTCGTGGGTCATGTCTATAATTTATAACTTTCAAATTAGAGTTTTGGTTTCCTCCGACCATGAATATGGAAAAATACAGCCCTTCAGGACATTTGGATTTTTCCAAAAGGGCAATTGCTGCTCGCTAAATGGCGCTCTTATTTCGGTATTTTTCTCATACATTTGTGTTCTCAATCACATAATATTATTTTTTGAGAAATGATTAAATAATTATCCTTAATCTACTATGAGGTTAATAGTATGTTCTGGGTCACAACAAAATAAATATCAAATAATTATAAATTATTGTGGAGTCTACTGTTTCAAGAATTTTTTACTCATAACATGTTATTACTTTCACAATGGCCCAAAAATTATTATACTAGCAAAGCTTTCATTATTTTTTCTTAGCTAAGACTCTATGTCTCGCCCCTCCCTCCTTTACCTTTTCTCATTTTATTGTATTTTTTCTTCTTGCGTGACCATGGCCAAACTTTGTACCATAGCTCTCGCAGCCATGGCCGCTAGGGCTGAACTTTGCTACAAGCTTCGATGGCTCGATGGTGCAGGGTGTCTTAACTTGTGTGTTAGAATATTTAAATAATAAATCATGACTTTATCTAACATATTAAGCTTTTAGAACAGTTGACGGTGGTATCTCAAAATCTTAATTGGTATCAGAGCTGCCAATCTTGAGGAAACCCTAAGTGCATTGGGTGCACCTTAACTTTACACTATTTAATTAAATCACACCATCATTTAACAGCTTAAATTTTCAGTAGTCTCATAAAATCTTATATGGTATTAGAGCAGGAAATTCTGAGTTCAAATCTTTCCGGATTTTTCAAAAAAAAAGAAATTTAAGAGTAAATAATCACATTGATGTAAAGTGTAAACTAATGTTTTGAATCAACCTATCAGAGTTGAGCGGCAGCTAATTTTAGTCCTTTCCACAAGAGGGAGAGAGAACTTATTAACAGCCCAAAAAAACATAAATTGATCTTGTAACCCCAAGAATTTGGCCGATTCAATAGTTCTTGTATTCAAATCATAGCTTCACCACTCATATTAACCTCAGGGATCATGCTCATCAATCGGATTGTGAAGTTTTACTCGATGCATGTGAACGGATTGGTTTACATGTACCTATATTTGTTAATTGAGTCACAATATTCGATACCTCGTATTATAAATTTTTTTTATCTTATTGCATACAGAAAAAGTTTATTAATTAATGAATATTGTTAATGAGTGTCGCGGGGCTTGGTTAAACATATTATATCGTATAAGGAAAGTTTTGAATTTCAAAACATTGATTGAACGCTTCACCGAAACAATTGATACATTGAAAATTATATGGTTTCCCAATTAGCCTATTGTCAATTCTGACTAATTCCTGTGCAAATAAAGCAGCAAGTGAAATTAAATTCGGCTGCTTCCAACTCAATCATTTCATTTCAAACAAAGCATTAAATGCACAGAAGAGATCTGGCAGAGAAAAAGCTGAAACGCGAGCTCGAATTTTTCAAACATGATAAGCACCAATCTCAATGTGGGATCTCATAATAGACCACGCGCTCCGGAGCGAGTCTCCCTCTCTCTGTGTTTTTGGACATTATATTTATCACTCCGCTTGTTTTCTTCATGAGTCTCGCCTTCAGTCCTTGTTATTTCTCCTGCTAACAACGTTACATCTCTGTCGCTCTCTCTCTCGGTGTATGTCTGTCATCATTATAAAACCCTAAAAGTAATCAAAGGGTAGATATCTGAAGCTAAGCTAGGCGTTCGCTGAAGTTTTCATGCACGAGGGGGTGTCTTTGGCGAAAGAGACGTGCATTCGAGTTTCGGGCGGCGAGACTTTGAGACTTCAGAGTGTGTAAAAGTGCGTATAGGCTGTATTTATGGTTTTGTTTTTATTCGTAATACATGCATTGATTCAGGTAATACACACCTCTGCATGCATGCATGCATGCGTCGCCTGTGCAAAGTGCGCGTATGGTGGTGGTTGTCCATCCATGTGTAGGCGCAGCCTGGCTAGCGTTTAGCCACTCTCTGCTCCCAGCGGCAGTGATAGAGTCGAGATAGTAGAGCTGGTGAAAGATAAATGGAAAAGAAAAAGAACAGTGCTGGGGCCGATCGGGAATAGCGACAAGAATGTCTTTGGTTCTTCTGACCGACGGGCAGACTGTTTTTGGACTTCGTTCTGGTGGCGCTGCTTTGGTTTTAAAGATGCTCCAGTCCAGTCCAGTCCGGTCCAGCGATCAGCCTTTCCTTTTGCCCTTTTTACGTTTTCTGTTCTTTTTTCTATAGGGAGGAAAACGCACGAAATGGAAGTAGATTCTTCCCATGGTCTTAAAATAGAACTGCATTCGGACATTATTGCCAACGTATGTCGCGGGGAAACAAATCCCGGGCAGGACTGCATGAACATGGAAAAATAATATAGAAGAGATTTGAAGTGGTGTTAAATGGAAATGAGTTCCAAGACAAAACGGGCTTTTTGAGAGGGAAAATTATCAAAAAAGTCAAAATCTATTATACGGATGTCAATTTAATCTTAAACTTTTCAATTATTCTAATTTAGTCCTAAACCTTTTGAAGATTTGTCAATGTAGTTCTTTTGATAAATTTTGGCTGACAATCGTTGACGCGGAAGCCAATCGTCTTATATGGCACGGGCGATGCTGACATGACCAAATTTTTTAAAATTTTTTTATAAATTTTTTTTTTATTTTTTCCGTCTTCCTCTGCTGGTCGCTAGGCCTTGACAATGGCCGACAACCGGCCACAGGTGATGGCGAGTCTCACTTGAGGTTGCAAGGTCGACCCTCGCCGGCCATGGCAACTGGTGGAGGAAGAAGGAAAAAATAGAAAAAAGTAAGAAAAGAAAAAAGAGAGAAAAATTATAAAAAATTTCATTAAAAATAAATAAAAATTATCCACGTTAGTGCCGGTCATGCCACGTAGGACGACCAGCGTCCATGTCAGTGATTGCTAGCCAAAATTGATTGGAAGGACTACATTGGCAAATTGTAAAAAATGTTTAAGAATAAATTGGTATAATTGAAAGGTTTAGGGCTGAATTGACCTTCGTACAATAGATTTTAAGATTTTTCGGAGATCATTAACAGATTGATTCCCCTCTAAAAGACTGCATAATCCCCATCTTTTGAAATAGCGACAACAATGACTTACAATCACTAATGAGTACATCACGCAAATATGTACCCGAAGATGTACGATGGATTAAATAAGTAGCACATTCTTGCATCCGATTCAATTTAAAGTTTGTCGATTCCACTATATTTTTGGCCGGTCTCAACCCACCTCGCACAGCCCAATATTGTTCAGTTTCCACGCCGGAGGGCATGCATTTTCCAATTCCAATGGCATAATTTTCTACACCATCTGTCCACACATATATACATGTCTTGCATAAGGACAAGATGGTCCACGCATAAAAACCCAAATCAACGTCGTCATTATTGTTCGCATTAGCATTTATATCTGCATAGAATTTAGCTTCGGCTCAACCAAAGGGGAACTTTGCTGGGCTGCCGTATACTGTTTGCAGATTGAAATAGAGATGGCTCGAGTAGCTGTTCTGACTAAACCTTTCGGAATTTCCCAGGTTCATGAATGACAAATTTAATGTATATCTGTCTTATGAATATCCCTTTTAATCTAAATGAAGACCTTAAAGCATATGGAAACCGGTGGTCGGACCATTTAAAGACTCAGTCTGTTTACATCTCACAGGACATGTTTGTTTGCATTTGAAAGGAAAAATATAGAACACGCAAATTTCAAAAGATTATGAAGAAGTTACATGTAAAATCTATGAGTCAACGTATGAAAGTTTTAAAAAAAATCGGGTTTAAGAATATAAATCGAGGTGCATGAACCGCAAGATTTATATTACATAAAAACTCAATCAATACAGTAGATGATCGTAGGTCATTTATAAGATTTCAACTCCTCATAATGTTCTCAAACTGTTTATAAACTTGCCCCCTATACAAGAAGCTTCCGCACACTAAACTTGTAGCTTGAGAAGCATCAATGCTCTTGTTCATCTCAAGCTTCATAACGACCGTATCACAAGATTGTTGCCAAAGAGCACACTCATAGAATTTACAAACAAATGATCGTTTCCGTAAAAGACCCTGAGCACAAAATATTTGCTTCTAGAATTCTTTATAGTCAGCTTCAACACATGTAACAGTTTTTCGAGGAGAAGAAGATGCATTTACCTTCTCAACTGCTTAACCCTTTTGGAGATGGTCAGCATCATGTACTCGCCAGGACGTCTTCACACCTAACATGGCCATTACTTACATCTGTCTCGCTTCTTTATGGAAGAATTTGACCCTGTTTAGACAATGTGTTCAACCTCATCATGTTCGGATACTAGGAGGACCTCCCGTCCTAACTCTTCTGCGTCCCGTACTGGATTTTCGCCAGCTCGGCAGCTGCACGTGCAGCAGCAGATGCGCGCTCCGCAGAAGCAATGGCAGCTCGAGCTATTTCCAGAATTTCAGATGATTGCGGCCTTGTCTCAAACTTTGAATCAGTCGGTGTTCCAGCATCTTGACTCTTCTGAGATGTTTCGATCTCATTTGTGCTGTGTGAGGATGTCTTACTAGCAGTCACAGGCACTTCAAGGCGTGTGTGTTCTTTGTTACTCTCTGCTGGAGTTATATCATGCGTCCCATTAGAAGAAGGTAACTGGAAAGAGACGTGCTTGGTGGGGGCTTGTGCCGGCGCTGCTCCATTGTAAGTTTGCTTAGATCCCGCCTGCATGTAAGTCCATGAAAACAAGAGTGAGAATATACCTGTTTCTTTCAGAAGCCTGTAACTTGCAGGCTGTTCAGCTAAGCAATGCTTGCTCAACACAAATCGATTTAGTCATTTAACTCAAAACGAAAAAAGCTCCAAGTGAATTCACTTAGAGGCCTCTGTCCAGTAAAAAGTGAACACCTTAAATGGACCTAAGCTATCATAGGGACAGGATATTGGTTTCTCTTTGATTATTCAACCACCAAGAAAATCAAAAAGTTCTTTACTTAAGGCAGCGAATAATTTTCAGAAAGTTAAACGTACAATATTATGCAAGATCCAATTTATAAGTAATGGCCAATCTCCACTTGCAGTCGTTAGATCACAGACATGCAATTTAAATGGAAAGATCATGATAACAAAGTAAGCTATAAAAGGTAGAGAACTTTGATGGTTTTCATAGAGGAAGGATAATATATTCTTGAACTATATCGACATAGCGTAGCCAGTTAAGGATCCGATCTCACTTCATATGTAGTTGACATTGAATCACAAATGGTAACCTGACAGCTCATTGATATATTCCAGAAGATGGAGATGCACGAACTAACACTAACAGCCGGATTTGGGATCACACTTGAAACAAACCGAGGATCTACACAGCTACAATGTGGACAAGTGAACCTAAGATGCATGCATCAGATTTGGTAACTAAAGTTTCTTGTCAGGGATATGTTCTTTGAAACTTGGCTCCAACCCAAAACATCTTCATCAATTTTGCTGGCACTTATCATTTTGGAAACCCCTGACGCAATACAAGTGAGCATATTGACTCTTCATTGAAAACAAAGCATAGTGGGGAGGATCCTTGATTCTACCTTATTCAAAAGAAGGTCGTTTCCTATATGCATAACTAAATCTAGAAAGATAAACAAAAATTACCAGGAGATCTTCATGCTTCTTAGTCAACTCTGCTTCAGTATTAGAAGAATCCCATTCCAAATTATGTTCTTGGGCAATGTCCTTTAAGACTTTGAGTCTTGCCTTGACTGGAGGAGCACAAATACTGAGCTTTTCAATTAACTGTGATGATCATATAAACGATTTAGGAGGTAAAAATCAATGGGTGAAGCATGATCAAAGTTAGGAAACAAGGACAAGCCAACTAACTTCACGATTGACTCCAGATTCAGGACGAAGTTCAGCAGCTGCTAAGACGAACTCCTTCCCATACTTAGTAGTGAACAGATTCTTGATCTGCAGCAAATCTGGCACATCTGAACATCTTGGAGCCGCAAAAATGATGCTTGCAATGGCTTCACGCAAATCAGTCGGACACTCTCTGAGGCGCAGGAAAAAGTACTGTCAATTTGAAAGTTGAAGACCAATTCTAAGGACAAGCTGCTAAAGCAATTTCTCCATCGTAGCAGTAGAAACAAAAGCCATTCTTTTTCCTCTTTACTCTTCATGAAAAAAACCTCTTTATATTTACCTCTAACTTCCGTGTTACTATGTATGCAAATTGGCCACAAACCAATGAGCCCTAAACAACTTGACTACATCAAGATATAATCCGAATAGCTTCACTCAAAGTTCATAATTCACTCTGCATTCAGCAGTGCAATCCCAGAGCCATATATGATAGAATTGTGGATGATCTAGATTACCAGGGAGGAATCACCACATTTACAACTATATTAGCTGTCGCCTTATATGCATCTATGCATTCTACTTCTCAAGCTAACTGATGGTTCATGTTCCAATTGTCTCAATTGTGTCCTTTTGTCCTTGACACAGATGCCAAATTCTAACCAAAACTACCCTTCCAAGGAGAAGAGAAGCTAACATTACGCAGCAATCTGGAAACACTTAAATATTGTAGGGAACCGCAAAATCAGGAAAATCAGGATAACTAGGGAGTTCAAAATATAAATATAAGCTATTCGGTCCAGTTCTCCCAAAAAAAAAAGTTCCATTTCCTTTTATACATAGAATATTCACTCGGAAGTAGAAAAGCACTGTGCTTCAGGCTTGCTGTGATGTATCTCTGTGTGTGTTGGGTGAAGGTTCCTATCTCTCCAGGATATAGCCCAAACTTATACGCAAATGCTCTAGCACTCATAGAGGATACTGATAATTCGTCTCATCTTATTTTTTTGATCAATTAGTTATCTATTTGCCTTGTTCGGGGCCGCTTAGGCCCGATGATGACATTATATTCTCCTTGACCTCCCCACTTAGTAATTCAAACTTTTGGATGAACTACCATATAAAATATATATTTACATGCGCCAAGAGCTAGTAACTTCCTCGATTCCACACAGAATTGGCACAGAATCCAGAAAAAAAGAATATCCAGGCAATTAATCTAACTGGCCTAGGAGCAACATTACAGTTTCAGCGAGATACACAACGACTTATCAAGTGGCCTACCTCTGACTTTCGATTATAGGGATCCGAGCATGAACAAACTCACAAAACAGCTCCAATATGGCAAATGCGGCCATTATATTTTGTTCCCGTATAACATGCTCCACCTATGTCAACAAAAGCAATCATGCTGAAGAACAGCTCTCAACTGAGTGCACACGCCTCAAGGATCATGAGTAGACAGTATAAATCTCATAAAAAAAAAATTCTCTGTAATTCTCGAAAGTACCCGGATGCGAGCAATTGGTTCTTGCCCAGCCTGCAAAAATTGGGCTATTTCTTTGCGCATGAGCTTGAGCTGCAAGTCCCTCTTGTTCTGGAGCAACTTAATCCGCGAGATTGCCAATGTCAAGCTTGTCTTGCTAAATAACAACCAATAGAACAGCACATTAAAACGATCAGTCAGAGTGCGACGACACGTACTATCATCACCTTAATCTCTAAGCACAATAATTCGGATAGGAGCGGAGTTCGTCAGTATGAAGAACCACCCTTTCGCCAAATCGCCTATTGCGAACAGTAAAGCGTCTCAAAATCACAACAACGTCTCAAAATTCCGGAACCCACAAAAGCACACAGCACCGGAGAAGGCAAAAGGCACGAAATTGACCTCAAGAAAGATGAATTAAAGCAAAGAACTGACCATTTTGCGCCGAAGACGCCCCTGTTGAACAGCTGGTTCAGAAGAGACATGGGGTTCTTTGTGGGATCGATAAAGGGTATCTACCGAGGGGAACGAATTGGGGAAGGAGAACTTCCCAACATACAGCGAGAGATTTGAATTGGCCCCCTGCGAAGACCCAAGTGCTCGAGGTTGCTGGCTCTGTTCTTCAATGGAGAAGACGATCAAGGAGCCGAAATTGGGGGACGTGGTGAGCTGTTTCCTTGTTGGGTGCGATCAAGAATCGAACTTTGGCGGATTTTCGATCCGAGAGACGCGATTTGTCTGTGAATTCGTGCGAACTGAGTGGATTTGGATGCCTATGGGAAGGAAGCTTCTTGCTGTTGACTTTCCTCCCTCGCCCGGCATCTCTCCAAAGATTGTGTTTTTATTTTTATTTTTTTCGTTATGTTAGTATTTGGTAACATAAGAAGGGAGGCATATTCCAGCCGGGAGCCGTGATCAATGAATTCTAAAATGTCTTAAAATTACACCCGATGAACCGAACTTCCGTTCATTTTACAGTTGATATTTTTGCGAAATCCAATCGATATCTTCGCGCGATTTTCATTCGGAGTGCTAATATCACGTGATTAAGATGATTTCATTACAATATGGCCATCACACCAGCATATTACCATAGAAGACACGAAAACTAATATATATTTGAATGTTAGAACTATAATTTGAAACGACAAATTGAGCTAGTTTAGCAAGTATGCTTTCCATTTGCTACTTAAGTAGATCCTAAGGATCATGAAGCTTTTTTAAGACCGAAGCCTTGGTATAGAGATTAATAGTACCCGGAGACAAACGGACAGTCCTATTTTATGGTCAAAACGGAGCGCTTGAACCAAGAAGGATGAAACCTTGAACTAGACCATCGAGTCGTACAACTAAAAGGTCCGATTGATTTGTTATGCCATCAACCGCAAACTAATTCCCCTAGGATAGACAATTCATGCACCAGCAGTTTTTAAACTTTAACATTACACTTCTTGATGAGATGAGCCGGATCCGGGGCATCCTAATTTGCCAGATTGCCGAACATGAGACCGGAATACAATTTATATTGGCCACTTTCCTACATCCAAAGCATGCTGCATTGTGTAGGATGATAATGTCAACTGAGCTACCACAACACGCATTCAAATCAATGGTTTCACTTCATCCTCTTGAGTTCAGCTGGCAGATCAAGCCCTCATGCCTGAAATAAATACAGAGTGTGAAAACCGTAACACAGGAAACAAAACAACCGAGGCGATGTTGATGAAAGTACCAGTACCATTATCACAGCAAAGACTAGCTCACCAGTTTCCGTCGCCCTTTTTGCAGGTGTCTGAATAACCAAATGAACAAAGCTACAAACGCACATTTGCGTCTATTCCGGTTTTCCTTTTTCAGGAGGAAGGAAAAAATTGATCACCATTACCAATTTACATAACTAAGCAGCAAAAGGATGCATCAAGTTATATGCTTGTTTTAAAAAAAAAAGTCACTAGAGAAATTTTTCATCTTTCGACAGTTTAGCCCAAATACATCTTCCACCTCCAAAAGGAACAATTACAAAAGACAAGGCAAGGAAAAGGTTAACGACTTTCGAGAAATGGCCCTCAAATTCAGAGGTGATTGCTGCGATGAACTCTGAAAAAGAACAGGGGCGAAAAAAATGAATAATGCTTTACCCAATTAAGCAGATGAGTCCACAATGACGACTAGGCCAGGGCACTGAACAGCAACATAATCAGGAACGGGACCCCGTTCTTTAACCGTGTCAGTGAATGTTGTTTGAAGTGCCCAATGTGCAACTTAACTGTGATTATCTCAAATGAACTTTCTTTCAACACCAAAAGAATGGTTTTCTACCTGGGGGAACACCGAGAATCCAGCCACGAAACAATATCATCGAGGGCCATAAATATCTTTTCATCAGATTCGCCTTCAAGAATGCAGTGATACCCTCCTTCATAAAGCTTTAAGGTTTTATCCTTGCTAGAGGCCCTTTCGTAGAGAAACTTACTCACTGAAGGATCTGTCACCTTATCACCCGCTCCATGAAGAATCAGCAATGGAGATGAAACCTGAAGTACATATTGATTGACTTTCAGTTTCTTCTTGCTTGCAAACACATGCGAATAGGCAAGCAATTGTGAAGGCACGACTGGAAAACACCAACCTTCTCTACTCGTGCCTCAATATCATTAGTTGCCCTAAGAAGTTCCGAGGCAGTCTGCAGTCGCATTTGGTCACTGTAGCAAATCACATTGTAGACAGCCTAAAAACAAGGCAAATAGAATTATTGAACTTCTGCACAAATCTCGTGAAGATCGAACTACCAGTTAGCTCATTGAGATTTTTTAGAAATGCAGTGCCCAATCACGACCAATATAACAGGAAACTTGAAAAAACCATGAAGCAATGATCAAGTTCCCTTCGTTTAGTTTTCTTTAAGTTAACAGTTAGTTAAGGAAAAAAAGACAATTGGCCTTAGATGAATCCCCAAATTAACCCCTGAGCAATCATGATTGCAGCCTTTTTGATACTCTAACATCCTAGATCACTAAACGGTCACACAAGAATGCAACCTCCTTATACTCATGTGCAAAATAATACTAATAACACTTATTTAGGATATAAGCATGGTAAACAACTAGATAATAAGATGACCAAAACCTGATTTTAATAATTTGAACAGTAGTTGATCCCTTATTGATAGTGCTATTCCACCCAGTAACCATCTCCAATTGGGAAAATGAGCAGACATATTGTACAAAATTAGCTGAAAGGACATTGGTTCACACATTATGCAGTGATGTGCAAGAGTAAAGCCTAAGTCAGCGAAAAAGAAGCTGGAACTGACATATCATAAAATCTCTTGGCTTCAGAAAAATTAAAGCGGGACTGCTCTTTAGCGAACATAAAAAATGATTCAACATAGTTATGGGCATTGGCACGATAAAGTCACGTTCACTTCTGATTAGGCTATGGGCATCTTCGAAGTAGCAAATTTACATGTCATGCGACTAATATCTCTTTGCGTAATTTGTGCTAGAAAGGTGACATAACTGGAATACTACAACAGGAACTCCACAAGCACAGATGCAGAATGCCGTTGAGAAATCAATCTGTTTCAAAAAATCTAGCCAAATTGCATTAGATGCTCCTTTTACCGGTTCATGGCAGTCAGTTATAACTCTGCAGTGAACCAATTGATTAGTCTGTGATGCTGACTAATAAGCTTTTGCATGACTAGGACAAGACAGCCTGAACTTTCAACCACTCGCATAAACTCTAGCATAGGAGACCATAATGAAGATAACTAACCATTTTCCTTTTCTTCAAGTCTCTGAAAGCCAGCTCAGCAAGATCCTTCTGCGGGAAGAGCTTTGCTTTTGGCAGAATGCTAGACATGAGGGTCAACATTTTTACAACTGCTTCGGGTGGTCTAACAGCATCTGAAATCTAGAAAGCAATTAGGGTCAGCAATTTATCATGTTAAGCACAGACATCAGTTCCCACTGGAACTTGGAAATGCGGATTCTATTAGTATGGGTCAAGACTAATGCAGAAAAAGCTTCGTATAGGCACTTTATATGTGTCGAGACACGTGTGCATAAGCACAGAGCATCGGTTCCGATAAGAACTTGAAGTGCAGTTTCGCTCAGTATCAAAAACTTCAGATCAGACAGAACAGGGCACAAGCATTAGTTTTTCCCGCTATACAATATGCATGCATGCATTCTTAGTGCACACATGAGTACATGCATCGAGAGAGAGAGAGAGAGAGAGAGAGAGAGAGAGAGAGAGAGAGAGAGAGAGAGAGAGAGAGAGAGAGTCATGGTAAAAATGACTTACAAAATGGTGGTGCAGTAGTAGTCAATATGGCATTCTTGCGCATAGCATTCTTGAATGAGGATTTTGCCAGAGTAAGTTTTGTATGAGAAAATTATGGAATACCAAATTAACGAGTATATCTTTCACAAATTAAAGGGAATTTTCTGTTGAAAAATATGGAATTTACAATACAATATTTATAGTCATTATCATCCAGCATATACTTACAAATTCAACAACCAGCATAATAAACAAGAAACTGGTTTTCTCAAGTGGGGTCATAAACCCAAGTGATTTACATTCATTATGCTGTCCATGAAATCATGCATCATTTGCACAGTCAATGATCATTTTCCTATCAGGAACTCATTCACAGTCTAGCTATAATTGACAATTTGATTGAATAATGCAGAGGATAGAAGAAGGTTCCCATGCAAAAGGACATGACAAAAATGATGACAGCCAAAGGTGATGGAGGACATACTTTACACATCGGTGCAACAAGGATGACTCCATCCCATTCATCAGGCTGCTTTAGATGAACCTTGAGAGTAACAGCTCCACCCATGGACTGTCCCAATATAAAGCGAGGCAATCCTCTCACTTCAGGTCTCTCTGCAATTCATGAAATAAACTCACGTAAGAAGTAGACAACCTATCAATAGTAGATCAATTCTGAGAAACGGATTTTTTCCCTATTGTGTGTGGGCGCACACTTGGGCACTCGTTGAGCTTCTTTTCCCCAGAGAAAAAAGGAGGTAGGGAGGATACAGCAATTGAAATGATCTTGATTGTTTTCTGAGGCAAATCCTGCAGTTCACACCTTTGATTTTCGTGTATTGTTCAATGATGTTGTCGACTAATTCATCGAAGCTTGAGATGTAACCATGCAATCCATCTGAAAGGCCGAAGCCTGGGTGGTCCAAAGCATAAACAGCATATCCTTGTGAAGCAAAGCGCCTGGCAATACCTGAAATCCCATTGTTCCAACAGCACTGCAAATCCTTAATTTCCATTTGAGTAATTGATGATGGCATAAGTCCACTATTATGGTGTGGCAACTGAAATTAACATTTCTAAATTGAGTAATTGAGCCGACCTTCAAAGAAGAAAGTGCAAGTATCACCATAGCCGTGGCAAAAACACACTGCGCCCTTAATTTGAACACCCGCTTTAGGCAACCAGCTCTTACAGAAAATTTGGAGACCGTTTGAGTTTGTCTCATACCACTACATGAATAAACATTTGGGAGTTTCAACGACATTGTGCCCCATTAATAAAAATAAAGAAGCAGATACAGACGCATTGCTTTTCCAAATCTCTTACAAAACAACAAACACAGAAACCGATCAAACCCCAGCAAGAATGAATTAATAACAAAAGGGCACTTGCAGTTGCAGCGTTAACTTTTTTACCTCGTCCGTTCTGATCCCAGCAGGAGCCAGCTACACGCCAAAGCCACACATATATCCAAAAACCATCAAAAGATCAATGAAGAAAGAAACCCAATCAATAAATTATGCCCACTGCAAAAGAAATCTCAGCTCACCGCCAAAACGACCATCACAACCCAGCCAACAAAAACGACGAACCTTGAACAAGCAATGATCGAGCTGTCGCTGGACCTCGGTGAACGCAGCTCGCACCCTTCTCCGAGCAGGCGCGAAGTCCAGCCTCTGCGACGCGATCGCGTTCATCTCGTCGCTGAGCCCATCGATCGGCGGCCTCTTCTTGGCCGCGGCAGTCAAGCGAGTCCCGGGCGACGGCGGCGATGCGGAGGAGCTCAGGCTCGGTTTCGCCCGCGCCGCCCGTGGGGAAGGAGCTCGCCGAGGGTCGCCGAGGGGAGCGTCGCTTCTCCGGCGAAACAGGGACAGCTCCGGCGCCCGGAATCCAAGGGTCAGCGACGGGTCCATGGGATTCAACCGGGAGGTCTGGCCTGGGAACGCAACTACCGAGAACGACCGAGCAAAATGTCGGAAACGAGAAAGTGGAATCTGATCGAAATTATTTTTGCATGATTTTCACAAGGGGGCTGTCCGTGCATCACGTGCAAGCCCGCTTAATGCTGCCGATCGCGGATCTTTCGAGAGATCTCATTGCAAAAACAATAGTCAAATAAATTTCGGAAAAAAATAGAATATAGTAAGTATCGAGTTGGTGTAAGAAATAAAGCACGAGCACGACTCTTGCTCGCTCTGACCATCGAATCGAAAAGCCAACGAAAATTGTTTGGTGGTTAAGGAAATCCTTAGCAAAGAGCAAGAGTGAAAGTTTTGATTAGGGGCCGATCATGTCAGTATTCACGCACAAAGTCCCCCAATTCTCCCTGAAGCTTTGTCTTTTTCAGGAGGAGAGAATACCATTATCGTGTTTTATGTCGAAGAGATGTCGAGGTCCGCAAGTAATTTCAGACGAAACAGTTTAACCTCTTACTTAGAAGGGAATGAAAATAGTATCGCGTTGGTATAGAAATAAAGCACGAGCACGACTCGTTGTCGCTCTAACTGCGCATGAAAATTGTTTATTAATATTTTCTTTTATGTTGATCCTTTTCTAATAAAACAAAATTGGGTGCTAATGCTTCTCACCTCGTCTTACGTCCATAACCAGCGTTCAGATTATGCCAAAGCATCGAGTCACGTGACCGTTGGGGTTGATATGCACTTGTTTACACAAAAAAATAATCAACTATTTCATAATTGACGTGAAGTCGTTTTGGTCGAATAGAGTTTGGTGACATTGATAATTTCGTAAGGCAGTTGTGGATGATTACATAAAGAGCTTCTCAATGACTATGGACGATAATTATTGATGACCATGAAATACAGCTACTGATGTATTATAGCAAACGGTCAACGAACATCTTGTTTCCATAACAAAGCCAATGTGTGGCTGATGTTATTGTAAATTTGACCGAGTGTTGGTCACAAAAAAAAAAGAGAGGAAGGAGATAAAGTGAAGATGTCAATTGAAAGCACGGATATTGACATTGATGACGTGGCCATTGACTGCGAGACAACATGAACATTGAGAGGTCGTCAAAGGGGTAATCCCCAAAAGACATGTTGACAAAGAACACAATGAGTTGGCCAACTAAATCTAGCTAAGTGTTTGGATAGAAATAAGAACATGAAGACTACGATACTAATTGAATACAAAGTTATTGAACCACAGTTGGGTCTAGGGGCACTTCAGAGGTTATAACCGCTTGCGGATAGTGTCAAGGTGCAAACATGGGACCTAAAGTTGTGGAAATGTGGTTGTATCCGCCTTTAGAGTTTTTTTTTTTGGGTCAGATTTTTTGGAGTATTAATAGCTTGTAAGCAGTCATGTGAGCAATTATGTTTAGTAGATTATAAAAGGTGGCGTGTATTTATTGTGAAGGGATACCCGATCATCAAAAACAAATTCATGATGTACTTTTTTAGTTTATCAATATTAATGTCCTTCAAATTTTTGCCATCTAGAGTCCTTTCCTTTTAATTTATTGTCCATCTTCTTTGTCTCGAATCACCCGCTCAATCTACATGACAAAATACCAAAGATTAACCTTTAGTGAAACAACACTATTTCCCCAAATAATTTTAGCCTTGGATTTTAAAAGTTGCAAAAGAAGGCATATTATCATGCATTTGGGATAATTGGCGCCTGTCAAATTTGTTCATCCCAAACTTGTGTTAAAAATGTCGATGGGGTAATTCGACATGGCAAATGGCTCTAATGTTTAACGAGAGAATGGCATCGCTCCAGGAGTTTGGCCCTCCCCTCATGGTCTTAGAGTTAAGTTTTGTTTTAGAGGAATCTAGATGTAAAATCTTGATTGCACCAGATCGATACGAAGAAACTGGTTTGGACATCATCTTACTTTTAAAATAAGAAAGGGATAAAGACACCGCAAATTCTTAAACTATTTTTTTGTGCAATCGAGTCCTTAAAGTATATCTCCTCGTTAAAGATTGTGTGACACCTAGACATAGGTCACCAACTCTAAGTTAAATATGGCCTGCGTGACCCAAGCTTGTGCGTTTCCTTTTTGCAAGTTTTATTTATATTCATATATTTTTAAAAAAATTTATTTTCCAAATGTCGCGCAGGACGCCGTGTCGGCATTTAACGGTGACAATAGCCACGTAAGCATTTTCATCCGTAATTTTGATGGAAGGATCAACTCCAACGAAAAGGCATCTAGTTGAATGACCCAATTGCAAAAACAAAAAAAAAAAAAAGAGTTTAGGGACCTGATGTAAAAATTTTGGAAAAGCTCAGGATCTCGAATACTTTTTATGCCAATTAAAAAACGATGCTATAAATGAGAGAATGACACCGCCATCAATTTAAAAACAACAAATGGTTTGGGGCAATATTTGAGGATGAGGATTCCAAGTTCGAGTTTGGTTTTTCTCCGTCAATCAACTCAGCTTCTTTACGGCACGTCTCCCCACTCCAGCTAGACAGTGGCATTTGGGCGAGAAAATCTTTAAAACATGCAGTAAATATAAGCACAATTGCTGTTCAGTTGGGGAAAATATTTATATGTCATCCACTTCGTGTTGTAGATTAGAATTTTGCATATAAATATTTTGGATCGACTTGAATATTTCATCACTTGCACGAGATGGAAAGATCTCGCACGGTGGAACCATAAGCTGGTTTTCCCTTACTAATTGTTTCGCTAAAAAGTGCCGACGAAATTCTTTTGAAAATATAAATCAAGTAATACAAATCGACAAAGGTTGTGAAGGGTCATTTATCGATTTTTGGACACGAATCAAAAAATTAAATGTACTAAGACCAGGAACAATGATTGCCAGCTATGTAAAAAGTATTGGAATGTAAAGGAAACCTGGGAGTAAAATTGAACAACGGGGTGTTCTTTAATTGATTGGCGGTTTTTTACAAAGAATACACTTGGAGTATTTATAACCCATAGTTGATCGTTTTATAGATGGTTACTGAGAAATTAAACATGCTTTACGTGCCTCATACTATTTAGCAACACTTGTCTACAAACAGTTGCATCCGAGATTGTTGACTTCACTACTCGACAGTTACGGTGCGCACTCTTCCACCTTGATGTTTACGTGTTGGTATGTTGGTATTGTTAACCTCATTGACTGGTGAACGTTTTCATCGACAACCGATGATGCTTGCCGTCGATGACTTTTCCGGCAAGTCATCGATTCCCTTCAAGTTGTCAATCATTCTGTTCATCGATGACTTCTGTTTTTATTAAACTTTGCTCTCATCGACTAAGTTCGTTGGTCGTTGAAACTAACCAAAAGTTGATCCTTTGCAGCATTAAGATCTTGTCATCTGTGTCTAGTAGTGGACTTAGCCGCTCGCTTATGCTCATTTGGCCCATTGAAATATGTATGGGCCAGCCCATTTCGCTTTTCTCACTATAGAACTCGGTCCAGAATAATTAGTATGGGCCGACAGGTGCAATTCAAAGTTCCTCGTATAAGCCCGAAATTATGGGCCGATGCATCTTAGGGTTGAGAGTTCATCTCCTAATTTGGTACCTCAAAACTTGTTAGATGAGAGATTTCGAAACGCTGAATGTGGCCCGAACTCCGGAGACTGTGTGAGCTTTTCTCAAGCAGAGATCATTGCGTATTTTATTGACCCTGTAGACAAGACTAGCTAATTAAAAGATCGAGACGGAATTGCATCTCAGGAAGCGTGATCGGAGCAATCTCAATGACCATGGCGGGCCTTCTCGCCCGTCCTGGTGATATGATCAATTCCAACGACATGGAAGGATTGCGCTACTCGACCAATGAATCACCTACTCTAGGATCTTTCACTAGGAGTTAAGAAGAAAAAGTATATATACCAGCTCATGTTAATCCTTCTCTCTCCAGTGCCAGAAGTTGTTTTCCTTCGTCTAACTTTATTATACTCAAGTCGCTTAACTTAGCACACAATAATCAAAGCATTAATGCATACGAAGGAAAAGTTTAATCATTCATTGAGCAGCACTCTCGTACTCAAGCGGCACGCGCGTCGTGCGACGCATGTGCAGTATCCCAACTTGCGCAGTATTTTACAAAGAGACAGCATCATCTCTCGCCGTTAGCTGCTATCTATGTATTAAGATTAGATTTAAACAGATAGGTTCGTGCATTAATAAGTATTATTAGGGTTCATCACTGTCGAGTACGAACAAGAGTGCTCTGATGAGCACTCCAGACGAAACCCACGTCCAAGAAAAGGACAAAGGCATTTTCTTAATCCCAGATTTTCTACCTATTAAGAACTATTATTAGGGTTTTTGTTCTCTCCATTTTCATTAAACTTCAACCCACTTTTTAAATGAATATCGTAAGGGATTGGACGCATTATGTTCATAGCTTAATATATTGATTACGGACCTAATTAAACTAATGATCTCAAAACCCCGGTACACTACGGCATGATGATTACGCCGACCACATCGACCCTCGATGCAACGTCGAGTCGTAATGGTGCCAAGTGGAGTGTAACCTAAGCAACTTGCTAGCAAACCCCTCAGGTATGGATCAATTGCAATTTTGATCCTCGAGTTTCGGTTTTTTGCAATTGTTGTCCTTGACCGCTGAGATTATTACCGAATGGTATGGACCGGAACAAGCGATTAAATAGATGTAAATTTTTAACAGGTATTATTATGGGTTATTTATCAACGGATCGGATCTGACCTGGAATGTTTTCTAGACAATCCGTTAGCGATTTCCTGATCGCGAGTTAAATTTTTCCTAAGGTACGAACTTACGATTTTGAAAGATAATTTCCCTGTTGCTGCACTCTTGCGCGAATGCTTAAAGTTCACATTAGACCTCGCTTCCACTGACATACAGGTTGTCAATATGTACCTTCAAATTTTACTCGACACCCTCATAAGAGTGAAGTTAAACTAGAAACTATCTCGTCTACATCGACGGTACATAGGTACATGACTTTACTACTCTCAAAGTAAAAGGAATACATGCTGGAAAATCGAGGGGGATGGTTACAAAAAAGATGATAAGAGTATTGGGAGTCGCAATTCAAGTACCTCATAGTTGAGAGGGTCTACTTAAAGTCACATAATGTTATACGTATTTGCAATGTATACGGCCTTTTTGTTCGGTTTATGAACTCGAAATAAAATTAAGAGAAAATAACACAAGTAATCTCAGAACTTTGGTCTAATGTATAATGTCATCCCCAAACTTTTAATTTGTTCAATGTAGTCCCTGAATTTTAGCCCAATATACAATGTCGTCCCTAGACTTTTAAATTATTCAAAGTAATTCCTAAACTTTTGGTACATGGTCAATTTAGTCACTAGATAATACGAAATTGTTCAATTGTATCCTTGAACTTAATTAATTGAATGACAATATCAAACATTTTCATATAGTTCATGGACTAAATTGAACATGTACCAAAAGTTCAGAGATTACACTAAATAAATTAAAAGTTTAAGAACTACATTGCACACTAGGGTAAAGTTCAGGGACTATATTGCACAAATTAAAAGTTCAAGAACCATATTGCATATCAGACCAAAATTGAGAGACCATTTGCGTCACCATTTCTAAAACTAACTCCTATTCATGCGTCTCTTTCACTATTAGCTCGTGCTGATCCAAACTCTATGAGTTGCGTAGTTGGTGAGCATGTTAGAGTCAACTCATTTCACGATTAGGTCTAGCCAACTCCACGTACGGCAATTGAGTATGGACTCTAGTCTCTTGCTTCATGGCTATCTACGCTTGAATTATATATTTAGAACGCATGCCCAGTTGAGAAAAGATAATGGTGTGCTATTGCCCGTTTGTTAGCTCAAAAGGACCTCTTTTGTCACATAATCCGCGAGGCTATAATAATTTTGGGACCACCCTATTTGTACCATAGCGCCTATAATACTTGGTTAAAGGTGGTCAGAGTGCAACTTCCACTATTAGCATGCTTGATATTGCAGGACTAAAGACCGAAGTTTTTCTTCATTCGACTCCTCTATCCCGAATTTACCTATCTTTAAGTATAGCCATCGTTCATGAGGTGCATATACCCTACATGACAATTCTTAGTGTCGATAGGAAGCTCCACTCGAGTCTGGTGCTAGAACAATGTTGTCTGCTCCGATTGCAGCTCATTTGTGTTAGAACTGGTTTAAAGCGTGTCGTGTTACTGTAAAGTTACACTAGACTTATTTATCATGGCGACAACTCGAACAGGGTAATGTGAGATCAAAGGCAGAGCGATCGATGCCCAACATCTCCATCCTAGCGTTGATAACATTGCTTGCGAGTAGCCTCCCTAAGCCCACAACCGAAACTATATCATATGCCTTGATCTTGGCCCACTACAAACAGCTTAAACAAGGCAACATGGGATCAAAGACATGAACGGATAGAGCAGATGGTCCAACTACATAACTTTTTCTTTTTCAAATTACTACCATGGTCGTGCCTCGTGGCACGGCAGCACCCGTACTATTGAAATGGTTCGTCAGTAGAGATGTTCCCACGGGTGCCCCTTCTTCCAATGGAACTATAATTCCTATTCCTATCCCTTCATTCCCTCTTTTGGTCTATCTACATTGCGTGGACAATGCGGGACCGAGGCTATATGGAACGCACATAGACAGAGGCTTTATTAGATGATTTAGGAATCACTCGATTCTTACTTTTAACTCAGTCCTCGTACAGTTTTTCCTTTTCTTCAAACCTCGTCAAAAGTAAGCTGGTGAACGTAACTTTCATGGCACTATACAAGAATGGATTAGTTCATGAATGGGAACGGGTAAATGTTAACTACCAATAGCGGCAGCCAAAATGAAAGTGGTTCACGTTTTTATCTAGAAATAGTAGGTAAAAGCAAATTCTATGTGAAGTCGTGGTTCATGAGGTCAAAAAGGACCCCAATCGTCTGTCAACCTTACAATGTAAATGTATGACCAACTTTAAAGTTTCACGACCCATACCTAAACCAAAAATGTTACATTTTCTTCATGTTTATAATATTTTTGGCAAAGTCAAAAGAGCCACTATAGTTGGTAAAGTGATCATCATTGGTCTATTTTAAAATGTGTGAAACAATTTTTCCTACTGTCACTATCCTGATTAAAGATAAGCATAATACACTTTTTAAGATTCTGGGGGTGCTCACATTCTTAGTTTGAAAAATCGGTTGTAATCTCTGAGTCGGCATAATATCACCGATCTAAGCGGTCTGTAATAAGACTGATAGCCATATACTGAATTCATGTTTCGTATTTCACTAAGTTAATATGGTTTCAAATATCCATACGTATAGCATTATGTACTCGCCGTGAGCATATTTAACTGTCATATATGTGTTTGTCAATTAGCACTAGTTACAAATGTCGGATGATTTTACTGTTCCGTTAAAAAGAGAAACGGATTTGTTTCCATGCTGGTAAGTTTTTGAAAGAATTGGTATGTATTAAAAAAAAGGGTCGATAAGTGAAAGTGTTTTTTTTTTTGGTCAAGTGTAAGAAAAGTTTGTAATTTTAAAAAGAAAACTTTTTTTAATAACTTTGTTTGGTGACTTACCAATTTTATTCCCAATTAAGTGACCTAAACGTTGGTAATTAACTCAAATAGGAGTTGGTAATCCCGAAGAAAGAAAATGTGATAAATCACTTAATGTGGAGTTAGTTATATTACCTAAGAATTAACAAATTTAAGGGGCAACTAAGAAAAATAAATGAAGGTGGTAATTAAAATAAAAATAAATTTGGTAAGTAACTTGAATGAGAGATGATAATCCAAAACTAGTTGATGACTTAATCATAACAAACTTGGTAATTTATTCTAATTAAGGTTGGTAATATCTAAAAAAAATTGGTAAATTCAATGTGTTGTCAAAAAAATATAGATATAAGTTTGTAAATCATAAGAAAATTGAAAAATTAAAAAAAAATATCGAATACATACAGGTAAGCAACTCAAATGAGAGTTTTTTTTGGTCGAAACTCAAATGAGAGTTGACAACCCAATATTTTGCAGTAATTTAATGCGAGAAACAGTGGTGAGTCATGCTAATTTAAGTTGGTAATCTCACAAAAAAAAAGTTAGTAAATGTAAGGGGTTGCTAACCAACATAAATAAAAACTAGTGTCTCAATAAAAGAATTAGTAATTAAAAGAAAATTTAACGATGTAAGTAACTCAAATAAGAGTTGGAAATCCAAAATTAGTTGTTAATTTAGTTTGATAAAAATTGATAAATCGTTCTAATTTATCTTGGTAATTGCATATAAAAGTTAGTAAAATTTGAAAAGTTGGTCAATTAGTATAGAAAGTGTTAATATGCAAATTATTAAAAAGAAGTTGGTGATTACATGTTTGTAATTTACGAACCTTGGTGACTTTTTCTTACCAACAATTTTTTTCAAACTTACCAATACTTATTTAAATTTCCAAGTATGGACAAGAAAGAATCTGTATTTTTAAGCTAGGAAATATAGAGTTGTGCCACAAATATCGTACTCCAGCTTTTGCTACTCGATTAGTCGATCAAGATCACTACGGTCTGTAAACATGATTCATTGTCTCATAAACATGGACTTTCTTTTCTCATTTTTGATAATGCACGTCGCGAGTCAGTCGTTTGTTCTAACCCAACTTGCTATAAGCAAACTTATTGTCAACCTATAATTTCACAACTATGAAGCGCGAGCCACATCAAAGACTACAAAGTGCCGATGGTTGTCTAAAGACGAGAGCTAAAGGCCAAGAACGACTCCAACCACCATCTGATGGATTGTTTAGAACTGCCCGTTCTTTTGGTTTGAAGTAATCATTACAAACTCTGTGGGTCACACGGATTTGTTCCTCATACATCTGACTCTGAATGACGATGCATGCATGGATATTATTCAACTATAGTAGGAAGCGGTTGATCGCTCTACATCTGCAGATGCTGCTTTATTAAGTAGCCAAATGTTAAGAGTCTGATATGACAAAGACCGGATCTCATTTCGTGTGTCACATAACCTAATGACTTGATATAAAAAGAATAGGTTAGCATGTTATATTCTAGCTTAGGGCTTCACATGCATCGAACGTAACCGGGTTTGAGGTGACTAGAGGAAAAGAAGCTGACAGAGACAAGCCGACGCAAAGACAAAAATCGTAGGTCTTTCACCAATTATATGCGATCGATGAGACAGGTGCTTATTATGGTTGGAACGCGTGCACGGCGGAAGTTCAATATCTTCGCAGCGACGAGTCATGGAAAGGAACCTGGAGTTCGAGCTCATCGAAATGCTTTGTTGCGCACAGAACTCGAATCATTCAATATGTATATATTATGTCTATATATATTTTGACTCTCTTCTCTGCAAGTTAGCCGCACATCTGTTGGTATGGTACGAGGTGGTTTCTAAGTCCTTTGATACTGCGTAGCTCCCTTCCATTAAAAGATTCGAAAACCTCTTGTTTCTGAAAGAATTGATGATTAAAAAATGTTCTTGTTTGTTCATGACTGGGGAGACGAACTGTCATCAGTGGTTCCTCTCCATTAAAAACACAACGTTTGTTTTTTTTTTTTTGATAACCCAGGAAATTTCCGCACGGCCGATAGCCGGGAAGTAAACCCTGGAGGCGACACGTACTAGCCACCACACACGTGCACCAGTTAAGTCACCCTGTGGCGCCCGGAATTCGAACACTCAACCTTTTGCGAGAGGAAGAGTGCAACGTTATCCTCTTTAAAATAGAAATATTAAATGAGCTTCACCTCTTGCTAATCGGAACAATCATTTAATTCAGATAAGAGCCTAATTTATTATTACAGGTAACTCATTAAGCCCTATCGCAATATCCTACTTCCATGATTAAATAAAGCATTATCTGCACATGTCAACGTTCACAAGATAAACGCATTACATGTCAACTGAAAGTGATCGACACCCTCTTTTAATTTGCTACGATTCGTGTCCCTTCGTTTTGTTTTCTTTCGGGGGGGAAGTATATAAATCTGAGGGTTTATCGACCTTGCCGTGTTGTAACGATATTTGTTTATGGACTCTTCAGACGAGTCAACAGTTGAGATCGGGACCGTCGCACAGGCTTGCCTACGTATTTTGGAGTCCGAATCATTAATATTAACAGCTTGACTAAAACTCCATCAACATCAGCGGAGTTAAACAAACTTCGTACAAACTAATCAGCAAATGGCTATGGAATTCTTTATGCAATCGCATAGCATAATGTTAACGATTATGGACGACAAGGCGATAACGACCCGTCAATCTCCATGAACCAGTTACTCGGAACTCAAATGAGCCAGCGGATCAAGTTTTGCCAAGGACGGATGATTGGCAGGTCGGGTTGCATGACTCGCAATTGATTATAAATAGATGGAGTTCAACTTATAAGACAATTACATTGACCAAAAAGCCGAGATTATATTATTGCCTTACTTAGACCATGTTTTCATCTCATGACACAGACGCATGGCTCATGTTTATCTGTTTAGCTAGCTCTCGTTCTGCAATATTTATTTTGTCTGCATGTTAAAATATATTCCTCCACAAGATTTGAAGGGTATACAATTCAAGTTATCGGAAGGTATACTCTCTATTGCGTTCCATAGAGGTCATTGGAGGATGTGTGGTTTGGATTTGGAAAGAAATTCTATGATTTTCTTCGTAGAGGATTATGGAGATGTACAACATCTCAACATTTTCTTTGTAAGTAGGTGCAATGAAGTTCCTTAACTTTTTAACGAAAGTGCAATTGAGATCTAAAATTTATCCATAAAGTGAACTCCAGTATTTTCGTCAGCTCTATCTATTTTGAGTGACAAAACAACTGTACATGTCTTTCTAAATAATTTCGAGATACTTGGCTCAAATGATGCGCCGAGTTAGCGCCACATTATCTAGGTAGTCCAGAAACTACAGAGAAAAGATAGAGACGCAAAAAGGGAGGGAAGGGGGGGTTGCCTTTACTCATCCAGAAGCCCCGCGATGAATTGTGGAGAGCAAGCGATCAACCTAGGGTGTTTGTCTTACTACGACACGAAACTTGACTTTCATGAATCAACCTAATTCTGTGAATGGTCCAAATTGGTACGTTCCCTAGTCAATAAATTTGTTCAATCTGTACCATTCGTTCTTGGTGAGCTAATATAACGTACTTATAAAAGGGAAAAAAATATCTTTCTATCTCTTAGATTGAGGGACTAAATATATTTTTATTTATTACATGTAGAAAGCGGGGAAGAGAAATGTGTATCAACTACATCATCTCTCTTTCAAGACCTTGTACCAACCGAGTTTTCAATCGAGAATTTGAGAGACCTATGTACATAAAGTAACCTCAGCAAAACCCAAAATGTAGATAAGAAAACGTGGGACTGTATTGACATTGGTCGATCTTTACTGCTTTCAAACCCGAGGGTCATCCCGAGCAGATAAGAAAACGTGCACGTGCTTTTAAGCCGGGAAGCATGCTGTTGGTACTGGTATGGCGGGCTTGACTTGACGCATTGATGAGAGCTCCATGAACGAAAGCTCAAAGCTTTTTCAGACTGAAGCCCCCCACATCAATCAAAATCTAGAGACCCCCCCCGGCTCTCGCACGGATTTCGTCAAAAGAGCATTCGGATTATTACAGGGGCAATCATTTTCAAGGTCCCAGAATTTGGCAATAGATCAACGTGATTGTCAGCATCATTGAAAATTCTCCTGCTTTATGCCCTCAAGCTGACGAGCTTTAATTTCTTCTTCCTCGGTGGTTCCATCCAAGGGAGAGATTCTCGCCTATCATTTGCATATTCAAAGGCACGATGCCCTTCTCCTTCCTTTCTTCTCTTCTCTTTCCCTCATTCAAATACACGTGTGAAACGAAATGTAATGTCTACGGGATAAGAAAAGGGGAAAGGAGGTGAGAATGGGGATACATAAAGCAAACACATTAACACTTGACACCGTTAAATTTAGAGAACATTTTACGTAAATGGCTGTGCAAACTAGATAGTACAATCCTTTCACGTCTCTTTGAGGAAGAAAAAAGAAGAGAATTTTGTTTTGTAATAAGTAGATAAACAATTCCATCCTAAAAATAATCTCGTCTATCATCTCCCGGCTTTTTCGTGAAGGAAATAGCATTAATCTGGAGAAAGAGGGCACAAATAATATCTAAAAAAGAAAGAACGTCTTAGCTCCAAAGTGGACCGAATTACGTGACTTTCCTTGATCTTGCGAGATAACTATGATGATTAGCTATTACGAAATCAAAATTGCATAATATGTTAACTTCAAGAGTATGTGCAACTATGCTAGTAGCTAAATTAACTTGCGATGATTCATCTTTTAGGGGATAGTAACGAGGTAGTTTCTGAAACCAAACATTACCCTATACACACAAAATTAATCATGATAAGAAAGACATATATCTGTCGGCATAGACTTTATTTTTTCAGATCTGTTCGACTGATTCGGGTTGAATTACTGAACTTAGGCGATGTAATCTCCAACTTTACCCCATTTTTCAATCCCTAATTCTTTCAACGCCGACCACATTAGCAAACTCAAGTTGGAAAGTTCTGCACTTCTCTCCGCTCCTCGCGTAACTCGATGCTCCAATCTCTCCAATTCATGTCGGTATCCGTGTGGATGCATGAACGAACGATCCCTGGTTCGCTACCAGTGCGTCAAAGTGGAACATCTACGTTCCAAAAAGCTACTGTCATCTTTAACGATTCGATTGATTGATGGATTTGTTGTACCGACGTTTAGGGGAGCTCAAAAGACCGATCCAGTGGTAGGCCAAATCAATTTGAAATTCAGATTCTTGGGAGAATAATTAATTGAGTGATGATTGAAGGTCGGTGAGCGGCCATGTCACAGAAATTGGCCACCCGATTGACCGATATCTAGTCAGTAGTCACACATGTCACAACTTGTGTCAATGCCGCCCAAGATGCCTCTTTCTTCCCATAGGGTAAGTTAAGATGATGGAGTTTATGTACGATAATTGAAAAATATAGCAAACGGCAATGATGCACAAGATCTTGCTTTGGACTAACGAGGATATCTGAGGAGCCCTTTATTCAGAGCTTTAATAATGATTCGGGTCGACACGTTTAGCTACAGCATCGAGGAATTCCCGGTTCGTGGAACGAAGGTCATCCGTTTGATAGCCACAACTTTGTACAAATTGCTTTGAGTTAGAAGTCACCTACACATATCAAAAGTCTAGACTTAACTGGTTTATAGGGCTTATTCGGTGTTCTATGAACTTCTAAATAGCCGAGTCCCCGCGCTCGTACCTCAAGATTATATAAGAAAAAAGGTTTAATACTGTTAACTATTGACACCGATAGTTAATCAGGTTGTCGATAGTAAAAATAAATTTAAAAGTAGGAGAAATATAAAGTAACTGAGACAAATGCATACAGGTCGTCAAAAGATGACATAACCCATAAAAGGTTGACTATGGAAGCTGACAACTAGCAATCGTTGGAATATCCTGACGGAAAATTTAAGAATTTGAAATTGAAAAACTGGAGTCATAGAAGAGGTAAGCACCACCCGAGTTTCCGTATTGAAGGTCGTCGATGAAATTGTTATGGGGAGACTAGGTTGTCGAAGTTGTCAACGAGAAAAGAAGCGCGCATTTTTATGCATAGTTAGTGATGGTTCGATACAAAGGACAGATGTCAAGACGAAGAAATGATCAATAACAGTCATCTTAAGGGAAAGAATAGGTGTCAAGACGAAGAAAGGATCGATGACGGTTATCTCATGGGCAAGGACAAATGTCAAGACGAAGAAAGGATCAATGGCCGTTATCTCATGAGAAAGGACAGGTGTCAAGAAGAAGAAAGGATTGATGATGGTTATCACATAGGGAATGACAGGTGTCAAGACAAAAAAAAGGATCAATGACGGTTATCGTATGCAGAAGGGTAGATGTCAAATCCGAGATGAGGTTGATGACAGTTATCCCATAAGGAAGGACAGGTGTCCGAAACAAAGACAAGGTCAAATTAACGGTTAACAACGGGCATGAGGAAACTTGAGAAAAAGATAACATCGATGGCAGTTAATGGATAGGTGTCACAAAATAAACGGCGAAGATGAGATCAACGGTAATTATTGAATGTGATCTAACCAAAGGCATCGGAAGGAGGTTATCATGCTGACAGTATAAATACTACTCGATAGCCAGAAAAAGCCTCCCCTCGCAAACACATAATCAAAATATTATTTTTCAATTATCTTTACTTTCCTGTACTGTACTTTCAGTTTTCATTGGCAGTATTCATCTATGTTTCAGGCACAGTAGTTCAGTAATGGTATATCGATGGAGTTCGGATGCTACCGGTTAGCAACTGGACGGATTTATCTAAATTGTCTATAAAGTTCGAAGTTCTTGTTGATTGGATCTTGTCATAGTTTGAATCTGTGTTGCTGATCAAAACGAACAAGTTCTTTGTTCGCGCTTGAATATCTCCTGTTCGGAGTCGCCACAGAACCCAGTCCTCTCTCATTAAAAATCGAAGAACGACTTTCAATGAATTATATTTCGTTACGGGAACAATTTCGGCGAAACATAATTTTGGCACGTCTGGTGGGACCGGTATGGTCGATTTGAGGAGTTACAATGGCACGTACAAGGAGCCAAAGTCAGTTGGATTATAGCAACAATGTTGCATGAAGTAGTGCACCTTCGACACAAGAACATGTTAATCGATTTATTGCACTGTGTAGGGATGCTACATATGGAGATCTTTGGAAATTACATCTATTTCCATTGTCGTTGTCCAAAACCACTTTTACCTAGTATACATCTCTACCATCTAATTCTATATTTTCTTGGGATCAAATGGAAACAATGTTTCATAATTAATTTCAAAGAGCCGTGTCGGACATATCTGTTACGGACTTGTCGGCAATGAAGCAACACAATAATGAGTCGATTGATCAATTCATGTTTCGATTAAAAAAGGCAAGGAATAAGTGCCTTGTACCATTACCCAAGAAGACATTTGTTGAGTTTGCTCCATTAGGGAGAGAATGGAAGGTCATGTTTATTATGATTTGTTCTCATTATCTACTATTGATGTGAAACATGAAAATTTTCTGAAAGAAAAGGATCGAAGGCATGTCAAACATGAGATAAATTTTATCGATGAAGCTTTGGTTGACGAAGATGAATCGGAATATGCTGAGGTAGAGGTGGCAAAGATGACAATAGAGAAACCATATAGATGCCCTGTATTAAAACCGACTAAGGCAAAAGAAAACGGGAGTGTTATAACAAAATTGAAGAATGTACAATACTATTCTTTCGATATAAATAAGGTTGATGAGATATTTAATTTGCTTCTAGCCAATGGACAAATCAAACTCACTGAAGGCCAGGTAATACCAAGTAAAGAAGAACCAGTAGAAAAGAAATATTGCAAATGGCATCATTCGTGGAGTCATAGTACAATCGATTGAATTGTGTTGAGAAAGAATATTCAAGAAGTGATTCGACAAGAAAAGATCATGTTGCGAATGATTAAAAAAAAAGGCTCCTATGGATGTAGATATTTATTCATTTCCTGTCATAACTGGGATGATGTCTTTAAAATCCAAAGTTAAAGTGGTATAATCAAATTTATGTGCTCGATGCAAGGAGGAGATTAACTATAATTCTTATTCAAAAGAAAGGTCTTTTTCAACATGAGCTTCCTCACAGAGAATGGCTTCTTGAGATCGATAGAGGCACCCGAATTATGACAGTTCAATGGAACACTGGAGTCGATTCCAAACTATTGACATGTTGGTAATTCAAGACAACAACGACCAATAAAGTGTTCATCTTTCGAACAACTATATGAAGAGGGTGACCCAAGAATTGGAATGTTAGGTGAACCTAGTGGTAAATTTGATTACTACATCGACTATAGACTACCTCCCAGACATTTAGAAAATGTTATAGCATTTGAATAGGGAGAGGAGTTTGATGATTCACATAGAGGAGATGCCAAATTATCTATAACACATCGACGCCCAAGGACTTTGAAAATACCAAACGACCCACCAGAAGGTAAATGGTTCGAATCTGGAGAGATTCAAGGTCCATGGGGCAATATAACAAGAATTTAGAAGAGGAGATTATAAAGAAAGAAAAAAATGTATGAGTTACAAAAGCAGGTCAACCCGATCCATATTACTCAAGTTTTGCCAGCCCCTTATAAATCGAGAAAATTTCAGGCCAGGAATTTGGTATGGAGGAGGGATCCAAGAGGTTCTAGCTAGAATAAAAGGGATAATAGCGAGAAGAATCATGTGGTCAACAATAAAGCAAAATTCAAATTGGCTGTGTTATCAAAATTGGTTACTCTTACAAGCTCGCGTATGGTTCAAGCTAAATTGCCATTGCAATATAGAGTAACTTCGGTGAATTCGACAGTCAATGGAGACTCAGTAACCGAGAAAGAGGATAAGGCGGAATTCCAATTCGATGATAAAGAACTAATGAAGTTCGAGAAACCATCTTGTGAATGGTTTAAACACCTCAAGGCACTTAATATAAATGCTAGGATCGATGGACTCCCGGTTTCTAAAGTTCTTGTCAACGGGGGATCTACCCTCAATTTAATTCCATAAAGGTTTTTTAAAAAGATGGGAAAGAAAGATGAGGAGATTATTCCATCGAATATTCAATTGTCCGATTTCACGGGAGAGGTAACAGAGGTTAAAGGTATATTTGTAACTAATTTGACTGTTGGATCGAAAACTTCTATGATAGCTTTTTGCATTGTCGAGGCAAATAGATCATATAACCCATTATTGGGAAGAGATTGGATTCATAAAAATCAATTTATACCTTCTACCATTCATTAGATGTTAGCTTTTTGGAATGAAAGTAAGGTTGAATATGTTAAAGCTAATAGCAAAGCTCATATATCCTAGGTACATGCTTTAAGGACTAACCGAGATTCTTAAAAGATGCCCGATGAAAATTCATTTGTTATCGAACCACCTAGAATTGATTCGAGGAATGTAGCATTCTGCCGATTTGATAAAGGAAATGTTAAATGGATCCCTAAAGATGACTTGGCGGGATGTTTAGATAAGGTAGTTCATGAAGAACCTTACGTTGTTGGACGGTTATCTCATGGAAAATAACATGTGTCAAGACAAAAAAAGGATCGATAATAGTTATCTCATGGAAAAGGATAGATGTCCAAACGAAAAAATGATCGATGATGGTTATCACATAACGAAGAACAGGTGTCAAGACAAAGAAAGGATCGACGACGGTTATCATATGCGAAAGGGCATATGTCAAATCCGAGACAAGGTCGATGATAGCTATCTCAGGAGGAAGGACATGTGTCTGAAACAAAAACGAGGTCAAATTAACGGTTAACAATGGGCATGAGGAAAATAGAGAAAAAGATAAGATTGATGGCAGTTAATGGATAAGTATCATAAAATAAACGATGAAGATGAGATCAACAGTAATTATTGAATATGATCTAACTGAAGGCATTGGAAGGCGGTTATCATGCTCATAGTATAAAAACTACCCGACAGCTAGAAAAGCCCCCCGCAAACACACAATCAAAATGTTATCTTTCAATTATCTTTACTTTCCTGCACTGTACTTTCAGTTTCTTTAGTTATAGGCATCTATGTTTCAAGCACGGTAGTTCGGTAATGGTGAATCGATGGAGTTTGGATGCTGTTAGTCAATAGTTGGATGGATTTATCTGAATTGCCTATAAATTTCGAAGTTCTTGTTGATCGAATCTTGTCATGGTTTGAATCTATGTTGCTGATCAAAATGAACAAGTTCTTTGTTCGCGCTTGGATATCTCCTGTACGGAGTCGCCATAGAACTAGGTCCTCTCTCATTAAAAATCAAAGAATGACTTTCGGTGAATTATATTTCATCGCGGAACAATTCCAGTGAAACATTAACAAAGAAAGTTTTAATTAAAACTTATTTTGTAAATATCCAGTCTTGTATCTCCATAATCGCTCTCTTTTGCTTAATTAAGGGATCATGAGAGGGGTATTAATGGTTCGGTTTGGATTTTTTGAAAATCCGAACCGAACCGAACCGAAGAGTTAGGATGTGTGTATATTTTAATCCGAGCCGAGTTCCAAACTGAATATGATCCAAACTAAAATCCAATTCGGATTGGTTCGGCTCGGTTCAGATTTCGGTTTTCTCTCTTTTTATCTTTTTTGGCGGGCGGGACGAAATAGGTTTTTCCTTCGACCCCTTCCTTTCGTCCCCCATTGACAGAACCATGGAGGCCTCGAGCAATCTTCTCCTAAGTCCTGACCACCCACCACCGCAGACAAATCCCGACCCATCACCTCCGCCATGCCACTCCTGCTGCCGCAGCCACCACCAACAACGGAGGCCCCCTCTCTCTGGGCCACCCACAACACACGAAAACTCAACGCCACAATAGCACCACCTCTCGGCCGCCTGCTGCACAAGACCTCAGCGTGTCGTCGTCTCCTTCAATTTGGTGGAGACACCTCCAAATCTGGAGACTCGATGGGCCAAGCAGGTGTCGAGCCTCCAGATCTGGATGCTTGATGTGTCATGGAGGCTCTGTTCCCAAGTTCACACCCAACAAATGTCGGCTTTCCCCAAAAGCAGCTTCGGAATCTCGAAAACTTCACAAGGTTTCACGAATTTCTTTGCATAGAGAGACAGAGATAGAGAGAGATTGTTCTTTAAAATACTGAAAAAGTTGTGGTCTTGTTGCGAGAGCCCTTCCTTGCTCCATCTAAAGGCAACTCTGCTTCTGCGTTCTCTCTCTGTTCCATTTGTCAAATTAGAGAAGTATTGCTTCCACAACTTAGACACTCAGAAACAAAAGCCAATGGAAAAGGAGGAGATGAGACGAAGCTTTTATGGAAGAGAGAAAATGGCTAATGGCTAGTAACTAATGGGAGAGAGAAGAGACAGAGCCCCTCGGGAAGAGGAATCACATAGGGAAGTGCAATTTTGCAGCTTAAGAGAGAGGAATTAATGGAGGTGGCTCTGTAAAGAGACAAGAAGCTAGGTTGGAGACGAGGACGAAGAGAGAGACAGACACTCATAATAAAAAAACCGAATTTCTTTCGGTTACTCGAACCAAACCAATCCGATCCGAATTGAATCGTAAAAAAAAAACAGTTTATTTTTCCATAATTCGAACCGAAATAAAACTAAACCCAAAAAATCAAAATTTTCGATTTCGATTTTGGTTTGGTTCCAAACACCCCTGGCTATCCGATTCAAACCACATCTTTCCGGAGATAGGGATTTTGGATGATTTACATGCATGTATGTATGCTTTTCAGTTGAATTGAGCAATTAGTCTTCAATATTGCTTTGACTATTGGAACTATTTTTCAATGAACAAAGTGATTCATAAATACCAAATCTATATGCAGGCGAATGAGACATCATCAAGCATCCATTTATAAGTTATCATATCAATTTATCAACAAATTTCAAAAAACAATCTCATTTTCCCGGCAATTTTTTCAATGTATCGTATGAGTAGCTAAATAGAAAAGTGTTTTATGAGTCAGTCACATAGATAACACAGTGTGACTGGCCAATCACATTGCCGGTTGGCAACGTGTCACATCATATTTGGTATTTGATTTTCCTTGTAAATAATTATTTTTTATTGGCATTTTACACTAATATTTCACTGTCACGCGGAATACATTCCCGTAGCCGAACACATCAAATATGTTTGCGAAGCCATGACTATCGTTCCTTAAAACACTATCATTTTTCCTAATTATAATTTTTTCCGTCAAATCTATTAACAAAACGAGACAAATCAATCTAATAATGTGAAAAAAATGAAGGGAATTACTGCTCAATGGTAAGTCAAGTATACTTTCCACTTAATACACAGTCGACATATTAAAGATAGTGTTTCCCTAAAAATTTGAGCCAAAGTTTATCAGATTCTAATCCATCCCTTAATCAAATTTAAATATTCAAACGAGTGAACCCAAAGAATGCTTTATGATATGAAAAGATGCCTTAATGAGTTCATTTTTTGGGCCTCCTCTATCATATCAGAAAACCTTTTAACTTGGTTTTCATTTGAATTCTCAAATTAGTAAAATGAAAATCGTCATCAACCATCATAAATTCTAGAAGGAGAATAGTATATTATATGGATAAATAACGTGATATATTTGTAACATAAACGAAACAACTATTACTATGTATGATATTCTAAAGATTTATCTCAAATATTCAAACGAAGAAGGAAGGGAGTTCAATTTGGTTTCAAGCTTTCATAATATCTCGTACAACATAATCGACACTTGGATTGTGCCCCGTACCTTTCAAGCATTTTCTTGTAGTCACTTAGATCAATCATAGCGATCCTTCTCTATTCAACTACTTTTTTTTTTGCTTTTTTTATCGATAACCTCACATCAATCAATAAACAATGTGAAAACAAAAATCATATCATGTTCGTGAGTCCACAAAAAATACCCGTAATGTTGGTGACAATCCATCGGTCATTGGCATGTTGGTCGGGTCTTATAAAGAGCAATCAAAGCACAAAGCCACTTGAAAATACCGGTTTCTCTTCAGGCTAGCAGAGTCAGGCCAGCAGAGTCAGGCCAAAGAGGCTGCATTGATTACAATTACACCCGTCAAACGGGTGGGTCAGGTTAGGTCAAAAATGGTTCGACTCAAATTGACCATTTTAACCCGTTTGACCCATTTTCATGCAACACAAATCCAGTGACGCATATTCAAATCGATCTAATCAATATTCAACCCGACCCATATTGTTAAAATACTTTCATATTTAACCAAATTTAGAAAAATTCATGCCCAAACTAAGGTGAAAGCGTGGAGTGAGCGAGTACGAGATCGAGTGAGAGCGAGAGAGAGTGAAGAGAAAATCATAGATGGATTTGATCAAGGTAAATTGTGAACCCATTTAGCACCCATATTATTTTGGGTTTTACCATTCTAAACTCATTTATAACTCATTTACCGAATACAATTAACCTGTATAATAATTCAACTTATTAAATATAAGTTAAGAAATTGGTCTATAATCCATTTTGCTAGTTCCAATCACGATTGTCAATCCCACGTCCCGGCGCCTTGCCTTGGAAATTCATGTGGACCTCCATTCCCCCTGTTGGTAGCTTTGAAAGATGTGCGTGGGAAGTAACATCTCAAAAAAATATGTGAAACCCTCTTGTTGTTTAGTTGTCTCATTTTCACTTGCATCTTTGTATGGTGCTTTGGTTATACACTATTCGAACAATTCTTTATTTTTCCTCGGGAGATCTAGATTTCGAACGCTCTCGGTCTGGTCAGGCATATGTGCAAGGGACATGGATCCTCTTGTTGCTTCAATAAATCTCATTTGTTGATTTTTTAAATGAGATTTTTATTAACAATTGAGATTTATCGAAATATCAAATAGAGTGTCCATACAGGCCGGAGGACCTTCATCCATGCGCAGGTACATAATATCCTTGCTAGTTCCAACTTCTAACTAGGGGTATTAAGAAAGACCTAAGATCCTGAATCGGCCCGGATGAATTCAGCCAGATTTTTCACTCTAGATTCGAGCTTTCGAGCCTATCTCACGGTCACCATTAGGTTTGTGCTTGAGTCGGTTCTTAGGCTCAGGATTGAGGAGTTCAAAAGGCTCGGACTTGCCTAAAAATATATTCAAAAGTTTAAAATATATGAAAAAAGCCTAAAAATTAGAAATATAAGTCATTTACATCTTAAATATAATGAAGCCGTAAATTAGTAATTTAACATGAAAATGGGCTATGGACATGTGTGGCTGGGCAGTCAAATTCGGAAAAGTGGCCAGAAACAATGCGAAAAATGTGAAATTTTTAAAAATTTAAACTGGCTTTCTGCCTCTTCAAGTTGGAACCACAGTGTTGAGCTTTGAATGAACATTTCAGAGGGGCTTTGCCAACATAATAATTTTTGGGTCGCTGTGAGAATAACGACATTTTGTAAGCTATAAACTCTTCGAGGAGTAAACCCCTATGAGAATAACAATATTTTGTGAGCTATAAACTCTTCAAGGAGTAAATCCCACGATAATTTATAATTATTTTTTTTATGGTCCAACATATGTTGTTAATCTCATAGTAGATTAAGATTTGTCACTTAATCATTTCTCTTTCGAAGTATACTTACGAGGTCCATAACTCTTCCCAAATCAAAAGTTACAACCCATCGAAATCAAGGTGCTCGAACTTCATTTCTTTGAGTGAAATTCGTAGATTGTTAGGAATTATTGCATTAATTGATTGATAATCACATTTCGAGTCTTGATATTGGACAGAATGACATATAACCATAAATCTTAGAGAAATTAAATTGATGAAACTAAAGGAGTCGATTCTTTTTTCCCCTTCTTGTCTAAAGGCATTTACAAACTGGTATAGGTTCTAGACACTAGAGATTGAAACTAAGTGATGATTAGTTAAAAAGCATCCGAGTTTCTTAGGTCTACAGTACAGGTTTAAACCCTCCCTTCCAAACCTTCACCATTAGGCCACATAGCTGAGTCGGTAGCCCCTGATAATCGTTTTCTTGATAATGGGAGGTACAGGATCAACCCTATTTCGAAGCTGAGTTAAAGCAGGAAATATTCTTGGCCAGATTTATGTGTGAATTGATGGCTCCTAATGGTCAAGAGACTTACTTGCATGTAGTATGGAGATCCTTTGACCAAAACTCCGAATCCTCTGATCACTCTTCGCGACCGGTTGCATTATTTGACTCGAATGCTGGGCACAAGGATCGCTCCCGACTTTGTTGTTGTTCGCATTAGGTAATGAGGCGACAACACGGGCTCGCTTCGAAAGTAAACGATAGCTACAGCTCAAATCGAGTGTTCCCACAGTGGGTTTGGAGCTCTCGTGCCGACGATGTTGATGTGGATCGCTTGTCCCACCCATTTCCTAAAGAGAAAAAGGAAATCGATATGATGAAACGTGGGATCGAACGAGAATGTTTTCGTCTCTATGACCATCATTTTCAAAACTCGAAAAGCAGGATAAGTTGGTGGCGGGCTCTCATCTTATTCTTACGCGACTTGCCTTCGCGGCTTTCGTCAGACTTAGACTAAAAATACTTTTGACACTTGGACATTCCTTTTGCACCCCCACCATAGAAGACTAGAAGTAGCAACCCGCTTGTGTTCATCTCTCTCCAAATTACATTTGGGAGATCAAATCTCATTTAATCATTAATTAACTAGTTTTATCTGTACTCCATTCATTATTAAATGATTCACTATTTTTTTTGTCATCTTGTTTACACTCATAAAGAACAGTTTTTTCATGCACATCTCATGAGATTTTGGTCCATATATGAAAAGAAAAATTCTGGTAAATTGTCATTAATTAGTAGGACAACAGAAGTAACAAGAGCAAGAAACATACACTATTCATATTAGTGCGTGTTCCACCTATCGCCAATGTTAGTATATTTGTCATTTCTTCGAACTGTAATTGCCTAACCGATGATGATGAATGTGGGTTGTATAAATAATTGTGCAAAACCTTGTTAAATTTAGGCAAGAAGCATAAAATCTGAGATAAGAATAGCACGGGTGCCATAACTTTCGTACGGAACCCATTTAAAGGCCATAAGTTTTTCTTGCTCACTGAAGTACCATAAATTTGAAAATTCAATTACTTAAGTGCCATTAGCGATTTACCTCATTGAAAAATTTGACTTGGACGCCAGTCATCTTGCGTGGCACCACTAGTGTCAACGTGGATAATTTTGTTAATTTTTTCGCTCACTTAAGTGATACAAATTTAAAAAATCGATCATTTAAGGGTCACAAATTTGAAAAATTAATCACTTAAGTGCTATCGACAATTTATTTCGCCAGAAAATCCGCTTTGGCCTTGCCGTAAAGGCCCTCACCTAGGGCCCTCGCAACCCCACTGGCCAAGGGGGCCAAGGGCGAGGCCTTTACGGCTGGGGACAAAAACAAAGAAAAAAAGGGAAATAAAAAATTCAAAAACTAATTAAAAAAATATAAAAAACGTAAAAAAATTCACGTAGGACAATTTGCCGGAAGTAGCACTCAAGTAACCGATATTACTCTGATGTAATACTTAGGTGAGCGAAAAAAATATTATAATACTCCAGTGAGCGCCATATAAAAGTTATGATACTCGTATTGTCCATATTCCCATTAAGTCTCTTCCAAATAACACTAGGAGCCTGGATGCTCTTAGCACACAAGTACAGAGGAACAACTCACTGCATCCACTCATGTCTTTTCTCCCATAAAAAGAAGAAGAAATAGTGCTTAATCTCCTAATTAATTAGGCCTCATCATCCCCATTAAGATACACGCAGTTGCTAGATGTGACTACTTATAAATGTCCAATCTGTGGTCGATGGCCAACGAACGATCGAGTACAACAACTTGCCCATTTTTAGAAAGGTGGTGCAGCCCTGATTCTCTTTAATACCTTCTTGATCACTTAAATTAAGGTATATAACAAAGCAGAAACGGGGAGTTGACGCATCTTTAGCCAACTATTTCTCGATTGATGACTAGCTTAAAGTTGCACCTTCTTAGATTAATAAAGCCCTCCCACATAAAACTCAGTGTTAACATGCGGACAATCCCAAATGTTCTTTTCTGGCTTATGATTAAGCTGTCTAATCACGCGATAAAGCCACTGCCAGCGGCCACTAACCCGAGCTTAATGTGTGTTCGAAGACGTACCGCATATAATTAGTATTGATTAAGAGGGGACGTCCGAGCTAATAGAATCTCAACCCTTGTATCTCGTGCGATATTTGACTAAAGAGTATATGGAGACAGACAATACATAAAGCTAATTTTTATTTTCAAAAGCAAAAGCAAATATGCTGGATATGAGCTCTACTTTCGGTTGCATTTGACAAGATATTCAATGGAGTGTCAAGTTGTAAAGTGAAATATCCCATTGAAATTGAGACAAATTTGGGGTGATTTTCAATTTCATACATGTCATATCTACGAACACACACACATATGTATATATGTTATGTACAATGTAGCTAATATGCTAAATGCATCCGAATTATCTCGTTCCCAAGTATAATTATTGTGTTTGCCATCTCTTTTCCACCTCCCGTTTAGTGGCGCATACAAAAGACATATAACCATAGAGGAATGAGTACCAAATCAACGAAAGTGGCGAATGAAAATATGAAGTACAAAGAAAATGTGTGATGCAAATACATCCCAATGCAAAAGTGGTCACGCTGATAGTAAAATGGATGATTCGACTCCTATAGACTTTTCCATGAAACCCTTTGTTATTTAAAATGAGGATATGGGGATATGGAATAAGCACAAATTTAATTACATTCTAATCCACCCCACTGAATATAAAAGGTTCCGACCCAAAAGAAAATTTTAAAGGGAAAATTTAAAAACGCACCCAAAAATAATGCGCGTAATTAAAAATCCACCTATAAAAGTCGCCCCCCCCCCACCAAAAAAAAATTGTAGATATTTTTTATTTACAGAAATAGTATCGAAATTAAGACACTTGTCCATAAAAGCGGTTAGTTGACATGAAAATAGGGACTCGTCTTAATTCCAAGATCAAACCTCTTCAAAAGGAAATCTATCATTATTGTTGTTATTATTATTATTCAAGTTAAAAGGAAATTTAAATAAAAGGAGGAAGGTTGATTAAGAATAACTTTGGGATAGTGACGTGCATTGTGGTTCATGCACCATTAATTTATTCAATGTGGTCTTTGAACTCTATTCTAATGAGTAATGCGGTCCCTTGAGTTTTAATTTGTTTAATCCGATCCCTGGACTTTTTGGTACAATGTTCAATTTAGTCCCCGAACTATATGAAAATATTTATTTTCATATAGTTCGAGGACTAAATTAAACATTGTTTCGAAAGTTCAGGGACTAGATTGAATAAATTTATTTTCATATAGTTCGGGGACTAAATTAAACATTGTTTCGAAAGTTCAGGGACTAGATTGAACAAGTTAAAATTTCGTGAACTACACTACACATTGGATTATAATTTAGGGACTACGTTGAATAAATTAAAAATTTATGGACCACATTATAGGTTGAGCTAAAGTTTATGGGCAATTTGTGTCATTTTTCCAATAAATTATAATATAGGGCAGGGTGGGGTGTCAAATATAAAAGAGCGAACGCACACAGTCTCCTTCGCTGCGCCAATATGTTCCATCGTCATCACTCCTCTCCTTCCTCTTCCTCTTCGTCTTCTTCGTTGGCTTCCCTCCGATCTTCCTGATATTTCTCCTCCCATTTCGTTCGCCTTCGACACCTTCTCGTTCCGCTCCCATGGTGCTGATCGAGCTCGCCCAGCACGGGACTGCCCCCTGCACAGCGAGAGCCAGGCCCAGCGCCACGAATCTTCACCGGATGTCGGCGTCGCATGGCGGAGCTGCGAACCCCCTGTTTCGTCGATTTGCATGGATTGATTGAGGGAGGAAGCAGAAATACGTAAGAACTTTTTTTGTTTGCTGGAGGGAGCGAATTCAATCTCTCGCTCAGAGCATTTCCAGCATTGTCATTACTGTACTGGACTGTACCCACACGTCTCTCTCTCTCTCTCTCTCTCTCTCTCTCTCTCTCTCTCTCTCTCTCTGAGATCACCCACAGAGTCACACCTTCCGTATATGCTGCAGAAGAAGGGTACAGCTCGGCTTGTTTTACAACCAAAGAATCGTCACGCTCTCTCTATGAAACTTCTCTTCCTCAACCCCCCACACTCTCCTTCCTCCAAGCTTCAATCCCTCTTCTCCTTCCACCCTCTCTTCCCTCCACCCAACAACCATGGCCCCATCAGCTCCACCCACCACAAGCCCACCCGGTGGTCCCTGATGGCCTCCTCCGCAGCCGCCCACCGCCGCCTCCGCCGCGGCGCCAAGGTGGTGGTCATCATGGGCGCCACCGGGTGTGGCAAGTCCCGCCTCTCCATCGACCTCGCCTCCCTCTTCCCTTCCGAGGTCATCAACTCCGACAAAATGCAGGTCTACCGGGGCCTCGACATCACCACCAACAAGATCACCCCAGCCGAACGCCACGGCGTCCCCCACCACCTCCTCGGCTCCTTCGACCCGGACGACGGCGAGATGAGCCCGTCGCTGTTCCGCTCCCTAGGCCACGCCGCCATCTCCGGCGTTGCCTCCCGCGGGAATCTCCCCCTCCTCGTCGGCGGTTCCAACTCCTTCATCCACGCTCTCCTGGTGGAGCGGTTCGACCCGGCGACGGACGTGTTTGGCGGGCTCATCTCGCCGGCGAGCCCCGAGCTGAGGTACGACTGTTGCTTTCTGTGGGTCGACGTGTCGCTGCCCGTCCTAGAGGACTACCTGTCAAAGCGCGTGGACGACATGCTAGACGCGGGCATGTTCGAGGAGCTTGCCCAATACTACGATCCGGGCAGGACCGACCCGGGGGGAGGGACCGGGATTAGGAAGGCCATCGGCGTGCCGGAGTTCGACCGTTATTTCAAGAAGCACCTGCCGAGGAGGGTGGGCCAGGGGGGCGACGATGGGGCGCGGGAGGACGCGTACGAGCAGGCGGTGAGGGAGATAAAGGAGAACACCCGCCTGCTGGCGAGGAGGCAGGTCGGGAAGATCCTGCGCCTGAGGGGTTGCGGGTGGGAGCTGAGGAGGCTGGACGCGACGGAGGCGTTCAGGCTGGCGGTCGGCGGCGGCGGCGGCGGCGGCGGCAGGTGGCGGGACGTTTGGGAGGGGCAGGTGGTGGGGCCGAGCGCGAAGATTGTGAATCGGTTCTTGCAAGAGAAGTAGGTGTCGATTTCCCGTTCCCATTTTTTTTCTCTCTCTTGTTTGTTACGTAAATTTTCGGAAGAGGTCCAAAAAAATGATGTCTCTCTCTCTCTCGATAGGGGACCGGGGAATGGGGACCGACTCGGCCGGTCCGTGGAACCGCTCGATCGAAAAAAATGATGTCTCTCTCTCTCTCCTTGCCTCTTTTTCCTTTTAATTTCTTTTCCGGCACTCGGTATGAGTTCAAGGAGAGCTGTTTTGCCTTCTCGTCCTCGGACTTCGGATCGCATGTATGAATTTGAAAATTTTCGCGTACGAAACAGACGCATCCGCTGGTTTGGTTCGTCTCGGACATTCATCTCGGTCACAAAACCAGACCCCTTAATTGTCTCGATCAGGACGCGGGTCATGAGTTAGAATAATCTTGAGACATTACATTATAACGCGAAATCGACACCTTCTATATTCACTCGAGGACCTCATATTGGACGAGCGCCCGGATGATCTATATCTCTGCTCGGTGCTCCGGTGTCTCTGTCTCTCGCTCCTCTGGATATCCCCTCTTTGTCGCGTAGACCGTTGGACGTTCTCGTGTTTTCTGTCCCTTTCTTTTTTTTTTTTTAACTAAACTGCGTAACGGAAACAAGTGGCGCAAGCAGAACCGCGAGGTGTCGCACTGTCGAGTCCAAAAATATTGACAAAAACAACCCCCCCCCCCCTTCCTCCTCCGCAGAAGAACATTAAAGAAAAAACAATGGTTCCTGTTTCTTTCTTCTTCTTCTTCTTCTTCTTCTTTGCACAAGCGAAGTTGCGGAGGAACAGGGAGGAAGAGGGAGCTGCGAGCTAATGACCTACGAGCCACTGCGTAAAGCGACGACCCCGATAAGAGTTCGAAGAGACTCGCCTACTTGTACCACCGGATCTTTCCTTGTTGATGGCAGCGCGAGCGTTGCAGGAGCTCTCGAACCTAACGAGGGTTAAGGGGCAAATAGCCATCACACACCGAGTCACATCGAGGAGGGTCTATTGGCACGAAGGTAACGGGGTGACGGTGGTGGCCTCCCTTCTCTCTGTCAGCCGAAATATTGAATGACATGTGCTGGATTGGAGTCAAAGGTATCGCAAAGCACTTGTCAATTATGATTAACGAAAAAATATTTGATTTTTAATATATTAACTGTATAAATCGCAAGAATAATCGGCAGTGTGTCGAGAATTGTAATATTTTCTCATTTAGTTATTTAACGAGTGCCTACTTTCAAATTCTACATAAGAATTAATGGCCTCCATCTCGAAAACCTGAATGTCCTATATACGTGTGCAATAGAAAAGTGAAAACAAAAGATTAAGCACAATTCCGAGTGAAGTTATCCACATCCGATGTTGACGTGCCAAGCGGAATGGCCGATGATGATTGAATCTATACGTCAATATTTTCAATCCAAAATAAAATTGATCGGAAAAACTACATTAAAATTCCATGCAAATATTTAGGATTACATGGGCAAAATTGAAGTGCTTATAGCTAAATTAGAATCCGTATAAAAGATTTATGAATGAATTGCTGATGTCTATAGAAAGGTGCCTTTGTTTATTTTGCTCAGTTATATGGTTTAAGCAACGCTTTGTCATAGTGGTGCATTAAAGTTTTGGCAACACTGATGGAAAGTGCTGCTTCCCGATACATTTGCTGCCCAATAACATTGAAGGAGTGTTGTCTTGTTATTAGACAACGGCCGCATGAGCAACCCTTTGAAAATTGTTGCCTAAAGTTTTCAGCAGCGCTTATACAAAAGACTATGCAATAAATATGGGGCGTTGCATAAGGCCAGTTAATGCAACGTTTAGCTAGACGGAGACTTTTTATGGACGCACCGAGTGTAAACAAGGACATCTCTAGACACGTCTCGGAAGCGCCGACGAAGTGTTAGCTTGGCGACTTGGTAAATTCAAACACCCATTTTGATATTCTCGGCTTAAATTACAGCTCGAGGACAGAGAATGATATACGCACTCATGTCCACTGTGTCACAACATCCGAACCTGGTGTTGGATGCCACGTGAGACTCACAAGATCCGTATGGCATGCGAAAGCCATGGTCAAAACTAGAGGCGGCTGCGACTCGGCATAGATTTTCTCGCGCAAATATTCTAACAATCCGAATAGGGTAGCACATTGTTCCAGCAAGTATGATGATGAAAAACGATGGATAATGGTGAGTTTTCATAGATGCGTGAGCTTTTTAAGCACTCAAGGCAGTTCATTCCCATGCAGTCATGATGATCACCCCCAGATGCTTGAACGGACAGACAATGGAGAGACACTGGAAGACGGGTCCTCTGCTCGTGCTCCTCCTAGTTATTGGTAACAAGCTGCCTTGAGAAAGAAGATAGCGTGGAACCGAGCAGCTCTACCAACGATTAAATTACTGCTTACTGCTTAAGGACCAATCGGAAATTGCCTATTCTGATTAAATTATGTATGGTGTCCGGTATGCAGATGCATCCCTCTGGGCCTTCGAGCCACCTGAAGGAATGAATCATTGCCAGTGTTGACTCATGATTGACTCGGTTTATGCTCTGTATCTTTGTTAAATATATTTAAGCATATTTAAGTAGCGAAAGTTTCGAACATCAAAGCGACGATTGTGCATGTCACGATAAAAGTCGTGGCATTAAAAGATGCACTGTTAATATTGTCAAGTTATGAAGTATCCGTGTTTTAATGACTTAAACTTTCGAAACGATTGGCTTGTTCGATCGACCGCCCCTGAGGGATCGGGGTCATTCGTCGACAAATTCCTGTTAACTTTCTTCTCTATCACGAATTATTTCTCTTTAAAAGAATAAGATTTGTTGGTAAAGTGTTTTTGAGGTATTCGTTGAATAATCTAATAAGAAAGTCTGTGATTTTTTATTCCTTTCTAGTGATGTGCCTGATCAATATTTCAAAGACTGAATTATTCTTTATCATGCTTCGGTGTAAGCATTTCGAGGGCACTTACTCTTATTATCACAAGACTAATGCAATTCAAACGCTCATTACAAGTTAGGCCTCTTGGAGTTCGTGTGTCTGATTACTATTCAGGTTTGGACGTGCTGCGTGGTGTTTAGATTAGTGTGTTTCACAGCAAAGGCATTGTTCCCATCTTTGAACTTAGTGCATCCGTTCTGTGAATGGTCTGGGGATGCTAACATCAAACATTTTCAGAAAGCGAGACGAAGACCTTATGGAGAAGTTCCCAGCTCAAAAACGGACGTGTTTGCCCTGTGGTCCTTGTGGATCCTGTCTTGAATTCAATGTGCTATATGCGTGCCCTATTGAACATAGGACAAGGATGCGAGAGGGTACTTCATTTCTGTTTCCGGAGGAAAGAAGTGCTTGAACACCGCGTCACCATTACTGCAGCTCATTAGATCTGGAGAATGACATGTGCTCGATTTTGGGGGGCATTCAGAACAATTATGTGGTTAGGTAGGCACTAACTCATGTGTTGTCCATTTCATCGCTCAGGGATTCTAGAGATTGCACCTTCTGGGTTTCCCAAATTGCCCCTCTAGTATGCCAAGCCAGCTCTCTTAGAGAGCCTCTTTATAGAAAGAATTTATAGCCTGAACTGGGTCCACACAGGCCTAGCTTACATATACCATCAGGTGAGATGGGTCTCATGTGAAATTTATACGATCTAATAATTTCAAGTTCACAGGGCTCACATGCTCTGAGGGGGCAAGCAACGATTCTGTATTAATCTTGGATCATTTCCGCGCAATGTATCTAAGGCTTTCTCCCTAAGTGTGGCGTTCACCTGCTCATAAAAGCTACTCTTGCAATTGTAGTGTAGGTTGCCCTCAGTAAAGTCGCAACAAAATGATAGTAAGCTCTGTTTATCTGCAACATAAGATATTGTACACCAATATAAGTATGCCTCTTACCGGTCGCACATTTCCATTGTCACAAATATCAGGTCGGACTCATTTCGTAATACATCTGTCAAATAGATGGCTTAGAGGGATTGGCTCCATCCGAATCTCCGTAGGCATCTGTAGTGAGAGCTCATATGCTGTCTTATGAACATTACATGGGGGATGAGCTCCCCAGCTTACTTAACACTTTGTCACCACAGAAAACAATGTTTCCTTTTGGAGATAGGTTTAACCAAAAGCAAGCAAATGACAAAGCGTTTTCTAGATTTAATTCACGGCATCATAGTGTTCTCTAGATATTCGCTGCTGCAAACTTTCCCATCAAGGTACTTATTTCAGTAAACACGATTACTACCGGCTACTCTTTTCCCAATATGACAAAATTTTATACGAGTCTCAGCATACAGCATACCAACCTGCTTGATCTTTCCAGTGTATTACATACTTTGACCTTTTTCTTGTTTTAAGTAGACGAACCCTAAAGATTTCTCTAAGGCCATGTGGGTTAGCTTGGAATGAAACTACAAATAGAATAATAGTCCTATCTGGCACCGGAGGTCGTGTCTAGCTAGATATAGATTGGATAAAATTATCACACTTGCGCATGTGATGAATCCGGACCATTTCTCCTATCTAGAAAAAAAATTTAGAAAAAGGAAAACCATTTGCATTTTACTCGGCATTGCCGGAGGCGGCCACACGCACGATGTCATAGAACCCGAGCGACCACCATGTGGTGGTTGCTACCCTGCACCCCGCCGCCGCCGCAACACCGCCCCCCCCCCCCCCCCCCCCCCCCCCCGGCGCGCCCCCCCCCGGCCTCGATCTCCTTCCTTCTCTTCTTACATTCTCTCTCTGTCGTCCGGAGGCCATCATCGTTGTCCCTACTAGCTCTGTGTGCGCGCGAGTGTCAGATCCCGGAGAGAGAATAGTCCACCACCTTTGCGGTGGCTGCCAGAGGTGACTGTCCTCCCGTGAAGGTGTCAGCAACCACTTGCGGTGGTCGTGGCCCTGAGGTGGCAGCCAGCAACCACCGCCTTCCTCGATTTAGGAAGATGAAATTGTTTACTTGCATGTTACTTTAATCCAGTCTATCGTATACATATCAAGCACTTACTCCGGTTAGTACACATAATATGCGGTCCTTTACGATATTACTAGACCCGATATAAGAAATCATATATTATTTTTTATCCTTTTTTATCAGGTCTAAAAAATTCAAATGATTAAAAGCAACCTAAGAACACATGTCAGGATGCATTGTGCTTGATGAACAAAAAGAACAATTTTTTTTCCACTTGAAAAGGTACTGTTTATTCATCTTCAATTCACTTTTTAGTTTTCAATTATAGCTTAGTCAATTTTTTAAGAGAATTGATTCATAAGACCATTTTGCAAAAAAAAAAAGATAGATTAGCGGAACACTCTGGAATGAAACAATTCAAATAACTCATAGCGAAAAAACTAAGCATAACTTTGCTTAAATTTACCAACATTGATATAGATTGTCGTAATAACTCATACGATCATTTAGATCGTTTAGCGTTGCTCTCTTGATAATCGGTCTTTACAACGCTATTGCCCAACTCCCCATCTTTCTCATGACAACATGGTGAATGGCGATAAATCATCCTCCAATAGATCGAAATCATGTTTGAGTGGCCAAAAAGGGCAATGAATGATGGGGCGATGGTATAATCTAATACGAGAGATCCGAGTGAAAAGACAAAAGCATCGAAAAGTGATCAAACATGCACTTCACAGGCACAGATCAAATGAATTTATAAGTGCCCTTCTTTTTTAAAAACGATGCATTGGTACTATTTTGCACATGATGATGATGGGGAAGGAATGTAGCAGAGGCCGAGGCTCTTCCTAGGGAAGGACGTGAGCCGAGTCAAACCGCGCGTGCGGTTCATCGCGCACGATCCCGTAACGCAACAGCCACTCAGCACGTATTCCTAGCACCAATGTGGTTGGTCGCAAGGGCACTGTCCAGGTTCCAACGCCCTTGTGTCGTGTTCCGTTGCACGAGTTGGTGTCGCCATCCCTCGTGCATCATGGCCAGAAGGTGGTGGAGTTCCTTCGGGGACAAACATGGAGAATTATTTAATCGGTACGCGAAACATCGCCCGCGACACAACTTGTTAAGGGTTATTAATCGTGTTTTGAGAACATATGTATGTCTACTTGGAGTAGGCGGCTTTTTTTGAAATGTGTTATAGCTCAATTTTCAAAGCGTGTCTATATGTGTTACTCTTGTTTTTTAGTAATCTTAACTAGTGTGCATCATGACCAGAAGGTGGTGAAGTTCATTAAGGGACAATATGGGGAATTCTTATTTCTTTTAGTAATCTTAACTAGTGTGTCTCTAACCCATTGGGACGTGTGGAATTCAACTCTCACGCTTTGCAAAGAAGCAGAGTAAAAGTCCGAGAGAGAGGAGAGGGGGCGGAGAGGAAGTTAGAGTAGGACAAACCCCGAAAGAAAAAAATAATTCGCCCTCTATCACTCGTTAACTAGACTCTTGTTTAACAAGTCTTGCAATCTTATGGCCAATACTTTCCTTAAGGCCCACTGTGAATGCATTAGAATTATTCTTAACAACAATTAAACCATATATTGGGGAACTTAGAACCATTCTTTTAGTAAGAATTACTAGTAACCTATCCCCGGCATCGTAACGAAACTTAAAGATTCATTAACAAATATCCTTAGGATGCTTGTCAAGCAACTATATAAACAATACATCCGATTTTGAATATACTTGCATATTCCACAAATGTGTTAGAACGGTACCTTGAAATTTGAACTATTCCTATGTTAAGTACACCTTCAGCCGATATCCTCAGGGTGCTTGTTGACATGATCTTTTTCAGTACAAACTTTAGTTAGTTCATGTGGAAATTGCACATAACTTACAATTATTCTTCACGTCTGACATGAAAGCTTGATTATCTGTAAAACATTTTTTGAAGTAAGCTTTTAACCTTAGTATTGCTCCAATCCAAACTAAGTTCTTTCGAAGTTTTTCCCAGTGTCTAGTGGCAACTAAGCTTCGGTCTCACCGTACAATCGGTGCGGGAATTATGGGCCCGCATTAGACGAGGCTTTCTGCGAAGAATTGTCATGAAAAATCGAATGCTGTGGTAACTTTAGTAAGCCCAATGTCGTTACTAATCTTACCTATCATCGGCCCTTTTGGTGTTTTTTGGGGCTGGATTGAACCTCTACTTTGTAAACCCATCTTCTATAATGATTAACTGGTGAGAATTATGTCCAAGCAAATAACCCAAGCTGCACTCTAGAAGTCAATTAAGCACAATCATACAATCGTGGACCTTTGGCTATGAAACGTTTAGTCGCTAATGGTTCTCTACCAACCGGCCATGTTTTTTCCATGTCATTAAGGCAATGAAAAAACGAGGATAATTATAAGGATGCTTTGGTGAAGAAATTATTATGTCTATAGTTCTTTTTGGATAATACATTTTCCTGCAGTCGAAAATGGTCATTAGAGACGACTTGCGACCTTTTGTCTCGTATTGGAATCGGGTCATTGCGATGGCTCATCTCGACCCTAATTTCCTGCTAAGTTATCGAGCAAGAAAGTAGCCACCTACTTCGAAGGGAGCCTCCTGCATTCCTCTAGATTTGCTACTCAACTTTTTTGGCTGGTGCAACAAGATTTGTTCAAGAAAATATTAGGGTTTTGCATGAGGGATAATGGCACAATTAGTCTATGAACTTTGACATAATGTTCAATATGGTTCATGAACTTTTAATCTGTTAAATATAGTCTTTGAACTTTAGTCTAATATTCAATGTGATTCATAAACTTTTCATTTGTTCAATGTGGTCTATGAACTTTTGATACATGTTCAATATAGTTTAGGGACGACATTGAACATATTAAAAGCTCAGGGACACATTACACATTGAGTTAAAATTCATGGAACATATTGAACAAATTAAAAATTTAAGAATCACATTGGACATGAGACCACAGTTCATGGACTGTTTGTATCATTTTCCCTATGCGTGGGCATCACTTCTACAAACATTAAACGATTTCCATGCCCTTTCAAAAGCAGAAAAAGTAGGTTATACACTGAGGGAAGAAATGGTAGTTTGACTGAGCTTCAATATAAGAATTAATTTACTTGAAAATGGTGAGCGGTTCTTTCTTTGAAAGCCCCTATATTTTACGAGTTTTTTCAAATGTACCCCGAACTATATTTTAGCTACGTCGATCGAGCCTTGTTGCTGAGCAAGAGATAAGATAGATCCGTCTCCTTTGGAGATTTGAATAAATAAGTTTGATGGTGAGGTTGAAGCTTGACACACTCTTTCTCCACCAAACATCTTGGCGTTTGGTATAGCCAGCTTTTGTTTGGCATTGGACATGAGGCAAGAGATTGCCTCCGCTCCACTAATTAAATGCATTCAAATCTCACTTATTCTAATCGGTCCGATTTTGACCCAAAAAAGAAATAATCAGTCCGGTCCGTTTAATATTTTTGTTTATCTCGACCCTCCTGCTAAAGTAACGTCAAATTTTTTCATTAATACAAATGTCAATTGGGTTATAGGGAAAAAAAAGTCGTATTCAAATACAAAACGCGACATCTTTTCCTAGTCAAATCATTAATGTTGACCACCATAACTATGATTTCATGATTACCCATTTTACAAGGCTAATGTTTAAGAAATTTTTCCCGATTTCATCGATGGTTTCAGAGAAAAAGTCTACATGATCATTAGTGAAGGACTGACACGTGTGCGCGAGAAAAATTGGACACGTAACATATTGATGTACGCATGTCACCCATTCAACTATGACGGTGTAAAATTGGTGACTAATAGTGCTAAGGGACCTTAATAACAGTCAATAATCTATCTTCTAGAGCTTTAATATTTTTTGACCGAAGAGAAAAAAGCTTTAATGTTGACCGGTCAACTCATGTATTGGATTCTCCATGTATGTATGTTATTGCTCATGCAATAGTCAACTTGGAAGTTGTTTAATGCCATGACGACAATAAGTTGATCGCAAACACCTTTTTACAAATTAAATCAAGTCGGAACTAAAATATAAAAAGCACCTTTGACTTTTTTTTTTGGTTCCAAAAAAGCACCTTTGACTTTCAGATTTAAAAGTCGATGGTGTCAGCCGCATCTTCCGGAGCTGAGTCGCTTCGCTAGCATAACAAAGCCAAGCCGCGATACTCCTCCTCTTCTTCTTTTTCCTTCTTTACCCTTTTCTCGCCTATCGGGTTACAAAAAATAGAAAAAATGACACCAATAATTCATGAACTTTGGCTCAATATGTAATATCGCCCCTGAAACATTTAATTTATTCAATATACTCTCTGAATTTTTTATACATATTTAATTTAATCCCTAAATTATATGGAAAAGTTCAATATTATCATTTCATTAATTCAAGTTAAGAATTTGTTGATTTAGCTTTTAATCAGGTACAATTGAAAGATGGACAAAGAAATCGTTACACATGAATTATTCACGTGTAATATTTATGTTTAGCAAGGAGAAATCAATGCCATTTTACCCAAGACAAGTTACGCCGCACATGCCGCGTGTAGTCGTTATATGTTAGTGCGACGTGTCAATGCGCCTATCATCTAAAAATCATGTTTTGGACATCCCGAAAATGGCACAAGCTGTGCAATAACACCATCTATGTCTAACGAAACTTGAAATCTCTCGTGTGGTGTGGAGTGTGAATGTAGCTTCATGCATCATCCTTATCCATGTATATTAACCTCTTTAGCGACACGAAAAAATCTAGAAATAATTGCATGCATAGATAGCCACCAACGCCTGTCACCGCAACTTTGACGACCTCCGACAAGCTCGCCGTGGGCCACTGCCGACCTCACTTGCATTTAATCAGCAAGGAAACTGTAAATGTGACCTTTCGTGGTTTGTTTTAGATCATGTTAGAAGAAACTCTGCATTTAGTCTTTCTCAAAGATAAGGATGCTATCGAATGAATGAAAGCTTATGTCTAGTGAAAAATGTTTAATTACCCATTGCACTTGGTATCTATATAATTATTATATATTGTATTATATGATTTAGCGACGATTGAAAATGTAACAAGAAACTATAATCGAGAAGTGTTTTTTTTTTCATTTAACAGTAATTGCAACCACCGTGATACTTCTTGCTATACCTTTGAACTTTTAGCTATGATCATGGTAGACTTCACTAGGAATTTTGCTACAATCGCCACTAGAACTTTTAGCGACACAACCTATGGTTGCTTGTAAATCTTTTAGTGGCACTTATAATCGAGGCTAACACACTAAATAATTACCATCACAAGTCAAATTTCTTATAGCGATCGCACGGGTGGCAGAGATGGTGGTCGGTGGTGGCAGGCCGACGATCGTCTTGGAATGACGGCGGCGGTAGCAGACGGAACCGGCAAAGGAGGCCGCGGTTTGCGAGCGCTTGGGGGGCTTCGGATGTTCGTAACGAGAGGTCAATTTGGTCTTTTCAACGGCTGATTCGCCGGCATTTCCTCGGAAGATAAATTTAACTTAGGGCAAAGAGCCAACTGGGAAGTGGCTGGCTTAGCCTAACCGAACGGCGAAGCCAACAAAGAAACAACCCTAACATTTTCAGCTCCTTTCTCTCTCTGCACGACACGCGCACACACATTTGTCAATGGTCAGAATCGCTGGCTCAGTCATCATCATCATCTTCCTCCATCTTCTTCTTCCTCCGTTCCTCAATAAACCTTCCCTCAACCTTGTGACCTCATCCCTTACCCCACCAACCGCCTCTCTCTCTCCCTCTCTCTCTAACATTGCAGGTACTGCAACGAGTATATATACATTTACATCACAGTAAGTTTTATCTCCTTTTCAATCACACTCGAACCCCGTCCCTTCTGATTCTCTCAGAGTATCCGACCCGATGAGCCCCGCGAAATTTGGCGGTCATGGTGATCTCACCGCCACCGCCAGGAGGGAGATCAACGGCCCCCGTCCGCCGCTGCTCAAGATCCACAAGGACTCTCACCTCATCAAGAAGGCCTCCCATCACTGTCCCTCCTCCTCTTCCAATAACTCGTCCTCCTCTTGTTCGTCTTCCTTGTTGAACCCTAATCATTTACCCGCAGATTCGTCGCAGCAGCAGCAACCCCGATGTCCGCAACCCCAAGGAACCCGCCCCGTTATCATCTATACACATTCGCCGAAGATCATCCACACCAAGGCCCGCGACTTCATGGCCCTAGTCCAAAAGCTCACCGGGTTCTCGCCGTCCCATCACCATGATGAAAGCGGACAAGCTCCAGCTCCAGATCCACCTCAGCCACAAAAAGCACCAACTGATGATAGGATCACTCTCAATGAACGGGACACGTCATCCTCGGTCTTGAGTGAGGATAGACGAAGCGGCGCTGTTCCGGCGATCCATGAAGCTAATTGGATCTCTCCAATTCTAAGCCACCAAAACACATTGATTTCGGAAATCCCGCTGTTTACGCCGAACGCCGCGGATTTCATGTTGCCGGGGCAAAGAATGTACAGATACCCTTATTCTGCTCACATGTCTCCAACCGCGGTGAATCGGATGATATCGCCTTCTATATCCGAGTTCATGAAAGAAATGCCAGAATGCTGAGATGAACGAAGCACATGAAGTGATTGGTGATGGAAGAGTTGGAGAATATTTTCTTATTTTTCCTTAGAAGTGTTTGATTTGTTTCTTGTCCATAGCTTGAGAGAGAGATCTGTTGTATATGAGCTTTTGGTTTCCCACCTCTCTTTCCCCCAGAAAGAGCGAGCTATAGGGTTTCGTTTCACACGTGCATGCACTTCTTGTGATTCAATTCATTCATTTTGGCTAATAATTGAAAGGGGAGGGGTCGATCTTGATTCTCTCTTCTGTCTGTGCTGACGCTGATTTTGCATTCGAAACTGGTAGTGGAAACGATCTTGAATACTTTCTCTATCTCCCAGTTATTGTCTTTGGTGAATTTGCCAAAACGATGTTACATAGATTGACAATCTAGCCTGCCACATTGCAATTTGATGTATGAAAGAGAGCACAAGAAAAGTAGGCGCATGTTTTGCGTTCCTTTTTTATCATATGGTCCTTTTTTTTATCATAAGGTCTTCAACGAGTGTTGTTTTTTACTTGGAGGTACAACCGATCATAGATCAAAAGTTGTATAAATGAGTTTTGCTCGTCCTTTTGTTAGTGAAATTGTTCGATCCATCTTTTCATTGTTCGGTTGATTTTGTTACAGTGAAGTGTTAGCCCTCCAAAATTTGATTAATTTACCGAGACCTTGCTCATAGATAGATTGGATATCGCGATGGATTAAATTGGATATTAAAGAACTCAAGTTGTTTTCTTATTTATCTTTTCTAAAGAGATTTTTTAAGGAACTCGATTTCGTTTTCCGTTTTTAGATAGTGTATTTCAGACTGAACATAAAATCACGAGAGCCAAAGTGTAGATTTTTTAGTGGTTCGAATTTTTCCTTCGAACTTTTGGTCTTTCGGATGCGACACTTTTTAGAGATATCAATAACTTCACATATATGCCATATTTTTCCGTACTAAGCAATATTCTGTTCAATTAATTATTTTATAATAACCTGTTTGTGAAGAGAATTGTATATTACAAGAATATATATGTATATATATATGGATATGACTTTGAGTGAATCTAGTATATAACATCAAGAGGAAGCATTTCTTTTAGGAAAAGAAATTATACTTAAGGTGGGCTGTGAATACTCGTTTACCTCATGGATCGAGTTACGAGGAACTAAGTTTGGGTGAAAGGACCAAACATGGTAAATAGTGAAAAGGATTATTTATACAAACAAGATCGCACTAACTCGGACTAGAATTGTTTACCCCACTTTGTACCCCATCAAAGAATAATATATAAACAGTCCTATATCTATTAGAGATATTATGTTG